>JBBBDQ010002235.1:1022500-1090000 GCA_037127315.1 Ascarosepion bandense
ACACTCTCATCTACCCAACCCTCATTCTCGGTATCCTTACCCGCCTATCACCCACCCTCTGTTATTTCCTATATTTAATCAGCCTTTCTCCACTCTACGTAGCCCCCTGCACAGTAGTGGCAGTGACATGCCTTGCTCGGGGTGAAACGCTTATAAAAAAATTTTTTAAATATATATATATATATATATACTGTTAAATGATTAAACATGATAGACATTCATTGTCTGTTATATTTCGCAGTATATGTTTAGAAAATTATCTACTGCCTCGATACAATATATATATAGTTATAACTCGATACTAACAGTTAGATTTATTTCTCGACAGACTTTAACTGTATTTTAAGAAACGCTATTAGAACTCTTACAAAACTGATATTTATTATTGCAAAAGTACAAAAGATGTGGCAAAATGCCAAAAGTGATAATGGAGAATTTTGGTTTTCATCTGTCCTATATTAAAAATAACTTGCCAAAATCTCTAACCCAAACAAACGATACAATATTCCTTACCACAAATACCACATTTCTACTTACACTTCATATTACAATCATCATAATACCTCAAGTCTCTGCAAAATCAAAACTAATCCTCATATGTACAATTTGTCATAATTTAAAATGAAAACCTGAATAATTATTTAGAATATCCATCACAATATATATATACATATAATACCGGCCATAATTATTAAGCTACCTCAGTTTTTTTAAAGAAATTATGTATTTCATACAAAGTTTAGGATTTATTGCCAAGTGAATAATTTTAAATCAAAATGGAATGGTACTTTTGTTATTATTACTTTGCAAAATTTTACAAGGCAAGGAAGCAAAGATGAATTCGTCCGAATCACCCTAAATTTTCTTCATTCTTTCATTGATGAAACTGCAATATAGGTAATTATTAAATATTTATAAACTCATTTGATGCACATGTTATTGTGCAGTATTAACAAAAGAACCGTTCTGTTTGGTGATAAAAGAAACACATGGCAAGTCTAGACATAAAATCCTTATACACAAATGTTCCTATAGATAAATGCTTAAATCAATTCAAAACACGCTTAACAAAAACAAAAATGAGATTACCTCTACCTACACAGAAAATCATAAAACTATGCTATCTAATTACTAAGCAATGTGTCTTCACTTTACCAATGGCATCGCCTCTCAGTGGCGTTCTCGCTTGTTTATTTTTAGAATTTCTTATAAGAGATTGTTTCAGAAGCATTTTACCACCAAATTCCTCCTACTTTAGATATATAGACGCTTCCCTTCTAATCTATCCAGAAATTAATAACATAGCTGATTTTGTCAACAACCTCAATAACATTGAACCCACTATAAATTTTATACCTTCGAAACTCTTCCTTTCCTAGATATCATATTACACAAAATAACAATATATATATATATATATATATATATATATATATATATATATATATTAACCTTATTATATGTAGTTATACTCGTCTCGAAAACCTTCCTCGAAATCGTTCGAACGAAGGAAAAAAATGGTTTAAAAAAGGAAAAAAAGAAGAGCTTAGAACATGACAGTCTGTCAAAAGTGTTCGGACAGAAATCATCAAAGAAGCCCAAAGAAAAAAGAAAAAACCCGACACGATTGACCATCTAACAAAAAGCGCTCAATACAAAGGTAGAGCGAACTTAATAGAACCTAATGAGCCAGACGAACCTACCTAGGTTTCTCCTAAATGGATCGTCAGCTCCCTGACTATCCGGTTAGGGGAAACCTGGCTAGGCTCGACTGGCTCATTAGGTTTTATTATATATATATATATATATATATATATATATATATATATATATATATATATATGTCTGTCTCTGTGTGTGTGTGTGTGTGTGTGTGTGTGTGTGTTAAATCCAAAAAGGATGAGCAAATAGGTAAAATCCCGAAAATCTGATCCTATTAAGATTTAATATTAAAATTCATGAAGGTGGAGGTCTCGATGTAAATACTATTATCTATTTACAGAGTGAAATATATATAATATATCATAAAATTTAGAAATTTACATTTGTTGAATGGCTATTTCAGCAATTTTTGTAAAAAATCCCTTTGTACGGATATGTTTTTGAGGGTTCTTCCGGTATCAAAATTTTGTACCATATTTGAATTAATAATTTTTGTATTCGATTGTTGCTGATGAAGCGAGAATCTTTTCGCTGAAATGTCCATTCAACTAATGTCAATTTCGGAATTTTTTGACATGTGTACAAAAATATATTCAGTTTATTATCTGCAATGTGAAGAGTGTTTGTATGGGGGTAATCAGAGGAAGCAGGCGCATACGAGGAAGTGACGGGTGGAATTCTCTTTTCCTGAGTTCTCTTTGCGTCTCGAGCTTGTCTGCTCTCTGTTGTCTCCTGTGTCTGAGACATTTCAGCGGTTTCTTTTTAAAACTTCCTCTGTACGGATATGTTTTTTAGGGTTCTTCCGGTATAGAAATTTTCTACCATATTTGAATTAATAAATTTTTGTTTTCCATCGTTGCTGATGAAGCGAGAATTTTCTCGCTGAAATGGCAATTCAGCGAATGTAAATTTTGGACTTTTTTGTCACATATATATATATATATATATATATATATATATATATATATATATATATATTAAGTAAATAACATAGCCGGATATTCAGGGACGGGAGCCAACCTTCCCTGAAGATCCGGTTAGTTGTAACCTTGGTAGGTTTGTTGGCTCTTTAGGTTATTTACTTTTTCTGCTCAGCTTATGTATTGAGCACTTATTTGTTATAGATTACTCGCCTCGGGTTTTTTCTTTGAGCTACGTACTTTGACTGATGTTCACGTACTTAGCTCTTTCTTTTTTTACAACCATTTTTCCTTCCGCGTATATGCGCGGAGTGTTTTTCAAAACGTGTATAGTGATAAGTTTACATTTATATATATAACCTTCCCTTTCTCTCCCCTCCCCTGTATAACCTTCCCTTTCTCTCCACCTATGTATCTGTCATCGCACCTGCTTTCTCAGCTTTCTATTGTTCCTTTCTAACTAGTTTGTACTCCTCACTCTTTTCTAATTAATCTTTTTATATTTATGTAGCCCCCTGTACATCAGTGGCGTTTCCGCCTTGCTCGAGGTGAAATGATTAAAAAATATATATATATATAGGAAAAACTACAAAAGGTTGTAAGTTAAAAATTTATTTTTTGACAGTATTTATTTATTTCTATTATTATATATATATATTTGATATTTCAGACCGGCCTCGGCCTTTCATCAGAAACAAATGATTTTAAAATTTAAACTAGAAGCCTCCGTCGCGAGAGCGTTCGTCGCGTGATGTAGAAAGCAATAGAGTTTGAATATTTTTAAACGTAAATCTAACTGTAATAAAAAAATTTTAAATGTTGTTTTAAAGAAAAAATTTTAAGTGTATCTAAAAAATGTTTAACTATTGAACCCATTCACAGTCAGGTTAGCCAAATGCAGACGACAATTCTACTCCTGCAGCTTCCTCTCTCGCACTTCCCGCCTGTGGAACTCACTCCCGTATTCTTGCTTTCCTGACGGCTACGACCTCCAGAAATTTAAAAGCAAAGTTAATACTCACCTACTAACCACTGGACTCTAGCTCTCTCCCCTCCCCTGTATAATCTTCACGTTCTCTCCGCCCATGTATCTGTCATTGCACCTGCTTTCTCAGCTTTCTATTGTTCCTTTCTAACTAGCTTGTACTCCTCACTCTTTTCTAATTAATCCTTCTACATTTATGTAACCCCCTGCACATCAGTGGCGTTTCTGCCTTGCTCGGGGTGAAATGATTAAAAAAAAAAAGAAAAAAAAAGAAGACAGTTTTAGCAGTGGAAGATAATGTATGGTCCTTTACAGCCTTTTATGACCAGGCCTTTGGGTTCAACAAAAAGGAAGAAAATGCATATGAAGTGGGAGGAAGTAGGAGAGGATGAGCTTAGAAGAGAGAGGAATGAGTAGTGGATAAACTTATCTGTATTAGTTAAATATAAGGCTACACATTTTTGGTGTTTCTTGGAAGGATGATGAAGGCTTTGAAGTTATTAAAGCGGTTCATTTTATATTTAAACTTAATTTAAAATTTAAGGGATTTTTTTTTTATTAGAAAACCTTCATAAGATTACAATTTATAATAGTATGAAATAAAGGTAAAATTAAAGGTAAAATTAGAGGTAAAATTAAAGGTAAAATTAAAGGTAAAATTAGAGGTAAAATTAAAGGTAAAATTAGAGGTAAAATTAGAGGTAAAATTAAAGGTAAAATTAGAGGTAAAATTAGAGGTAAAAACATATAAGGATAAGGAAAGAGATCATACAGTTAAAAGTGAATATTGTGGGACTAAGATTAATACTATAGAGCTTTATCGTTTCTAGAGATCTGAACTTTCTTCTTCTATGTGCCCTGTCCCTTCAGGACGTAGGCGATCATGGATCTCCACGTCTCCCTATCCCTTGTGGCTCTTAGTATGTTTGCTCCTGTTGCTCCTGGCAGCCCCCGTTCCGTCATCCACCTGATCAGACTCTGCAGATATGTTATCCGCTGCCTTCCTCTGTCTCTCCTTCCTTCTATCTGGCCAGTCAGTATCAGGTTCTCCAAGCTCTCCTTCCTCATTGCATGTCCCAGGAACTTCAGTTGTCTCTTCTTGATGCTCATCATCAATTTCCTTTTTGTTGCCATTCTTTCTAACACTTCGTCGTTGCTTGTATGCTCAGTCCACGATATCCGTAGCATCCTTCTGTAGAACCACATTTCGGCCGCTTCCAGTTTTGTCCTCATTTTCGATGATATTGTCCAGCATTCACAGCCATACTGAAGAACTGACATCACGTAGCAGTCTAGCACTCTTTTCTTCGTTTCTATTGAGATCTTCCTGTGTGTTAGTATTTTGCTCATCTTCTGGAACGCGTCCTTTGCCATGCCAATTCGCCTTCGGATCTCCGTGTCGCACTTTCCATCTCCTGTTAGAACACTTCCTAGGTACTTAAATTCTTGGACTTGTTTGATTCTGTTATCTCCCCCACCTGTATTTGGCATTTTGGGTTGTATCTTTTGCTGATGACCATGCACTCAGTTTTCTTAAAGTTTATTTGTAGTCTCTTCTTGTCATTCTCCACAGCTACTTTCTGCATGAGATCTTGCAGTTTCCTTTCCGTGTCCGCAATCAGTACTGTATCGTCCGCGTATCTTATGTTGTTCAGGTTGTGGCCTCCAATAATAAATCCTGGTGTGTCATCTAGGGTCCTCAAAATATTCTCGCTGTATAGGTTGAACAAATCCGGTGAAAAGACACATCCTTGTCTTACGCCTTTTTCTATCTTTGTGTATCTACTGAGGTCGTTACCTGTCCGTATGCAGGCCGTTTGCTGCCAGTAGAGATTCTTGATTATTCTTATTATTCTTATATCTGAACTTTAGATTTTGTAATTATAAATATTTCCGTCTTCCCGGCTTCAACGGTTCAGTTTTTTTCACCAACATCACTCCTTGTGGTTTTTGTTATATTTGTTTTTCAGCAATCATTATGTAGTTGGTAACCTGTCTTTGGGAATATGGTCATTTTATAGACATCTGACAAATTCAGGATGCTACACGGGTGGTTGATATGCAGATACCTTTTTCTCCTACAATTAAACTAACCGAGCAGGTGAGATATGCTAATAAAATTCAATGTATGTCATTTCGCCAAAACAAACGCTGGTGTCCCTCAGGGCTCTATCCTAGGCCCAACACTCTTCCTTATTTACATAAACGACCTCCCAGACGAGATCAAGAGCCAGGTAGGTATCTAAGCAGATGACACCACAATTTACTCCCTCATCAGAAATGTTCCCGGGGTGACGGACAAACATAATCTCGCTGCTGATCTTGAAAGGGATGTACACACTGTGGTGAATTGGGGTAAGAAGTGGCTCGTAAGTTTCAATGAGTCTAAGACCAAGCTGCTGTCTGTCAATCATCACAGGCAACCTCTCCTGCCTCCCATAAGCATGGACCAAGCGAGTCTTCCCGAGAGCAATACTCTGCGCCTCCTCTGCCTTACCCTCTCTTCTGATCTCAAGTAGAACCACTACATTGAGTCAATAGCTAAATCCACTGCTACAAAGTTTAGATCACTGTGTCGGGCCAGTATGTTTTTCCCACCTGAAATCATCCTGCATATATACAAATCAACCATTCGTCCGTGCATGGAGTACTACTGCCATATATGGTCTGGTGCCCCCGCTGTTCATCTCCGTGTTCTTGACAGGCTCCAAAGAAGAATCAGTAATGTGATAGGTACCGACTTGGCAGCTCGACTACAGCCACTTTCCCACCGACGAGATGTGGCTTCCCTGTGTCTGTTTTATAAATACTTCCATGGCTTCTGCTCCAACGAACTTAAGTCACTGGTGCCTCTGCAACAGGTGTTTACTCGTGCGCCCAGACTGGCAAATGGGTCTCACCCATTCACAGTTAGATCAACCAAATGTAGACGACAATTCTACTCCTGCAACTTATTTTCTCGCACTTCCCGTCTGTGGAACTCGCTTCCTTATTCTTGCTTTCCTGACGGCTACAACCCTCCAGGAATTTAAATGCAAGGTCAATACTCATCTCTTAACTACTTGACCCTAGTTCTTTCCACACCGCCCTGTATATCCTTTCCTTTTTTGAGTATCGTTTAACATGTTAGATTTCGTGCCAAAAAATGTATTTGCAAGGAAATTTAACTGCAGTTTTTTTTTTATTCAAAGGAAATCTGCAGCTAAATGCACACAAAATTCTTGTTGAGAATTACAGTGACTACTCTGTGTAGAAACAAAAAACAAACAGTGCAGATATTGGTTTAGATTCTTCGAAAATAGTTATTTTAATCTTGAAGATAAAGAACGCTTCGAAGCACGATAAAGTTTGAAAACTCTGAACTGGAGACATTAGTTCATGAGGACTCAGGTCAGGCGCAAGCTATACATGCAGAATCATTAAGAGATGATCACACAACAGTTTCGAAACGTTAGAAATGCACTAGAAAGTATTCAAAAGGCCTTTGGGTTCAACAAAGAGGAAGAAGTAAGAAAATGCATATGCGCCCGTGTATTGAATATTGCCGCCATATCTGGTCGGGTGCCCCTGCTGCTCTCCTTGGGCTACTTGACAAAATACAAAGGAGGATCTGTAACGTGGTTGATACTGACTTGGCAGACCGGCTGCAACCACTCTCACACCGGCGTGATGTGGCTTCCCTGTGCCTCTTCTACAAGTACTTTCATGGCTTCTGCTCCGATGAACTTAGATCACTGGTGCTGCTTAAGCACGAATTTACACGAGATACTGGATTAGCAACTAGGTCCCAACCTTTTATAGTTAAACAAATAAGATGTAACCGTAAATTCTACTCCAACAGCTTCTTTTCTTGCGCTTCCCGCCTGTGGAACTCCCTTCCACAAGTTTGCTTTCCCGACAGTTACAATCTCCAGGTGTTTAAATGTAGGGTCAATAGACACCTCCTATCACACTAACTCCCAATTATTCTCACAACACTCTCATCTACCCAAATCCTTACCCGCCTATCACCCACCCTCTGACATTTCCTATATTTAATCATCCTTTCTCCACTCTATGTAGCCCCCTGCGCAGTAGTGGCAATGACATGCCTTGCTCGGGGTGAAACGCTTATAAAAAAACAAAAAAGTGGGAGAAAGTAGGGCTAAGAAGAGAGAGGAATTGGTCGTGAATAAACTTATTTTTATTATTGTCATCAGCAAATAAATCAGCCCAAAGTGCCAAATTCAGGTGGGGGATATTAAAATCAAGCAGGTACAAAGATTTAACTACCTGAGAAGTGTTCTAACATAAGACGGAAAGTGCTTCACAGAGATTCAAAGGCGAATTGGCATGGCAAAAGAGGCGTTCTAGAAGCTGAGTAAAGTATTAAGACACAGGAATCTTTCACTAGAAACAAAGAAGAGAGTACTGGATTGCTTTGTGATGTCAGTTCTTCAATATGGCAGTAAATAATGGACAATATCAACAAAGATGAAGGGAAAACTTGAAGCAGCTGAAATGTGGTTCTACAGAAGGATGCTGTGAATATCGTGGACCGAGCTTGTTAGCAATGTCTAGGTGTTGGAAAAAATGGAAACGAAAAGGAAATTAATATTGAGTATCAGGAAGAGACAACTGAAGTTCCTGGGACATGCAATGAGGAAGGAGGACTTGGAGACCTGATAACAGGCTAGATAGAGGGGAAAACAGATAGAGGAATGCGACGAATAATATATTTGAAGGGACTGAGCAGGTGGATGACAGAACGGGGGCTGAGCGACGTTATCAGGGAAAGCGTGCTAAGAGCCACCAGGGATAGGAAGACGTGGAAGTCCATGATCGCCTACGTCTTGGAAGGAAAAGGTACAAAGAAGAAGAAGAAGAAATATAAGACTACTCATTTTTTTGTGTTTCTTGGAAGGATGATGAAATAGGCAAGGACGTTGGGTGCCGTTGAAGCCGGGAGACGTTGACCGAGATATTCTCATGTGTGAACAGCTGGTTCAACGACAGAAAAGAAAATTCTTTTGCATTGTATCGTGACCGGCAATGAAGACTGGGTAGTCTATGATCACATTATGCATCACCATCGGCAGTAAAGATGTATATGTATATTTCGAAACTTTTGTTCTGCATTTGGTGGGGTCAGCTGTTTGTAGTTTATTATAAGTTTCTGAAACCAACCGAAAACAATCACGAGAGATCAATATCGACTACAATGCGTTTGAGCCAAGCATTGAAGAAAAAAAAAGGCTGCTATACTGGCAGAGACATGAAAATTTGTGGCATAATTTCATGAAGACTCATGACAGGCGCAAACTGAGTTTGCATCGTCAGTAGGATTTGATCACACAACAATTTTGAAACATTTGAAAGCATTAGGATTCATTCAAAAGCAAAGAACATTGGGTGTCATACGAGTTGAAACCGAAAGATGTTGAACAGTGTCTAATTTTTGAACTGCTGGTGAAAGGTCAGAAAAGAAAAGGTTTTTATATTCGCATCGTGACCAGCGATGAAAAGTGGATACACTATGATAATCCTAAGTGTAATAGATCATGAGGTAAGCTCAGCTATGCATCAATATCAGTGGCAAAGTCGAATAGCTATGGTTCGAAGCTTCTGCACTGCATTTGGTGGCATCAGGTGGGTGTAGTTTATTATGAGCTGATCAAACTGACAAAAACCATCGCAAGAGATAGATATCAACTACAATTGATGCATCTGAGCCAAGCATTGAAGAAAAAAAAAGGCTGTTATACTGGCAGAGATATGACAAAGTGATTTTGCAACAGAACAACGCTAGGTCATAGCACTTTCATTCTTATGAAGATGTGAAAAAAAAAACAACGGGTCGACTTGTGACTAGCCTCAAAAGATATGTTTTTCTGACGTGGAATTCAAATGCTGCCAGAAATATGGGAGAAATAGTGGCTAGCGATGGACAATACTTTCAGTGACACGTTTCTTACTAATTTTAGTAAATAAAACATTACTTTGCATGAACAATTAGCAAGAACTTATTCAAGGTTTTAATAATTGTAAGAACATATATCATAAAACATAAAATCTCTATATTATTTGGAAAATCTGTAAAAGAATATTAGGTACACAAAAAAATAAATGTCATTACTAGTTGGTTTTGCTTATGACCAGACCACATTGAAATACAAGATTCCGGTGCAATCACTAAAGTTAAACAACGTTGAACCCGGTCTGTACCAAGAGGCATGACAGCTTGGAAATACCAGGTGCAGTAAGCTTGGATGTGTGACTGGTGTAAGAAATGGCCTGCTCCCATTCTATCAAACACTCTTCCCATCTGCCCAACCCTCATCCTCGGTATCCTTACTCATCTGTCACCTTCCTCCTGACATTCCCTATGTCTAACCACTGCTTCTCTTTACCTTTCCCTATGTAGCCCCATGCGCAATAGTGGCAGTGGAATGCCTTGCTTGGGGTGAAATAATTAAAAAAAAACAGCAGAAAAGAAGATGTTTTTTTCATCGCATCGTGACCAGCGATGAAAAGTGGATACACTATGATAACCCTAAGTGTAACAGATCATGAGGTGAGATCAGCTATGCATCAATATCAGTGGCAAAGTCGAATAGCTATGGTTCGAAGCTTCTGCACTGCATTTGGTGGCATCAGGTGGGTGTAGTTTATTATAAGCTGATCAAACTGACCAAAACCATCATTGGAGATTGCTATCAACTACAGCTGATGTGTTTGAACCAAGCATTGAAGAAGAAAAAGGAAGGCTGCTATACTGGCAGAGACATAACAAAGTGATTTTACAACAGAACAACGCTAGGTCATAGCACTTTTATCCTTATGAAGATGTGAAAAAAAAAACGGGTCGACTTGTGACTAGCCCCAAAAGATGTTTTTCTGACGTGGAATTCAAATGCTGCCAGAAAGATGGGCGAAGTACTGGCTAGTGATGGACAATACATTCAGTGACATTTTGCTGTATCGTAGCGGTGTTAAACAATACACAAATGACAGAATAATATCTTATTCGGTAGATACAATATAATGGTCCGTAGTAGATCGCAACAATATGGGTGGTTGCGTTAGCAAGTAACACGCAGGTAAACAGTAGCCCTCAGCTCACACTAACTTCCACCTTCAGCCGATTCACTGTTTCTATATATAAGTGAACCTGGTCAAGTGATCAAGCCATGTCACATGTTTTGAAACATTTGAAAGCATAAGGAATATTGGGTGTCATATGAGTTGAAGCCGAGGGATGTTAAACAGTGTCTTATGTTTGAACTGCTGCTGAAATGGCGGAAAAGAGGTTTTTGCATTGCATCGTGACCAGCGATGAAAAGTGGATACACTATGATAACCCTAAGTGTAACAGATCATGAGGTAAGCTCAGCTATGCCTCAATATCAGTGGCAAAGTCGAATAGCTATGGTTCGAAGCTTCTGCTCTGCATTTGGTGACATCAGTTGGGTGTAGTTTATTATAAGCTGATCAAACTGTCCAAAACAATCACGGGAGATCAATATCGACTACAACGCGTTTGAGCCGACCATTGAAAAAAATCTATATAAGCAGAAACGACAAAATGATTTCGCAACATGAAGGCAGCCGGTCACATGTCCCACCCCACTTACCGTGTTCACCAGAAATTGTCCCTGTCAGATTATCAGTTGTTCCGATCGACGGCACATGGCCTGACTGAGCAGTACTGTTATTCTTATGAAGATGCTGAAAAATGGATAGCCTCAAAAGACGTGTGGGTTTTCAGATAACAAATTAAAAAAAAATGATCCCGACTTGGTAGCTTAGCAGCAGTCATATTCTTACCGGCGCAATGTGACTATTCTCTGTCAATTCTACAGATTCTTTCACGGCTTCTGCTCCGACGAGTTCAGCTCACTGGCACCCCGTCTGCATGAACTTAGTCGAGCTATATTATTTAGTCGAAAAAATTATTTTCTTTTTTACTTGTGAACAGTCTTAATAAATTTTTTGATATCATAATGATCTCCAGATATAAGTCCTACTATTTAACCCATAGCTCGGAGAGCACAGGTAGATTCATATATTCCTCAGTTGTATTTGTATGTATTTTCTACAGATACTTTCATGTCTTCTTCTCCGATGAACTTTGCTCACAGGTGACCCCTATATATAAATTTCCTACAGCCACAAGGTTAGCAACTAGGTTCCACCCTTTTACAATCAAATGGAACCTCCTCTTCTGGCTTATGGCCATATCACGTTGAATACACCGGTTCTCGCTCGATCAGCGAATTTAAGCAACGTTGAGCCTGGTCAGTACTTAGATAGGTGACCGCTTGGGAATACCAGGTGCTGCAAGCGTTTAGTGACGGATGTGCGTTGTGGTGCAGTGGATATCGGCTCGGAAAGAGAAATCGGTGAGCCGAATTCGAATTCCATTTGAATACCCTGCATTCACTTAAACACTGGTACCCTTGGAAAATGTATTAATCCGTCCCTTCGTTCCAGATATGGGTTAAATAACAGGGTAGGACTTGGGGATCCTGCCTTAAAAAAAACAAATCCCAATGAATCTTGATACTCGAAAAAGAAAAATGTATTAGTAGACACAAGACTTATATAAAAACAACAATAAATTGTTGAAAGAAAAAGTATTACCAGTAATAATTAAATAAAATTTAGTTGGCAATAAATGACCTACCGAGGTTGATATGCCATGAAACAAAAACAATCAACAAACAACCTCCTCTTTTACTCAACATCTTGTTTACTCGCACTTTCTGCCTGTGGAATTCCCTTCCGTATACTTGCTTCCCAAACAGTTACAATCTTCAAGAATTTAAATGTAAGGTCAATTGTCATCTTTTATTTCTCAGACTTGCATACTTTCCTTAATTCTCTTTTCTCCGTCCACTCCTCTACTCCCATAACACCAGGATTATCTTCCTTCTATTACCCGTTCTCTGACACCCCTACACACCAGTGGCAGTAAAACTGCCTTGCTTTGGGTGATATGATTATGAAATGCTCCCAGAAAGACGGGAAAAATAGTGGCTAGCAATATATTCAGTGACATGTTTCTTAAAGGCATCAGGGCATCACCGAGATGTTTTTTATTAATTTTTGTAAATAAATCATTATTTATCATGAAAAATTAGTGAGAACTTATTCCAAATTTTAATATATATATATCTAAACTTATTTATAAATGGAACTTTGTGTGTGTGTGTGTCTGTGTGTGTGTTCGTTACCTATAGACTCCGAAACGGCTGAACCGATTTTCTGGAAAATTTATACAGTTGTACGATAAGCGTCTGCGAGTCTGCTAGGTTTTGTGTTGAGGTACCCCCGATAAATATCGAAAATCGATAATCGAAAAAATCGGGTTATAGAAGGAGAGGTCCGATTTTAATCAAATTTGATACACTCGTAGACAAAGACATAAGAAACGATATTCAAAAGTTTCAAGGTTGCAGTTCTTATAATAGTGCAGAAAATTGATAACATAAGTATCTAAACTTATTTATAAATGGAACTTTGTCTGTGTGTATGTGTGTGTATCCGTTAACTATAGACTCCGAAACGGCTGAACTGATTTTCTTGAAAATTTACACAGTTGTACCATAAGTGTCTGCGACGTTCTTAGCTAGGTTTTGTATCGAGGTACCCCCGATAAATATCGAAAATCGATAATCGAAAAAATGGGGTTATAGAAGGAGTGGTCCGATTTTAATCAAATTTTATAAACTCATAGACAAAGACATAAAAAACAATATTCAGAAATTTCAAGGTTGCAGTTCTTACAATAGTGCAGAAAGTCTGATATCAATGACAGAAAATCAAAATTTGACTCACATCCATTCATTTTTCTTTCAGTCTACAGTTTCGCTTTAACTGGAAACAACTATTGCTTTTTTTCAGCCCTTTTATTTTAGTTTTTGCTTCGGGTTTGGCTCTAAATAGGTATAATTGTTGTTCTTAGTCTCAGCCATGATACCATTTACTCAAAGGACTTATTTAGCCTTCAATATTCAGTTTACGACGAAAAAACTTATTTGATATCGATACCAGGAAATCAAAAAATCATTTACATCCATTCATTTTTCTTTCAGTCTACGGTTTCGCTTTAACTGGAAACAACTATTGCTTTTTAGTCTTTCGTGTCAACGTCCAAAGAGTCTGAGCTCCAGGACTACGGATTAGTTTTAAAGCTTTCATTACACCCGAGGAACGCCGGGTTATACTGCTAGTAATAAATATTTCAGTTTTCTTTTGCTTGTAATATAACACCAAATATATATATATATTTTCATCCGTAGACAGATCTGTTTCGCCGTATCACAGCTCATCAGTACGGTTAGACTCCGATTGCTTTTTTACCCAGGATTGAATATATATATATATATATATCCCAGTGTAGAAATATGTTGTTCTTTTGCTGTTTCTTGTTACCTTTCATAAATGTTCTTTGTCCGTTGTGCCATTTGAAGAAAGCTACGCCAAAATATCTTTCGAAATTCAATTCGGAATTTGTATAAATGTATTCTGGCAAGTGAGTGATTCTTTTCTTTACTCTATGATTTAATTTATGAAATAAATCAAAATATAAAATTAAAACAGATAAAAAAAAAACATGAGTTAGAAAATTATCGGAAGGGGAAAATGTTAATCTGCACTCGACTGTCAATTATTTTAGATCGTCGTATTTACTGACCTAAACAATATTAATTAATTACTTTTATCCTAAATTCGCGTTTATTCTGAATATTTCATTCAACAATCAGCAAAAAGTCACGTACTGTCTCCGAAAATTATAATAGCCATATTTACGATTTTCAGTCGAGTAGGAGGAAAAAGAATGATTCATATTTTACAATTTCAAGAAAATTCCATGCTGATTCCAGTGAAATTAAATATTGTTACAATAAAATGCGTTACCAGTTGCACTTACACGTTTGAATACAAAAGGAAAAAAAATTATCGAAGTATGATTCGGAAAATCTAAAAAAAAAGTTAAATAAAATAACAAAGCCTATTTTATTGGAGACATTTTCCTTCTATTGTGTGAGAAATGAAGAAAAAAATGAAAAACGAAATTTCAGGTTTGATTTAAGAAATTATTTTTTCTTCTATATGACACGGTGGATACACGCTAGTATAGCAGTACGAAAATTGAAATTGAAGAACCATGTTCAAATTCCAATCTAGTTCGTTACATTTATTTACCTGCAAATATTTTTTGCAACAGAGATAAACTTATCTCTAGTCCGTTCTCTACACTAGCTGAATTTTATAGCCCTGGTATGGTATACCAGGGCTATAGGATTTTCCAAATACTTTTTGACGTAACCACATTATTTTTTTATCTATCATTGTTCAAATTATTTACTTTATGTATCTCAAATTTGTAATTTGCATGTTCAGCTGATCTTTTTGCTAGTTCTTTTCGCGTCTCAAGCTTGTCTGCTCTCTACTATCTCCTGTGTCTAAGTCGACCCGGGAAAATCCGGTCTAATATATAAGTTCATTTCTGTTGATTTTCACTCAACTATGTCACTGACGGGCAGGCCTAATCACCAATTGCTGTCTTTTGCTAATTGCATTTTGACGTAACCACATTATTTTTTTTTTATATATATATCATTGTTCAAATTATTTACTTTATGTATCTCAAATTTGTAATTTGCATGTTCAGCTGATTTTTTGTTGTTGTTGTTAAGAACCATATATTCTGGTTTATGGAGATGATATTTAGTCATTTTGTGATATACCAGTGGCGTATAGTAATTCAATATATGTGGTATACCAGTGACGTATACCAGAGCAACGTATGCTGTATAACCTGCAAACCAAGCTTGGTTGATTGGCTTGATATATAATGACGGACGATGTGTTTATAAAAATATATTCAGTTTATTCTTTGCAATGGGAAGATTGTGAGTATAGTGGTAGTCAGAGGAAGCAGGCACATACGAGGGAGTGACGGCAGGAGTTGTCTTTCCTTGAGTTCTTTTCGCGTCTCGAGCTTGTATGCTCTCTGCTCTCTCCTGTGTCTAAGTCGACCCGAGTAAATCCGGTCTTATATATAAGTTCATTCTCTGTTGATTTTCACTCAATTATGTCACTGCCGGGCAGGCCTAATCACCAAATGTTGTCTTTTCCTAATTGCATTTTGACGTAACCACATTATTTTTTTTTATATATCATTGTTCAAATTATTTACTTTATGTATCTCAAATTTGTAATTTGCATGTTTTTTTTTATCATATCACCCTCGAGCAAGGCGGTAATGCCACTGATGTGCAGGGGGCTACATAAGTGTAAAAAGATTAATTAGAAGAGAGCAAAGAGGAAGACCATCCAGTTAGAAAGGAGCAATAGAAGGATGAGAATGCAGATGTGGGAACAGTTTAAAAGGTGGAGAGAAAGGAAAGGAGGGGTGGGGAAAGAACTAGAGTCAAGTGGTTAATAACTGAGTATTGACTTTGCATTTAAATTCCTGGAGGTTGTAGCCGTCAGGAAAGCAAGAATATGGGAGCAAGTTCCACAGGCGGGAAGTGCGAGAGAAGAAGCTACAGGAGTAAAATTGTCATCTGCATTTGGCTAACCTAACTGTGAATGGGTGGAACCCAGTTGCCAATCTGGTTGCACGAGTAAACACCTGCTGAGGAGGCACCAGTGACTTAAGTTCGTTTGAGCAGAAGCCATGAAAGTATTTATAGAACAGACAAAGGGAGGCAACATTTCGTCGGTGGGGAAGTGGCTGTAGTCGAACCACCAAGTTAGTACCTATCACATTGCTGATTCTCCTTTGCAGCCTGTCGAGAACACTGAGATGAACGGCAGGGGCACCTGACCATTTTGAGCTGATCCTTTTGCTAAGGACCATATATTGTTTTATGCTATTGTTGTTTAGTCCTTTTGTGATATACCAGTGACAAATACCACTTCAATATATGTCGTATACCAGTGACGTATACCACAGAGACGTATGCTGTATAACCTGCAAACCGATGTTGGTTGATCGGCTTGATATATAATGACGGACGACGTGTGTACAAAAATATATTCAGTTTATTCTCTGCAATGTAACGATTGTGTGTATAGGGGTAGTCAGTGGAAGCAGGCATATACGAGATAGTGTCCGCTAGAGTTGTCTTTCCTTGAATTTTCTTTGGGTCTCTGGGCTTGTCTGCTCTGTTGTCTGTTCTCTGTCTGTCTTTTGACTCGGAAATACCCGGTCATATATTTAAGTCCACCCAACTACTTTATTCTCGGCCAAGCGTAATCACAAATTATTACCTTTGGTCAGTTGCATTTTGATTTAATCACATTATCGTTTATTTCTTTGTTCAAATTTTTTCCAACTGTGACGCTCTGACGCATCGCCTGTATATTTCATTGTTTCTGATAACCAAATCATATTTCTCCTATTTAACAAAATATAATTCATTTCTCTATTCTTTGTTTTATAACCATAAATAATTTAATGTATATTATGTTCGCTTCTGACCAAATAATTTAATAAGATTATATTCTATTGTTTATATTTTGTGACCTTGAAAACCGGCATTGTTTTTAAAATACACTGTTTATTTTGTTTTTGCATTCCAACTTCGACTGAGATAATCGCGTGTTCTTTCTTACCTTCGACAGGAATAAATTCATTTGAAGTTCAATTATATTCTCGTTGGTTCCGAGAATATATGACATTGGTGAGCGACCAATTTAGAATTCGAACAGGCTTGCTCCAGACACATCACATCTACAGTACCTATTGTGTCTCCTACAGGAGTAGTGATCTTTGTATTGCACGAGGTTGAAACTTTCATATTTAATGCGCTTTTTGTACATTAGCATATATGGGTCTCCATAACTGTTATGGTGCCCTACTACGAGGAATGAACTCTTCCTCTTGCTATATATAAATTACCTGCGTGACTTCTAGAGAGCAGTTGCCACGCTGTAACTGCCTTTATCACTGTCAGCTCTCTGCATTCGGGTAGAGGGCGCTCTCTGCTTCCGAACAGAGAGCAATAACCCAGTAGTGGTACCGCCGAAGTGTAGAAGCACGACTGGGCAAAAATAGATAGACATTTTTTGGCCGGGCCATATAGCCCGGAAAGCCCAGTTATAAATTGACCATGTGTCATATGTTGCCCTTACTGGGAGGGACAGCTAAATAAAGCAGTTGCCTCGCGGTAACTGCATTGTCACTGCCAGCTCTCTACCTTAGGGCAGAGAGCATTAACCCAGTCGTGGCTCCGACGAAGGGTATAGTCAAGACTGGACAAAATTAGACAAATATTTTTGCTCCGGATATATGGCCCGGAGAATTCGTGTTAAAAAAGCCTTGTGCTACATCTTGCCCTAGTAGCGGGGGTGGGGGTAACTGAATACTGCAGTTCCTCGCAGTAATTGCCTTTGACACTGTCAATCTCTCTGCCTTTGGGCGGAGAGTATTAAACCAGTTGTGCCTCCCCTGAAGGGTAGAGTCAAGCCTGGGGAACATTAGACAAATATTTTTGACCGGCGTATATGACCCGGAAAACGCACGTTAAAATAGCCTTGTGCTCCATCTTGCCCTAGTGGTGGGTAAGTGAATACTGCAGTTCCTCCCAGTAACTGCCTTTGACACTGTCAATCTGTCTTCCCTTGGGCGGAGAGTATTAACCTAGTCGTAGCTCCGCCAATCAACCAGTTGTTGCTCCGCTGAAGGGTAGAGTCACGACTGGGAAAAATTAGACAGAAATTTTTGGCCGATCTATATGGCCCGGAGAACCCACGTTAAAAAGGTATTGTGCCACATTTTGCCCTTGTGGTGTGGTAAATGAATACTGCAATTCCTCGCAGTAACTGCCCTTGTCACTGTCAGCGTTCTGCCTCCGGTCGGAAAGTATTAACCCAGTCGTGGCTCTGCCGAAGGCTATAGTCACGGACGGGCAAAATTAGATAATTTTAACCGGTCTATATGGACCGGAGAGCCCACGTTACAAAGCCTTGTGCCACATTTGCCGTAGAGGAGGGGGTAACTAAATACTGCGGTTTCTCGCAGTAACTGTTGAGCTGTTGAGTATTAACCCAGTCGTGGCTCCGCCGAAGGGTAGTGTCACGACTGGGAAAAATTAGACAGAAATTTTTGGCCGGGCTCTATGGCCCGGATAGTACACATTAAAAAAGAACATGTGCCAAATTTTTCCTAAAGTTGGAAGGCGACTAAATACTGCAGTTTCTCGCAGTAACTGCCATTGTCACTGTGTAGCTAAATGCTTCGGGCGAAGAGTATTAACCAAGTCATTGCTCCGCCGATGGGTAAAGTCACGACTGGGTAAAATTAAATAGATAATTTTGGCCGGGCTATATGGCCCGGAGGACCCACATTAAAAAAGCCTTATGCTACATTTTGCCCTATTGTAGGGGTAACGTAATGCTGAACTTCCTCGTAGTAACTACCCTTGTCACTGTCAGCTGTCTACCTCCGGGCGGAGAGTATTAAACCAGTCGTGGCTCCGCCGAAGTTTAGAGTCACGACTGGGGAACATTAGACATTATTTTTGGCCGGGCTATACGGCCCGGAAAACCCACATTAAAAAGGCCTTGTACCACATTTTGTCTACTAGTTTGGCAGTGTAGTAATACCTTACTTATTTCTATATTACTTATCTGTTAATACTTCTTTCGAATATCTTGTTTCTTGTTATATTAATACACTGTTCTGAAGCTACCTTCTTGTTCCGTGTCTCACTTCTGGCACAAATCGGTCACTACCACTTTGCGATGATGTTTCGCTACAACTCCACAACAAAAATCTTTTAGAGGCACTACATATCAGAAGCAAAAAAAATTCTTATCAATCGCACAGTTTACCAAGTTTCTGGACATGTACTTAGTTGTGTTTAGAGGGTTTATTTGAAATATAATTAAGGTAAATAATTATTTGCCTCTGAGTAATTTAATAATTTACATAATTAGTTCCTTCGAAGTTTTAATTCTCTAACGTATTTTTACGGCATTTAAAATCTTTAACAACCAAGTATTCCATAAAATTCACGCATCTCCGTGAGCACATATCTTCGCGTGTGCATGTTGTTTATATTATTACTGCCTTTGAATTTAAAAATTCTTCATAACGTTTATTTTTTTTTAAAATGTTTTAACACTTTTCCTGCTACAAGGCAATATTTGATTTTTAAACTGTAATATAGTGAACTAAATACATGAAGAGAAGCCTAAAATGACAATTACACGTCGGCGATACTAAAAGTGTTCTGAAAGAGGACGGAAATTGTTACACTGAGATCCGAAGATCTATTAGACTGACCACGGGGAACATTAGACAGATATTTTTGGCCGATCTATATGGCCCGGAGAACCCACGTTAAAAAGGTATTGTGCCACATTTTGCCATTGTGGTGTGGTAAATGAATACTGCAGTTCCTCGCAGTAACTGCCCTTGTCACTGTCAGCTCTCCGGTCGGAGAGTATTAACCCAGTCGTGGCTCTGCCGAAGGGTATAGTCACGGACGGGCAAAATTAGATAATATGGCCCGGAATACCCACATTAAAAAGGCCTTTTGCCACATTTGTCTTAAGTAGGAAGGCGACTGAATACTGCAGCCAAGTACAGTAGTTAACGACAGCTACTAGTCAGGCAGCGTAATAATACCTTCGGACTTACTTATTTCTATTTTATTTATTAACACTTCTTTCGAATATCTTGTTTCTTGTTATACTAATACACTGTTTTAAACCTACCTTCTTGTTCCCTGTCTTCCTTCCTGCACAAACCGGTCACTACATCTTTGAGGCGAAGATCCACAGCAATAACTTTCCCTAGTTTCTGTTTGAATTTAAGTAGTTGTTCTTATTTAAGTAGTAGTTCTTATTTAAGTAGTAGTTCTTATTTTAGTAGTTCATATTTAAGTAGTTCTTATTTAAGTAGTAGTTCTTATTTAAGTCAGTCAGTCAGTTAAGTGCCGTGCGCGATACACGCTTGGGCGATCATGTCTCGAAAGAGACATGACTGACTGGGCAGAAGATTATCCCGCAGTAGGTTGCCATTGCTTTCTGCGGTAGACTGGTTGCCGACCAAGGCTATAGAACCCAATTATTTAATCCATAACTGGAGGGAAGAGACGGATTAATACCTTTCCCAAGGATATTTGCGCGTAAGTGAATGCAAGGAATTCAACTGGAATTCGAACTCGGTTCCCCGATTTCTCGTTCCGAGCCGATATCCACTGCGCCACAACGCACATCCTCTTATTTAAGTAGTAAAAATTATTTAAATAAGTAGTAAAAACTATTTAAATAAGAACTACTACTTATTTAAGTAGTAGTTCTTATTTAAATAGTTCTTATTTAAGTAGTAGTCCTTATTTAAGTAGTCCTTATTTAAGTAGTTCTTATTTAAGTAGTTGTTCTTATTTAAGTAGTTCTTACTTACATGCGAACTATTGTTTTCATCATTGCTGTTATAACAATGTTTCAGTCGTTGGATTCTCCGGCTTTCATCAGATGGGTGTCGAACCTGGTAACCTATAAGGCACTTCTAACTCATTTATTTAAGCTATGAAGGGAGTTTGTTCTTGTTCCACTGTCCATGTCTCACCTGCTTTTTATTTAGTACTGCTCAGCCATTACTCACCTTATTTGCACTGTATCTAAAAAGATAGGGACTGCACTCACAAGGGATTGAACTCACAATTATTCTATCACCGAGTTCATGAATCAACAATATTGTCCCATATACTGACCACTACACTGTCAGTACTCGGAGAAAAAAACAACTTAATACCCACGTCTAACTGCAGAAAACGCTTAAAAATAATTCGAGCCTGAATAATAAAAAACAGGAAACCAAATAATTATTATGAACACGGCCACAATATATATAATACTGAAAAGTATTATTAAAATCCACTTATTAAAATGAACAAAAAATAGGGACTGAACTCACAAGGGATTGAACTCAAAATTACTCTTTCATAGAGTTCATGAATCAACGATATTTTCCCATATATATTACACATGTCAGATCACAGTTATTTAGGATGTATTTAAATACATATGGAGACATACTGACCACTATAATATCAGTCAGTCAGTTAAGTTTCCATACGTGATACACGCTTGGGCGATCATGTCTCGTAAGAGACATGGCTGACTGGGCAGAAGATTATCCCGCAGTAGGTTGCCATTGCTTTCTGCGGTTGACTGGTTGCCAGCCAAGGCTATAGAACCCAGTCTGTCCTTTTATTTAACCCATAATTGTAGGAAAGAGACAGATTAAAAACTTTCCCAATGTTATTTGTAAGTAAGTGAATGCAAAAAATACAACTTGAAAAATAATTCAAGCATGAATAATAAAAAGCAAGAAACGAAATATTAACTATGAACACGGCCAAAATATGCTGACTGTGTTCGGAAAATAAAACCTGTAAAATACAAAAAAATACTGTCAAAATCCACTTATTAAAATGAATAAAACTTCATTGATAATAACCCGTAAAGGGCGGGATCCTAATATCATTTAAATAGCACTTACACACTTTATGTCGCAAAAAATCTCTTGTACAAATCCAAAAAAAATATTAATTGTAGTAAATTGTCAGTCATCTACAATATTGTTATATATATATATGTGTGTGTGTGTGTGTGTGTGTGTGTGTGTGTGTGTGTGTGTGTTAACAAACAGAGACTGTCTAGAAAACCGGAAATGAAACAAGAAAAAGAAAAGAGAAAAATTATCACGACATTTTACACGTACACGCAGATGGGCGTACGCACGTCAACGTATACATGAATTATAATAAAAAAATTCCACGAATGAAAAGTGCATTTAACAAAAAATAATTGAGAATTATAAGCTGATACCCCCTGACGAGTTAGAAATATTTTTTTTGTCTGTTTGTTTTATTATTTTTTTTTAATGAGTTATCTCTTCTACGATTGATTAAATTTTGTACAATCGCTATTTTGTAGTAGTTAAGACATTCACTTTCACAGTTGAGTTTGAACGTCTTTATTCTAGGCTGCTTTTTCTGTATGGGAAGGTAGTAAATGTATTATTATTAGTATCTATCAACATATCAAGAAAAGACATTTTTTTTTACTATTGTTAAGTTCATATAGAAACTAAGAAGACAGTATTTTTGTAATTCTTTTTTTTTTTTTGTACATGTACTTCATTTATGTTCTTGAGAAAAATGAAAAAATCAGCGACGTATCTTAGGTCGATTGAGTGTTTTTCGTGGTATTAAATATCTTGTTTTCAAGGTTATCCAAGCAAAAGTTTCTAAATGTTTAAACAATGGAAACAACCCAACTTTATACGTTTATATTGTTTTAATGCTCATAGTAAAGTATCTGCGTGAAACAAGTCAAAAGTTGTTTCCGTAATATGCTGGATTCATTTTTCATGGAGGGAGAGATGAATTGTTGTAAATATTTTTTATATTTATATCAATTGTTTCTCTAACTGTGACATTGATAAATAAACTTCCAACGTCAATTGTGTTTATGGCTTCGTTTACCTGGGTAGTGTTTTGATAGAGAACACGTCCAATTTATTTACATATCTGCCCATGTTTGATTTTACTATTCCCGACCTCTAGGGGTATTTGGGGATATCTTTTTGCTGATGACCTTACATTAAGTTTTATTGAAAAAAAATTCAAATATCTGGAAAGTGTTTTGACAAAGGATGGAAAGTACGACACGGAGATCCAAAGACTCATTGACATGGCCAAAGACACATTTCAGAAACTATCCAGAGTACTGAAAAATAAGAAACCTTCATTAGAAACAAAGAAAAGAGTACTGGATTGCTATGTGATATCTGTCCTTCTGTCTGGAAGTGAATGATGGACGATCTCATCAGAGATGAAGGAGAGGCTTGGGGCAGCAGAAATGTGGTTTTACCGAAGGATGCTGGGGATTCCATGGACGGAGCATGTGTGCAATGATGAAGGATGGAAAATGTGACACGGAGATCCAAAGACCGCATTGTCATGGCCAAAGACGCATTTTAAAAGCTAGGTAGAGTACTGCAAGACAAGAAAATCTTATTAGAAACAAAGAAAAGAGTGTTGGATTGCTGTGATATCTGTCCTTCTGTATGGAAGTGAATGATGGACGATCTCATCAAGGATGAAGGAGAGGCTTGAGGCAGCAGAAATGTCGTTTTACAGAAGGATGCTGAGGATACCATGGACAGAGCACGTGTGCAACGATGAGGTGTTGGAAAGGATGCAAAAGAGAAGAAAACTGATAATAAATATCAGGAAGAGACAAATGAGGTTTCTGGAAAATGTAACGAGGAAAGAGAGCTTGGAAAATGTAATACTCACTGGTAGGATAATTAGAAGGAGGGACAGGGGAAAGCAGCACGAGGCGTACTTGTTGGGTCTGAACAAATGGCTGGCGGAGCGGGGCTTAGTAGAGGTACCAAGAGTAACATATTGAGAGCGACAAGAGACAGAGCCAAGTGGGTGTCCATGATCGTCTACGTCCTGAATAAGCACCGCACACGAAGAAGAAGGCATTAGGTTTTTGAGTTTTTAAGATATAGATTAGTTTATGCATTGATCTAATACTGTATTTACTAGGAATGTAAGACGTAATGAGTTGGTTAACGATTTCGGTTAATTTTTAAACCTGACAAGGGATTTGGGATAAGATGGAAAGAAAGGAAGGTCATGCTTGGGTATTTTTCATAATTATATGCATGTATACTGGTTGGTGCGTTGTGCTGCGGTGGATATATCGGCTCGGAACGACAAATCGGAGAGCCGAGTTCGAATTCCAGTTGAAGTCATTACGCACAAATACCCTTGGGAAAGGTACTAATACGTTTCTGCCCTCCAGTTATGGGTTAAATAACAGGACAAATTAGGTTCTATAGCTTTGGCTGGCAACCAATCTACGGCAAAAAGCAATGGCAACCTACTACGGGATAATCATATGCCCAGTCAGTCATGTCTCTTTCGAGACATGATTGCTCAAGCGTGTCTCACGTATGGCACTTAACTGATGCTAATTTGTAGTCTCCGAATATTTTAGGGGGTTTTAAGTTGTCCAGTTTTGAATTGTGGACTGTGATCAGTTTATTAATTTTAAATTTCAGTTTGTTATTAGGATTTTGTTGACTATTTTAAATGTTGAATAATCTTTGAGTAACTTCGAATTATAATCTGATTAACTTAATACGAGTATCATTCAATAAATAAGGTGAATTTTTCCAAGGTTAATTTTTTAATACAGATAGAAGCTTACTTTTTTTTTCTAAGTAGTATCCCAGCAGTGTCACACACTTTTCCCATCTGTGCACAAGTTTCTGTATACCCTCAGCGTAAAAATCTTTGGACTGATGTCTGAGCCAATCGCTCACTGCACTTTTGACTTCATCCTAACTTTCAAACTTCTTTAAACAATTTAGCCCACTTGTAGACATTTCTTTTGGCTGAAACATGTGGCACTATACACAGTTGACATTCTCCTGTGAATGTCAACTGGTTTGCACCCTTCAGCAACCCAAAAATTGATAACTGACCTCTGTTCAATTCTGGAGCTTGCTTCTTGGTCGGCCATCTTTGTTAATCTCCAAAGTTTTTTTTCAATCTGAAAAAAAAAAAAAAAAAAATTAAATCTCTTTAAAAAAAAGGAAAATAAGAATAAAATAAAAGTAAGCTTCTATCTGTATTAGAAACCCTTATGCGGAAAATTCACCTTATTTATTGAATGACCCTCGTAGAAGTCCTTATACCGAAAAATTCACCTTATTTATTGAATGACCCTCGTAGAAGTCCTTATACAGAAAAATTCACCTTATTTATTGAATGACCCTTGTAGAAGTCCTTATACCGAAAAATTCACCTTATTTATTGAATGACCCTCGTAGAAGTCCTTATATCGAAACATTCACCTTATTTATTGAATGACCCTCGTAGAAGTCCTTATACCGAAAAATTCACATTATTTATTGAATGACCCTCGTAGAAGTCCTTATACAGAAAAATTCACCTTATTTATTGAATGACCCTTCGTAGAAGTCCTTATACCGAAAAAATTCACCTTATTTATTGAATTGACCCTCAATGAAGTCCATACCGAAAAATTCACCTTATTTATTGAATGACATCCTGAAGTCCTTATACCAAAAAATTCACCTTATTTATTGAATGACCCTCGTAGAAGTCCTTATACCAAAAAATTCACCTTATTTATTGAATGACACTCGTAGAAGTCCTTATACCAAAAAATTCACCTTATTTATTGAATGACCCTCGTACAACAAAAATAATGACTTTATCCGGTTTTTAATAATTATCTGAGTGCGGTTGAGTCGTTCTTTGGCAGCGATTTTTAATTGTTTTTTTTTCGGAGAGTAAAGGAGTTTTTTCCTTTTCTTTGTTTTAATAGTTTCAACATTGAAAAGATCACGCATTAGTTGCTGTTCCTCAAGATTTTGTATATATATATATCTAAACTTATTTACAAATTGACCTTTGTCTCGCTGTGTGTGTATGTGTGTGTGTCCGTTACCTATAGACTCCGAAACGGCTGAACCGATTTTCTTGAAAATTTACACAGTTGTACTATAAGCGTCTGCGAGTGTTCTTAGCTAGGTTTTGTGTCGAGGTGCCCCCGATACATATCTCAAATCGAGAATCGAAAAAGTCGGGTTATAGAAGGAGTGATCCGATTTTAATCAAATTTGATACACTCATAGACAAAGACATAAGAAACGATATTCAGAAGTTTCAAGGTTGCAGTTCTTAAAATAGTGCAGAAAATCGATAATATTATATATATAAAAGGCAATATGTTTGTGTGTGTGTCTGTTTATCTGTCTGTATTTTTTTTTCAGCCCTTTTATTTTAGTTTTTGCTTCGGATTTGGCTCTAAGTAGGTATAATTGTTGTTCTTAGTCTCAGCCATGATACCATTTACTCAGTGGACTTATTTAGCCTTCAAAATTCAGTTTACGATGAAAAAAGCTTATTCGGGCTATTCTGCTACTTTATTCATAAATATATATTTACTTTTATCAAAGATACTATCACCCGAAAGACATTTACACTTTTTTACAATGTTGGTATTTTACAAAAAAACTAATCGACGGAGAAGTGTGAATAAATTTGTTGTTTTAAATTTAGTACATTATATAATTAGTCTTTTTTTTACTTGGATCTGTAAAGAATATATTTGCACTTATGATATTTTTAGGATATTTTATTCTTGTTTATAATAAAAATTTGATTACACTATAGTATATTTCTGAAATGAGGTAGTATTTACAGTATTTACATTATTCGGACTATTGTCCTCATCTTTGTTGCCATTTGTACGACGTTTAATAATAGATAATTCTATTTGTCTATATTTCTTAGATGAGGTAGTATTTACAGTATTTACATTATTCGGACTATTGTCCTCATCTTTGTTGCCATTTGTACGACGTTTAATAACATATAATTCTATTTGTCTATATTTCTGAGATGAGGTAGTATTTACAGTATTTACATTATTCGGACTATTGTCTTCATCTTTGTTGCCATTTGTACGACGTTTAATAATAGACCATTCTATTTGTCTATATTTCTGAAATGAGGTAGTATTTACAGTATTTACATTATTCGGACTATTGTCCTCATCTTTGTTGCCATTTGTACGACGTTTAATAACATATAATTCTATTTGTCTATATTTCTGAGATGAGGTAGTATTTACAGTATTTACATTATTCGGACTATTGTCCTCATCTTTGTTGCCATTTGTACGACGTTTAATAATAGATCATTCTATTTGTCTATATTTATGAGATGAGGTAGTATTTGCAGTATTTATAAGATTCGGTCCTTAAAAACACTTGGCCCAGTGGATATAGACGTTGGTTAGTTCCTGTGAATTGACCAAAAGTTCAATACTAGACTACACCACTAAGGAACAAGTAACTTACGGGGTTAAAGGGAGATAACTCATGACTATTAAAAAAGGCAGTGTTACGAAAGGAATGGAGTTTATATACCTCTGTGATTGTAATAAAGGGTTCGGTTCGAACCTCTAGGTCCTGAAGAAGGCCGGAGCATACAACAGCCGGAACGTCGTACAAATGGCAACAAAGATGAGAACAATAGTCCGAATAATGTAAATACTGTCTTTTTTTTTATTAATATTCCTACTATTAATTGTTTCTTCAATTTATTCACCATCAATGTAATCAGGAAAGGAGAGTTTGTTTACGATCAAATTCAATATAGAAATATTTTATAATTATTTTAGTTTATTGCTTATATAAGTGAACCTCAGTAGTACAAGTAAAAAAAAAAATATCTAAATGTATTAGGTCTAACTTTAAGTGGAAGGAGAGATGGATCGTCATAAATATTCTTTATATCAATCGTTTCTTTATCTGCGATATTGGTAAAATAAAACCGTCGCTGTCTTCAACTATGTCCTCTAGACGACTTCGGAATCTCGTACAACTCTTCTGAACGGTCTCCTTATTTATGTTGGTTTAAGACCTCATACAGAAAGTAGCAGTGGAGAGTGACAAGAAGAGACTACAAATAAACTTTAAGAAAACTGAGTGCATGGTCATCAGTAAAAGATACAACCCAAAATGCCAAATACAGGTGGAGGATAACAGAATCAGACAAGTACAAGAATTTAAGTACCTAGGAAGTGTTCTAACAGGAGATGGAAAGTGCGACACGGAGATCCGAATTGGCATGGCAAAGGACGCGTTCCAGAAGATGAGCGAAAATACTAACACACAGGAAAATCTCAATAGAAACGAAGAAAAGAGTGCTAGACTGCTACGTGATGTCAGTTCTTCAATACGGCTGTGAATGCTGGACAATATCATCGAAAATGAGGACAAAACTGGAAGCGGCCGAAATGTGGTTCTACAGAAGGGTGCTACGGATATCGTGGACTGAGCATACAAGCAACGACGAGGTGTTAGAAAGAATGGCAACAAAAAGGAAATTGATGCTGAGCATCAGGAAGAGACAACTGAAGTTCCTGGGACATGCAATGAGGAAAGAGATCCTGGAGAACCTGATACTGACTGGACAGATAGAAGGAAGGAGAGACAGAGGAAGGCAGAGGATAACATATTTGCAGGGCCTGATCAGGTGGATGACGGAACGGGGGTTGCCAGGAGCAACAGGAGCAAACATACTAAGAGCCACAAGGGACAGGGAGAGGTGGAGAGCCATGATCGCCTACGTCCTGACGGGACAGGGCATATAGAAGAAGAAGAATGCTGCCATAATTCTTGCCTTCAGTTCATCTATGGTGCTACAAGGAGATTTGTTTGTCACTTGCTCAACTGCATCCTAAATATAATAATCAAGGAGTTGCAGGTTCTAAGTTACGTGGCCAAATGTGAGGGGTGATATGGTGACAGAAATTGTTTGGCGGTCATGACTGAGTTCACTCATAATTAACCAATGAAAAAAAAGCGATTTACAGAAATCAACAAATTGCACTTTCAATGACCCGTGCCATGTTTAGTCCTGTCCAAAAACAAGGCGAACACATGATCGACTTGGCTACACATTTCAAATTCTTTAGTTGGTCAGCACAGAGAGATATAGAGAAAAGGAAGCAGAGAGTGCTCAACCTAACACAGTGTAGCAAGAAAATAATCAGGCTGCTCTGGCGACCCACATTCACACCTTCTCACTCTCGAACCTTCTCTCTCTCTCTCTCTCTCTCTCTCTCTCTCTCTCTTTCTATTTCATCTTCTTCCTCTTCATCTACTGGCTATACATAAAAAGAAAGAGAGAAACAAAACATTACCACTACTTTCTTGATACACTTAGCGAAAACATGTACAACTTAAATTGTGGGGTGTTCGTTTATGCTAGTTTAGTCCTCGGGCTCCCTTCTTCAGAAGCAATAAAAATGTGGTTCTACAGAATGATGCTGAGGATGACATGGACTGAAGATGGCGTAACCAAAGGAAAAAAAAGAAGAAGGGATATTTAGACGCTTGTAGTCAAATGAGAAATGTAGAATAGCAAACAAATGTGATTTAAACGGATTGAGATTTAAAATAAAAAAAATAACTGCAAAAGAACGCTGCATTTCTTTTAAAATATCGGTTTCACCCCATGCAAGGCAGTAAAGCCACTAAGATACATAAAATCACAGATTATTTACATTATTCGGAATATTATCCTCATCTTTGTTGACATTTTTAAGACGTTTCGGTCGTTGTACGCTCTGGCCTTCTTTAAGTGCTAGGAATTTCGAACAGAAATCTTTATGACAATCCCTGGGGTATATCATCTCTAACCATTTTGCTTAGAGACTCTTTTTGGTAGTCATGAGTTATCTCCCTCTAACCCTGTAAGTTACTTGTTCACCACTGCTGTAGCCTGGTATTGAACTCACAACTCTTTGGATAAAGTCACAGGAACTAACCAACGTCTATATACAATGGATATAGACGTTGGTTAATTGGTGTGTAGAGACCTTGTGTATAGAAGAAGAACAACACACAAACCCCACACTGCCATACACTCGCTCAAGCCCATAAATCTAGAATGTATAGAAACTAGCAATGCCATAAAATGAGGGATCAGTTTTCATATTGATTATATTATAAAATTGATCCCCCATTTTATATCCACATTATAATTTCTTATAAACAGTTGGCATATATATTCTTCTTCTATGTCCCTTGTCCCTTCAGGATGTAGGCGATCATGGCTTTCCACGTTTCCCTGTCTCTAGTGGCTCTTAGCACACCTTCTCCTGTTACACCACCCAAACCCCGCTCTGCCATACACTCGCTCAAGCCCATAAATCTAGAATATAAATGTATAGAAACTAGCAATGCCACAAAATGAGGGATCAGTTTTCATATTGACTATAGTATAGAATTGATCCCCCATTTTATATCCACATTATAATTTCTTATAAACAGTTGGCATATATATTCTTCTTCTATGTGCCTTGTCCCTTCAGGACGTAGGCGATCATGGCTTTCCACGTTTCCCTATCCCTGGTGGCTCTGAGCACGCCTTCTCCTGTTACATCATGCAATCCTTGTTCCGTCATCCACCTGATTAGGTCCTTTAAATATGTTATCCGTTGGTTTCCGCTGTCTCTTTTCCCCTCTATCTGGCCTGTTAGTATCAGATTCTCCAAGCCTTCCTTCCTCATTGCTTTTCCCATGAACTTCAGCTGTCTCTTCCTGATGCTCAGTATTAATTTCCTTGGAGGAGAGTTGGGCAATTAAAAATAAAGGTCTTCAGAGGAAGTTGGACGATAAGGTATCTTGTCTTGAGCGGCTCAAAAGGATGAGATGTTAGGGGTGCAACCATAAACTGTCATCCATGAAATCTTGTAATTTAATATTTAAATATTTATCAAGCGAAAAATAGGCATAAAAGAAATGTTGTCTGTTTCCATAGGCGAAATCAGAGATTTTTCATGATATACGAATTGTATTTATTATAGCAGAAAGTCTTTTCGTCGGAAACCAACATTCAGTTAAGTCCCATACGTGATACACGCTTGGGTGATCATGTCTCGAAAGAAACATGACTGACTGGGCAGAAGATTATCCTGTAGTAGGTTGCCATTACTTTCTGCGGTAGACTGGTTGCCAACAAAGGCTATAGAACCAAATCTGTCCTGCCATTTAACTCATAGCAGGAGGGAAGCGATAGATTATATTACACTATTATATTAAGTATAATTAGTTGGACATCATTTTATTATTTCATAACAATAGAAAACCAATCCCCCACTTTCTGCCCAGTAGAAATTTTAATTATGTTTCTATTATATTCAGTCAGTCAGTTAAGTACCATACGTTATACACGCTTGGGCGATCATGTCTCAAAAGAGACATGACTGACTGGACAGAAGATTATTCCACAGTAGGTTGCCATTACTTTCTGCGGTAGACTGGTTGCCAGCCAAGGTTAGAGAACCCAATTTGTTCTGTTATTTAATCCATAACTAGAGGGAACAGACGGATTAATACCATTCCTAAGGGTATTTGCGAGTAAGTCAGTGCAAGGAACTTAATTGGATTTGGAACTCGGCTCCCTGATTTTTGTTCCGAGCTGATATTCACTCCACCACAATGCATATCCTCCTTCCTCCCGCTGTGAGGAGGTTTTTCAAAATGGACGGGGAAATAACAGTTTATTAAACTCTGTTCCACTGTAAATCGTTATGCAGGTGTTTAATTATATTTTTCCATATTAAATCTATCTGATGTTTGCCCACAACATCCAGGAAACACGTTTCTCTTTCACGTTTTGCTTTGTTGTCGCAGTTCAATAGGAAAACTGTTCGGCTTGAATGACAACGTCATTTTTAATCAACGGGTGACCGTGAAATTCTGACACCAGTCGGTGACAGCACGACACGTAGAATTCTCCGGGAGTTTGAAACGTCATTTCGAGGAGCGAGGAAAAAAAAGTCATATAAGTTTGAGGGAGATTTTATACAGTGATTTTAACCGTTCGTCATTGCCTTGTGGACCATGTTTTTCTTTGGATGTCAGTACAAATCAGTCTGGAACTTGCAGTGGCGTGGAATGAAAAAGAAAATGGCTGTGTGATGTTTGAGAAACAAACAAAAGGCTTTACAAACTAAATGGGCTCGTTATTGTTGCACGAGGAAGACTTGACGTTTAAGAATGTGGGTCTGATCATTGGAAGCCAAGGACAAATTTTACTATTATGTCAAAACAAGAGACAAATCAGACAAGACAAAAGAGCTAGTTCGGCCCCTTCAAAAAAGAGACTAAGATAACACAAACACAAACAGTTCTGTCCAAGAAAGCAAAATTAAAACTTCTATTGGGCATAAAGAGGGGGATCCGTTTTCAATTGTTTTAATGTAATAAACTGATCCCCCGACCAGTCTACCGCAGAAAACAATGGCAACCAACTGCGGGATAAACTTATGCCCAGTCAGTCATGAATCTTTCGAGACATGATCGCACAAGAGTGTATCACGTATGGCACTTAACTGACTGATTAAATATAATAGTTAAAGACATAATTAAAACTTCTAGTGGCCATAAAGTATAGGATCTTTTTTCTGTTGTTATGAAGTAATAAACTAGTTCCCCACAAATTACTACTTGATATAATAATGTAATATAATCAATTTCTTGTCTGACAAATCAGACAAGAGAAAAGAGATAATACGGCCCGTTCAAAAAGAGACTAAAATAACACAGACAGTGACCAGTTCTGTCCAAGAAGGTAAAACATAAGCAAAGAAGGATAATTATGATTTCCTGGAAAGATTTTACTTTGTCATATTACAAATGATAGTAACGTCTTTAAACATAAAGGTATTGGATAATAAAATAACGATAACACAGAGTGTAATTTTATTAAAATATCTATAAAAGTAATGTCCATAGAAGCTACTTTACTGTAATCTTATATTCCTAGCGGAATAGGTAACGATTTGGCGGCTCGACCCCAGCCACTTTCTCACCGGCGGGATGTGGATCCCCACTGTTTTTTCTATAAATATTTTCATTGCTTCTGCTCCGACGAACTGGTGCCCCTACCACAGGAACTTACTCGTGCAACCAGGCTGGCAAATGGGTCTCATTCATTCACAGTTAGATCAACCAAATGCAGGCGACAATTCTACTCCAGCAGCTTTTTTATCGCCTTTCCCTCCTGTCAACTCCCTTCCATATTCTTGCGTTCAAGAATTTAAATGCAATGTCAATACCCATCTCTTATCCACTTGAATCCAGTTCTTTCTACATCACCCTCTATATCTTTTCCTTTCTCTCTGCCTTCGCAAATGTCATCACACCTGTATTCCCATCCATCTCTTGCTGCTTTCTCTGACACCCCCTGTAACTGGTTCGTCTTTCTCTTTACTCTCCTCCTATCCAATCTTTTTCTCTTATGTAGTCCCCTGCGCATCAGTCTTTCTACATCACCCTGTATATCTTTTCCTTTCTCTCCACATTTGCAATTGTCATCACACCTGTATTCCCATCTTTCTCTTGCCCTTTCTCTGACACCCCCTGTAACTGGTTCGTCTTTCTCTTTACTCTCCTCCTATCCAATCTTTTTCTCTTATGTAGCCCCCTGCGCATCAGTCTTTCTACATCACTCTGTATATCTTTTCCTTTCTCTCCACATTTGCAATTGTCATCACACCTGTATTCCCATCTTTCTCTTGCTCCTTTCTCTGACACCCCCTGTAACTGGTTCGTCTTTCTCTTTACTCTCCTCCTATCCAATCTTTTTCTCTTATGTAGCCCCCTGCGCATCAGTCTTTCTACATCACCCTGTATATCTTTTCCTTTCTCTCCACATTTGCAATTGTCATCACACCTGTATTCCCATCTTTCTCTTGCTCCTTTCTCTGACACCCTCTGTAACTGGTTCGTCTTTCTCTTTCCTCTCCTCCTATCCAATCTTTTTCTCTTATGTAGCCCCCTGCACATCAGTCTTTCTACATCACCCTGTATATCTTTTCCTTTCTCTCTACCTTCGCAAATGTCATAACACCTGTATTCCCTTCCTTCTCTTGCCCATTCTCTGACATGTAACTGGTCCGTCTTTACTCTCTATCTATCTAGTCTTTTACTCTGATGTAGCCCCCCTGCGCATCAGTAGCGTTACCGCCTTGCTTGGGGTGAAACGATTAAAAAAAGTATTTAAACATATTTCAGTTAAATTATTCTCGGTTTAGATTATGAAAAGAAAATGAATATTTTTATTAATTTAGCATATAATTAAAATATAGAAGCTGAAAATATATTATCACATTACCATATTTAAGGATATTCTTTGTTGTGCAATAGATATCGGCCTGAACGAGAAATCGGGGAGCCGAGTTCGAAATCCAGTTGAATTCATTGCATTCGCTTACGCGCAAATACCCATGGGAAAGGTATTAATCCGTCTCTTCCCTCAGTTATGGATTAAATAATTGGACAGATTGGGTTCTATAACCTTGGCTGGCAACAAGTCTACCGCAGAAAGCAAAGGCAACTTACTGCGAGAACATCTTCTGCCCAGTCAGTCATGTCTCTTTCGAGACATGATCGTCCAAACGTGTTTTATGAATCGCACTTAACTGACTGACTAATTATAATAGTTAGAAACATAATTAAAAATTCTACAGGGCATAAAGTCGGGGATCGGTTTTCTATTGTTTTAAAGTAATAAACTAACCCCCCCACTAATAATACTTAATATAGTAACGTAATATAATCTATTCTCCCTCCAGTTATTGGTTAAATAATAAGACAGATTGGGTTCTATAGCCTTGGCTGGCAACCAGTCTACCGCAGAAAGCAATGGCAACCTACTGCGAGAAAACTTTCTGCCCAGTCAGTCATGTCTCTTTCGAGACATGATCGCCTAAGCGTGTTTCACGTATGGCAATTAACTGACTGAGTGAATATAATAAAAAATAATTAAAACTTACTGGGCAGAAAGTAGGGGATCGGTTTTCTATTGTTTTAATGTAATAAACTGATCTCCCACTTATAATACTTAATATAGAAATGCAATATAATCTATTTCTTCTCCCTCCTGTTATTGGTTAAATAATAAGAAAGATTGGGTTCTATAGCCTTGGCTGGCAACCAGTCTACCGCAGAAAGCAATGGCAACCTACTGCGGGATAATCTTCTTCCCAGTCGGTCATGTCTCTTTCTAGACATGATCGCTCTATGAGTTATTTACTGCCAAAATCTAAATATTTTGTACGTAATTTTATGTTTTCAGAATCAGGAGCCTTGTTCATCTCTTTTCGCTCTTGTTGTTGGTTAAATAATAAGACATAATACTGCCTTGGCTGGCAACCAGTCTACCGCAGAAAACAATGGCAACCAACTGCGGGATAATCTTATACCCAGTCAGTCATGACTCTTTCAAGACATGATCGCCCAAGAGTGTTTCCCTTATGGCACTTACCTGACTGACTGTATATAATAGTTGGAAACATAGTTAAAACTACTACTAGGCATAAATGGGGGATCGTTTTTCTATTGTTTTAAAGTAAACTGATCCCCCACTTATAATACTCAATATAGTAATGTAAAGTAATCTATCACTTCTCCCTCCTGTTATTGGTCTCTTTCTAGACATGATCGCCCAGCGTGTTTCACGTGTGGTACTTAACTGGCAGACCATATTTAAACAACTGAATTAATCTAGGCTTATGATCAAAATTGCTTATAAACTTTGCTCAATTCATAGATTGATTTTGTTTAGCCTCATATCAAACTATGAGTTATTTACTGCCAAAATCTAAATGCTTTGTACGTAATTTTATGTTTTCAGAATCAGGAGCCTTGTTCATAGTAGTATACTTTCTTATAGAAATGTCTTTTAGATAGACCTTTTGTAGATCATAAACTATATTGTTGGAAAATCAGCTACAAAATGTACGTATATATTTATATTTGTTGCATTGCCTTTTGCTATAAAAAGCAATGTTGAATTATTTTGGCAAGGTTTCACAATCTGCCCATATCTGGGACCCTAACAGGTGCTACACTTCGGGTCATGGTGAACCGGGGAACATTAGCACTGAAGAGATGATTCCACGTTCCTCAAAACCACACATTACGCCATCAGAGGCTTTGCTGCCGGATGAAATTTATCATCATTCCTAGGACGACCTAATTCGTATTCAACTATGTAGAATAGTGATGAATGCACCAAAGTATGCTTGGGTGTACAAATAAAACTGTTGGGTCCTCGAAGGAAAGTTAATAATTTTTTTCATTAATTTAACTTATAAATAAGAATTCCTAAAATATAATATTGACTTAACATACCTTTAAAATGTTCAAGCGAATTCTTCTCTTGATATTATGTCGAAAAATACTTGGCTTAAATTTAACAGCAGATTGTCAAAGGAAACCGAAATGAAAACAAGAATACACCTAAGGGAGTCAGGATTTGCGAATCATTCGTTATCAGTGGTAAGCCCTACAGGCGAACACCTGTGAGCATGGCAACGACTTATGTATGCATGTGTGTACAGATGAAATAACGTACCTCAGAAAAGAGGGGCAATGTCACACACGCCGAAAGATGGTGTACCTTTTTTAAATGAGGCATTGTAATTATTTACACTAGTTTTAACCTGTGAACAGTTCACGGGTTTCTTATTTTACTATTATGAAGAAACTTAAATCTTCGGTTTATGATAGAATAAAGTGCATGGCAATTTCTTTGACAATAAAATATCCGTGGGAATTATCCTGTAACATCATTAAATACTTGAGCTTAACAGTTTTAACAAAATATTGCAATAATAATCACAAATATAAAGTTCTCTCTCTTTTTCGTTCATATCATTCGTCCTTGCTTCCATTCGTTCTCTAATATTTTTTACGGATTGCTTTTATCTCCCTTCTGCTCATAATCGTTCTCGTCTTTATTCATATCATTCCTCTTTGCTTCCATTCGTTCTCTGTTATATTTACGGATTGCTTGTCTTTCCCTCGTGCTCATAATCGTTCTCATCTTCATTCATATCATTCCTCTTTGCTTGCATTCCTTCTCTGTTATGTTTACAGATTGCTTGTCTCTCTTCGGCTCGTAATCGTTCTCGTCTTCTTCTCTGCCGTTCTCTTGCTGCTTCTCTTTGTTTTCTTATTCTTTCTTCCATTACAATGATTTTCTCCGGAAGTATAATTCATTTACAAAATTCCATTTCAGACATTACAGCAAACGCGTGACACGCGTAGATACCTACGTAGGTATTACTGTATTATAATATAAAGATTACGACTTTCTATGTTGTTCACAGCGAGAATTGAAGGACCGATTGGATAAAATAAATAACAATAAACAGATGTAAAGTATTTTTGTTAGTTGAATGAGAATCAAGATGAAGGCAGCAAATTCTATGACAACAAAATAACCATAGGAATTCTCCTATTGCATCATTAAATATTTGAACTTAACAATTTTAACAATATATTGTAATAACAATCATAAATATGAATTTCCCTCATTTCTTCGTCCATGTCGCTTCTCCTTGCTGTTATGTCACTCTATCTATAGAAATGGACTTTTTTCCGTCAATAAATAATAACCTGCGTGATTTCCGGGGACGCAGCTGTGACAGTGACAGTCGAGATGCAGCGTAACTATGATGCAATCTCAAAATACATTTAATTTTATTCATTACAGCGAAAGCATGACAAACGTACGTACCTAGATAGTTATTACTGTATTATAATATAAAACTACGACTTGCTGTGTTGTTCACAGCGAGAAGTGAAGGACCGATTGAAGAAAATAATTAGAATTAAACGGATAAAAAGAATTTTTCTTTTTTGAAAGAGAATCAAGATGAAGACTGCAAAGAAAAACTTGCAATCATTATTTAAAGCCCCCAAATCATATAAGCACAATAATACTCTCTCTCTCTCTTTATATATATATATATATATATATATATATATATATATATATATATATAATTTCCTAAACTTATACTGTTAAATATAACAGGCAATTAATGCCTGTTATGCTTAATCATGAGCCGTTCTAAACATCGTATTTTCGCTTTAATTTCAGGTGAAAATAAAGACAAAAATTGTCCAACATCTGGATATTTTTTTTATTATATTGGTTCTAAGCTTTCGGCTCACATAAGCCATTTTCAGATTTTCTTTAGTCAATAACAAATAATACTCACTCATACACACAGTAAAAACAAACGTCAGATATTGGAGGCCATCTATATTAAATCAAAACAACCCACACTCAATAAAATCACATTTTAATCTGTTCATAACACATTACATTGCATTTAGAGATATGGTTCTGTTAACATTTCGGTCTCTCACGAAACCCTCTTACAAATGGCTATTTGGTGACTGTTATCGTTGCTTAGCAATGTTTTATGTCAACACAAGATAAAATCATCTTTGATGGGGGATGTATTTATGTTAACGTCCTTGTAACCTCTCTGAAGATGTCTCATGTGAGCTGAAAGATTAGAACCAATATAATAAAAAAAATCTTCTAATGTTGGACAATTTTTGTCTTAATTTTTACCTGAAATTAAAGCCAAAATACAATATTCAGAACAGCTCACGAGTAAACATAACAGGCATTCATTGTTTGTTATATTTAACAAAATATATTTAGAAAATATATATATTCTAGCACTTTAGCCCGGTTTCACTCGGGTAGTTTAAGGAATAATAAAAATAAAAAACATATGATGAATTTACTTATCAAATACTTACACAACGTCCACCCTCGTCACTTTTATAGATATAGATAACAATGTAGAATGTCTCTGTTGGATTAGGGTTGGAGCGGGAGGGGCAACATATATAGATATATATAATATAAAGTGGGTGATCGATTCTATATTATAATCAATACATAAACTGATCCCTGACTTTGTGGGGTGATAATATATATTTGTCTACCCGTAATTTGGGCTTTCTGAAAAATTTCAAGGTGTCGTTAGCGTTCTAAGATTTTGATCTACATCTGAGCGCAACTCCTGTCGAGCTAGACCGTAAAATGTAGACGCTAATTTGAATCTATCAAACAAACAAATACTTACACAAGCGTCCACCATCGTCACTTTTATAGATATAGATATATATCTTTATAGTAGATTATATATATTTTACAGTAATACATTTTGTTTCATATTTCTTGTTCGACGTGTTTAACTGTACGTCATGCGGCGTTCCTATGTTTAATGTTTTGTGTATGTGTACGTGTTCATATCGTTTTCTAGAGCGTGACACACGTAAGTACTACGACATTAATATACAGATTATTTACATTGTTTGAACTGTTGTCTTCATCTTTATTGTCATATTGACGACGTTTCAGCTGTTTTCCAGTTATTGAAATTTCAAACTTAACCATTTATTTTGATCACTGAGGTAGATTGTTCTCGTTCCATGATATATGTCTCTTCCAGATATCTTAGTTACAGCTCAACTGGGTCTAAACAACGACACATTGATCTAAATTTGAGGATACATGCCAAAAAAGATAAAAGCGTTAATCGATCAACTGAAAAACTTAAAGAATTGAGTTAAACGAAGACAACTAATAATGATACTTTTGGAAGGGGCATTACTTGTAGAACAAGAGCAATCTACTCCAGCGTTCAGTTCGAAATTCCAATCACTTGAAGACGGTCGGAGCGTAAAACGGCTGGAACATCGTGAATATGGCAATAAAAATGAGGTCAACAGTTCTAAAAAAAAGTAAATAACTGGTCGAGATTAACTGAAGAATTTGGGAGTTGACTGAAATGTGATGTTAAATATCAGTCCTTCTTTTTTGAAAATCAATGCTGGACAATTTCGTCACAGATAAAAAAAGAGATTTGAGCAAATAGGGATGTGTTTCCAGGCAAGGCTGAGGGGTTAAACATGTGTGCAAAAGGATCGTTACCGGAGACACAGATATTGGCACGAACTCGTAACATATGTAGGGAGATATTCAAGGGCCCTACAGCAAAAGGGACCTCAACCCAACAGTCATTTCATTCTTTTCATAAAGGAAGCTACGTTGAGAGACATGAAAATAATAATAAATGAAAATAATGGGATAGTTAAATTTATATAACTCATGGAGTTCGAATTCCAGTTGAATCCATTGCATTCAATTACGTGCAAATACCCTTGGGAAAGGTATTAATCCGTCTCTTCCCTCCAGTTATGGGTTAAATAACAGATTGGGTTTTATCGCCTTGGCTAGCAACCAGTCTACCGCAGAAAGCAAAGGCAACCTACTGCGGGATAATCTTCTGCCCAGTCATGTCTCTTTCGAGATGATCGCCCATGCGTCTATCACGTATGGCACTTAACTGACTGACTGAATATAATAGTTGGAATAATGATTAAGTCTTATATTGGTCATAAAGTGGGGGATCAGTTTATTACTTGATAACAATAGGAAACCGATCCCCCACTAATTACTACATAATAATATAATAGATTTCTTTTCCCTTTACCTATGAGTCAAATAACAAGACAGATTGGGTTCTATAGACTTGGTCGGCAACCAGTCTATCGCAGAAAGCAATGGCAACCTACTGCGGGATAATCTTCTGCCCGGTCAGTTATGTCTCTTTCGAGACATGATCGCCCAAGCGTGTATCCCGTATGGCACTTAACTGACTGACTGAACTACTATCCGCCCGTGCATTGAATATTGCTGCCATATCTGGTCGGGTGCCCCTGCTATCCACCTGGGTGTCCTTGACAATATCCAACAGAGAATCTGTAATGTGATAAATCCCGAATTGGCAGTTGGGATACAGTCACTTTCTCACCGGCGCAATGGGGCTTTCCTGTGTCTCTGCTACAAATACTTTCACGGCTTCTGCTCCGATGAACTTAGCTCACTGGTACCCCCTATATATAAATTTACTCGAGCCACAAGATTAGTAACAAGGTCCCACCCTTTTACTGTGAAACGCAAATTCTACTCCATCAGCTTCTTTTCTCGCACTTCACGCCTGTGGAATTTCCTTTAATTTACTTGTTTTCCCGACAGCTATAATCTCCAAGAATTTAAATGTAAATCAATAGTCATCTGTTATCTCACTGACTTGCATCGTCTCTCTCATGCTCCTTTCTCTGTCCACTCAATTCTCATCAGTATTCTCATCCTTCTCTTATCCACTTCCTGACACTCCCTATAACCTGTCACTGTTTCTCATAACTTTCCTTCTATGCACCCCTCTGCAAAACAGTGGCAGTAAAATGCTTTGCTTGGGGCGATATGATTTTGAAAAAAAAAAAATTATACTATTATAATGTGGGTATAAAGTGGGGGATCAATTCTACATTACAATCAATATATAAACTGATCTCTTTATGGCCACAATTATCCTTCTCTTACCCACTTCCTGACACCCCCGATAACCTGTCACTCTTTCTCATAACTTTCCTTCTCTGTAACCCTCTGCAAAACAGTGGCAGTAAAATGCCTTGCTTGGGGCGATATGATTATTAAAAAAATAGTAAAGCATAGATAAATAAATAAATGGTTAATAAAGAGCCTAAAATTGATAGATAGATAGATAGATAGATAGATAGATAGATAGATAGATAGATAGATATGACAAAGAGACAAAAATAATTAATATATATATATATATATATATATATATATATATATATATATATATATCATAGTTCTATTAAACGACATTTAGAAAAACAGCCATGAACGTTATATTAGACATACATAAGTCTCTATATATATATATATAGTCATCCGCAGACAGATCTGTTTCGCTGTATCACAGCTCATCAATACGGTTAGACTCCGATTGCTTTTAACCCAGGATTGAAACGCGACAGAATTGGCTTTTAGTCGCCGATTCTACCTCTGGGCTATAGGCGCTCGATGTGCGTTGTGGTGCGGTAGATATCGACTTGGAACGAGGAATCGGGGATCAGAGTTCGAATTCCAGCTGAATTCCTTGCATTCACTTACGCGCAAATACCCTTGGGAAAGGTCTTAATCCGTCTCTTCCCTCAAGTTATGGGTTATATGACAAGACAGATTGGGTTATATATAGCATTGGCTGGCAACCAGTCTATCGCAGAAAGCAATGGCAACCTACTGCGGGATCTTCTTCTGCCCAGTCAGTCATGTCTCTTTCGAGACATGATCGCACAAAGCATGTATCACGTATGGCACTTACCTGAGTAACTGATTAGTCCATCACACAATATTTCTCACATATACACACAGTAAAATGAACCTTCAGATATTAGTGGCCATCGACATAAAATGAAAGCAACCCACACTCGATAAATTCACATTTTAAACTAGTCACGGCATTATATTGCATGTAAACATATAGTTTGCTGTTAATATTTCGGCTTCTCCTGTGGTATGCCATCATAGAACTGTATCACTAAGTTACGACCTGCGTTTTCTAGTCCGTGACTGTTATCGTCGAACAGGAATCTTTTATGTCAACATAAGTGAATATCACTTTTAATTGTGAATATCTTTATGTAAATGTCCATACAAACACTCTGAAGATGGCTCGTGTGAGGCGAAAGCTTTGATCAAGACATCGTAATAAAAAAAAGATATCCAAATAATGGATGATTTTTATCTTTATTTTCACCAGAAATTAAAGTTAAAATACAATGTTTAGGACGCCTCCTGATTAAACATAATAGACATTCATTGTCTGTTATATTCAACAATATGTATTTAAATACTTATCTACTGCCTAAATACACACACACACTGTATATATATATGGATCAAGCTAGTCTCCCTGAAAACAGAATACTGCGCCTCCTCGGGTTAACGCTCACAACAGACCTTAAGTGGAATGAAAATCGGTTCTCTGTGTAGGGCCAGGAAGTTTTTCTCGTCTGAAACCATCCTGCACATATACAAATCTACCATCCGCCTGTGCATTGAATACTGCTGCCATATCAGGTCGGGTGCCCCTGCTATCAACCTAGGGTTCCTTGACAAAACCCAACGAAGAATCTGTAATGCAATCGGTCCTGACTTGACAGCTCAGATACAGTCACTTTCTCACCGGCGCAATGTGGCTTCCCTGTGTCTCGTCTACAAATACTTTCACTGCTTCTGCTCCGATGAACTTTGCTCACTAATTTCCCCTATATATCAATTTACTCGAGCTACTAGAGTAGCAACTAGGTCCCCAACTTTTACTGTGTAACCAACAAAATTTAAACGCAAATTCTATTCCATCAACTTTTTATCGTATTTCCCGCCTGTAAAATTATCTTCCTTTTAATTGCTTCCCCGACATTGGAGCTGTCAGCGAATCAAGTATACGAAAAGGGAGTTTCACAGGCGGGAAGTGCGAGAAAAGAGACTGTTGGACTAGAAGTGATGGTTAAATTTAACTGTCTTGACGGTAAAAAGGTGGGACCTAGTTCCTAATCTAGTAGCACGGGTAAATTCTTCTCGTGTGGACACCGGCGGATAAGCTCATCAAAGCAGAAGCCGTGAAAATATATCTAGAAGAAACAGAGCGAATTCACATCCGGTCGGAAAATGTGAAAGATCCCAAAAAGACATTATTCGTTTTGTTTCAATGAATGCACAGGTACACCCTATAAATATCGAAAATCGATAATCGAAAAAATCGGGTTGTAGAAGAAGTGGTCCGATTTTAATCAAATTTGATACACTCATAGACAAAGACATAAGAAACGATATTCAGAACTTTCAAGGTTGCAGTTCTTACAATAGTGCAAAAATCAATAATATATAAATATATATATAAAAGGCAAGATGTTTGTGTGTGTGTTTGTTTATCTGCCTCTATGTCTGTATTTTTTTCAGCCGTTTTATTTTAGTTTTTGCTTCGGGTTTGGCTCTAAGTAGGTATATTTGTAGTTCTTAGTCTCAGCCATGATACCATTTACTCAGAGGACTTATTTAGCCTTCAATATTCAGTTTACGACGACAAAACTTATTTGATATCGATACCAGGAAATCAAAAAATGACTTACATCCATTTATTTTTCTTTCAGTCTATGGTTTCGCTTTAACTGGAAACAACTATTGCTTTTTAGTCTTTCGTGCCAACGTCCAAAGTGCCTGAGCTCCAGGACTATGGATTAGTTTTAAAGCTTTCATTACACCCGAACAACGCCGGGCTATACTGCTAGTCTATATATATATATATATATATATATATATATATGGGAGAATTAATTTACTATGTTGACATGATAGCACACGAAAGAAAGATAGGTACCTGTGATTTTCAATTTTTTTATTGTAACATAACCACACAAACTCGAATTTAATCCAAGAAAATGCAACTCTGATCAAAGAAGAAACCATTCACTACGGATAAAATGTCTGGAGTCTGGGTGTCTTGATTTGAAGGTTATCTACATCAATTTGTGTTCTCTCTCTTGGAACATTTTAGCATTCTTGTCAAATATTCTATTATCACACTGTGGTATATCTACTAAGTGACGGAAAGAAAAATAAAATGCCTCGAAATGAATTCAGCTATATATATATATATATATATATATATATAAAATCCCAAGTACCGCTTGTTCGTTTTTAAATCGGATTATCTCGTAAATTGTCTTTAACGAAAATCATAACTATATATGTATATCAAATGCAAACGACAATTCTACTCCATCAGCTTCTTTCCTCGCATTTCCCGCCTGTGAAACTCGCTTCCATATTCTTGTTTTAGCCTCTAGGAAATTAAATGCAATGTCAATACGCATCTCTTAACCCCTTGACTCTAGTTCTTTCTACATCACCCTTTTATATCTTTTCCTTTCTCTCTACCTTTACAACTGTCATCACACCTGTATTCCCATCCTTGTCTTGCTCCTTTCTAACTGGTTCGTCTTTCTCTTTACTCTCCTCCTATCCAATCTTTTACTCTGATGTAGCCCCCTGCACATCAGTGGTGTTACCGCCTTGCTTGGGTTGAAACGATTTATATATAATATATATAACAATAATAGTATACCACTGCTCACAAAGGTATAAAATAATAAAAAAGTGCTCAATAAAAAAATCAATAACAATTTTGAGACAAAATCAGAAAACTAATACATAGAGAATTCAAAGTTTTAAACCTAAAAGTTACAGTCAACACAAATTTAAAAGTAGCAAACTTCCTCGATATCACACTAGATTTAGTCAACAACAATTACAAACCATACATAAAACCCAGTGAATACCCACTATACATCCACCCAAAGTCAAACCCCCCTAGTATTATCAAACATATACCCTCTTCGATAGAACATAGAATCAGCCAAAACTCGTCCAACAAAGAAATATTCAAAGCTCTCTACAACAAGTCATTAAAACAAGCGGCTACAGAAACCAAGACATCCAATACATAACAAACAACAACCCCAACAAGAAAATTAGAAACAGAAAAATCATTTGGTACACACCTCCTTTCAACCAAATGATCAACACCAAACTAGGACAGAAGTTCCTGAACTTAATTAAGAAACATTTCCCAACAAATAACCCCCTCAGTAAAATCTTCAACAAAAAATACACTCAAACTTTGCTACACTGCACAAACAACCTAGAAAAAATCATAACTAACCATAACAAATATATCCTAAATCAACACGTAAATCAAAATAAAACCGGCAACCAAAACACAACCAAATTGTTTAATTGTGTAATTGTAGAAACCCTAGCAACTGCCCACTACAAAATAAATGCAAAACAACCTCAATAATCTATCAATGCAACATAACATCCATCGAAAATCCAACCATAAATAAAGTGTATATCGGATCAACTAAGAATACTTTTAAGCAGCGCTGGTACTTGCACCTAATCTCATTTAAAAACAGCTTATACCGAAACCAAACATCCCTTTCCACATACTTTTGGAAGCTAAAGGATTCAAAACAGAAACCCAAAGTAAAATGGAAAATCCTAGAAAAAACTAGAACTTGCAACTCGCTTAAAGACATCTGCCCTTTATGTCTAAGCGAAAAACTACACATTCTCCAGTACCATAACAGCAACGATTTACTAAACCGTAGAGACGAATTAGCAGTAATATGCAAACATCGCAAATATTTCTCGCTAAAATTTAAGTAAACAAAAAAACCCAACCAGAAACCTCCCCAATAGAAAACAAACCCTATACAATACCAACTAAAAGTAATGCAGTTACAACAGAATAGTAGATAAATAAATAAAAAAATATATTTTATATTTATAAAATATATTGTATAAAGGATAGGTTTTATAAAAGAAATTTATTTCTTAAATATTTATTTCTTAAATATTATAAAATATTACACTTTACAATATTAAAAAATAGCTTAATATTATGGAAATATTTTTGATGAAAGATATATTTTATAAAAAATATATTTTATAAAAAACACACACCCCAATACAAAATAACATACATTAAATTAAGGAGAAACCAACCCCAAAACCAAAACAACACCTACCAACCCCTAAACCAAACAACAACACGCCAGGCGCCAGCAGCACCAGCCCTTTCAAGATTAATAGATTAACCTATCATGAAGTCTGCCAAAAACAAACACTTAACCCTAAGACCAGTAAAAAGGTCAACGGAACTCAAAATACAGACCAACCCCTCTAACACCCAAAAATAACAAATCCAACACAAATAAACTGGCTTTTTCAAATGGATAATTCTCATTTCTAAAAATATCGCCTGAGGATGAAGCCAAAAACATAATGGGCTGGCTTCGAAACATGAGAAATTTTTTGTGTTGTGATACTATGAATTTAAAAACATTGTAACAACCATTAACAGTATAACGCTCTACATTTGTATCGAGCACTCTTTATAAAAGTAAATGCATGAACAAAAAGGTAAATAAACCTACGAGTTCAACAACTTAGTTACAATATATATATATATATATATATATATATATATATATATATATATATATATGGGTGTGTACGGTAACATTAACTCATCTCTGTCTCAATAATTCTGTACACAGTGTATTATAGGCATATCTTTTTAAATTGTCAGTCAATGGGAACGCAGATGGAACATACCGAATTATATGAATCAACTGGATCGACAAAAAAGCCAAACCAATCGATGTTGTGAGATGCCCTTTAATATACATAAATACATTTCAACCTTGGACACAGACCAAACTCAACTTCTTAAAAGCAGTAAAATCGATAACGCAATAAATGCCCAGTCTAATCAATAGTATGAAGCCGGCATATTTCTTTCAATACATAAAAATGAAGCCGGTTCGGTAAACTTACAAAGTAAGCATTTTAGAAAGAGCTCATCTCGAAAAGAGTGAACAGTAACCATGCCAAATAATAGGCGTCTCTTCTCTTAGACATAATGGCCGCCGGAATTTTAATTCTATGTTGGGAGAAATAAAAAAAAATGAAGAAATTGATGAGTTACTGAACTGTACTCGAATGATTCTGGGAGTCATATTTAAGAGTGTATTTTGTTAAGCTTGCTGCTTTTCAATATATTTTTTCCAGCTTATTTTGGTTCCATATTGGCATATGAAGTTTATTTTCAGGTCACAACTGGCGACTTAAGAAAATAAACCGGCTATTTTGTCTTTTCTTAACGGCAAATTGTATCCAGAAATTTCCAACTTTTTAAACAATCCTTGCTCTTCTAACCGGGAATTTTTTTTTTAGTAACGTCTCTTATTTCTAACAATCAGTATAGCCCGGCGTTGCTCGGGTGTAATGAAAGCTTTAAAACTAATCCATGGTCCTCTTTGGACGTTGGCATGAAAGACTAAAAAGCAATAGTGTTTTCCAGTTAAAGCGTGTGGGTATTTGTGTCTTCTCAGAGTGTAGTTCGTAGCCGAATTAATAACCGCTCCGCCAGCTGCTACTCGTAGAACCCGGAACACTGCTTCACCAGGGACTCCGTTTCCTGCGCACCGTAAGCAAAACGCTGTCTCCCAAACACCGGTGTAGCCTTCTCGAGTCGTAAATAGCAAAAAAGTGACCCGAAACAGAAGTAGGCTCTTTTTATGTGTTTTTTGGTCTCGTAATTTCCCACTCTCCGAGAGCCTCACTTTCACCAATGACGCATGCGCCGTGTCATTCGAAAAACTGCCTCGCATGAGCTCGCCTCGCGGTTCCATTACGTCTACGAACGCACGTGCAAACAAACCGCCTTCTTTTGCTTCGGCGAGGTAAGTCTCCACCACACTCCCCCCTGATCTCATCATCACAAAAAGTGCATTCGGGAGCGGGTCTCTTCTGGCGGGTGCTCCTTCGGACGGCAAAGTCTTTGATGTCCGGTTGATTCCTGAGTTCAGTGGCGCTGCAACTGATATGCCAATCGTCGAGTGGATCGAGAATGCAGAGTTGGTCTGCGAACTCTGTGCTATGGACAAAGTTGAGCGGATTCTTCCATTACGCCTCCGAGGCGGTGCTCTTGCCGTATACAGGCAGCTCAGCAAGGAACAGAAAGCGGATGCAGAGCAAATTAAACGGGCCCTCATGACCGCGTATGCGACAGATGCATTTGATGCATACGATCAATTTGTTACTCGGCAACTTCGCTCGGGAGAAACAGTGGACGAGTTTCTGGCCGAACTACATCGTTTAGCTCGGCTGGTTGAGGGATCGTTGCCCGAACGATGGATGATATGTGCGTTTGTTTCGGGGTTGCCACAATATGTTAGACAGCTTCTTCGTGCCTCGTCCAGAATGGAGACCATGACATTGGAGCAGCTTTTGACTCGAGCACGGGCTATCATGACCGACAACGGAAGCTGTAAGGAATCGGTCGCTGCATCCACTGGCAAAACACATTCGAATTCAGAGTTGCTCCCTGATAACTCGCGCAGTGAGACCTTTTTTTGCTACAAGTGTTCTGGACCCAACCACATGGCGAAGGATTGTATGCAGGGACGCCAAGTGAGGTCGGACGGTCGAGTGCGGAAGTCTCACCGTGAAACCCGATGCTTCAGATGCCATAAACTTGGACATACATCATCAAGATGCCAGGGAAACGCCCAAGGGGGGGGAGACGTCAGCGCCAGTCTCCTCCCTGAGCAAGTGAGAATCAAGAAATTGCCCGCCGTAAAAGTGCTCGTGGATGGGCGAGAGTGCACAGCTCTGGTGGATTCCGGCTGCTCACAGACGCTGGTGAGCAAAGCTGTGTGTCGCCATTGGAGACAGAAGGAAGTAGGAGTACTGACGGCCGACGGGAAGACTTTGAAGTGCCGGGGGCACGGCAGAATAAAATTGGAAGTTGAACAGTCTCAGCCCGTGAACATTGAGGTCCTGGTCGTGGATGGACAATTGTTGGGTTTTGACCTGCTTATTGGCATCGACGCGATCAAACAGCTAGGAGGTGTTCGCCTGACGGAATCTGGTGAGGCATACTTTGGAAACCTGGATGGATGTGCCGCCATTTCTATCGATGAGCCCGATTTCAGTGTGACATTCGATGAAAGGCAAAGAGCGTGGACTGCAACATGGAAATGGGCAAGTGGTCGCTCGCCCGGCGAGCTGACAAATAACGTGCAAGAGTACACTGTGCCAGACCATGCCCGGGATGCGTACGAGAAAGAACTCTTGCTATGGCAACGTAACGGATGGTTGCTGCCATATCCCGAGGAGGAACTTGGTCCACCCAAGGGTCTAATTCCCTTGATGGCAGTCGTGCAGGAACATAAGCAAAAGGTCCGGCCGGTACTCGACTACCGAGAATTGAACGGATTTGTAGAAGCATTCACTGCCGATGCCGAAGTGTGCGCACAAAAGCTCAGAGAATGGCGACAGCAAGGAGTTGATGTGTCGCTCTTGGATCTGCGACATGCCTATCTACAAATTCACATTGACAAGAAGCTGTGGCCATTCCAAACAGTTATTTTCAAGGGCAAGCGGTTCTGCCTTACACGATTGGGGTTTGGACTAAATGTGGCACCACTCATCATGAAATCTGTCGTCGACGCTATAATGTCCCAAGATCGTGTGATCAAAAGTGCCACGTCGGCTTACGTTGACGACATTTTTATCAATGAGAGCCTGATTTCTGCATCGCGCGTTCGACAGCACCTCTCAGATTACGGCCTAGTCTGTAAAGACCCAAAACGGCTACGAGACGGAACTAGGGTCCTCGGTCTGCAGGTGTGGGGAGAGAACGGTACTCTCCGATGGAAGCGGAGTGGACAGATCCCGGAAATTCCCGACGTGGTGACTCGTCGACGTGTGTTTTCCATTTGTGGGAAACTCGTGGGCCACTTCCCCGTGTGTGGCTGGCTAAGGGTGGCGACTGCATTCATCAAGCGCCGAGCAAGTGCGGTAACCAAGAGATGGGACGAGGAAATCAGAAATGCCAATCTGCTTCGTATGCTGGAAGAGACGATGACCAGAGTGTGTGAAATGGACCCTGTTGGAGGAGACTGGTGCATGAATGGCAACGAGATGAAGGTCTGGGTGGATGCAAGTTCTGTGGCCACAGGAGTGGCGTTAGAGGCGAATGGAAGCATCGTTGAGGATGCTTGTTGGTTGCGCCCGACCAATGATGCCAGGCATATCAATCTGGCTGAATTAGATGCAGCAGTCAAAGGCATCAACCTGGCCCTTCAATGGCAGGCTACAGTGTTGCATCTGGTCACCGATTCAGCATGCGTACATCGGTGGATATCCGACACCTTGACTGGGAAGGCACGTGTGAACACTAAGGCGGCTGGTGAAATGCTAGTGAGACGACGCTTAGGAACACTGCGGGCATTAATGGAAGAATATAAATTGACCATGGATGTCACGTTGGTGAAATCCTGTCAAAATCGCGCAGATTGCCTCACCAGAGTGCCACGCAAGTGGTTGAATCTACATAAGGAGGGAAAAGAGCCAGTCCCGGAGAGTTGCGCTGCAATGAGGTGCCGACTGAATGAAAGTCAGGTGGTTGACGTCCACCGAGAAAGTGGACATGCGGGCGTGAAACGAACCCTATACTTCGCCAGACTTATCGACCCACTAGTGTCGAAGGAAATCGTGCGATCGGTTATCAAAGCCTGTGAAGCCTGTCAGTCTATAGATCCGGCGCCAGTTCATTGGAAAAAGGGAAAATTGAGCGTGGAAAACAACTGGAGTAGAGTAGCAATGGACATAACCCATTACAATGGCGTGCATTTTTTAACGCTCATTGATTGCGGTCCCTCCAGGTTTGCAATTTGGCGGACATTGCGTCGACAAGATGCACATAGTGTCATTCACCAGTTGAAGATGATTTTCTTTGAACGGGGCCCACCAACCGAGATATTGACTGACAATGACCCTGCGTTCACTTGCAGACACTTTAAAGAGTTTGCAAACAGCTGGGGTGTGCAGTTAAGATTCCGATGCGCATATTCACCGGCTGGTAATGGAATTGTGGAGCGCAGCCACAGGAGCATTAAGACCATCGCAGCAAGGAAGGGTTGTTCCGCGTTGGAGGCCGTTTATTGGTATAATGTCACGCCAAAGGACGATGTCTCACCTTCCACGGCACCGGCTGACGTGCTGCATAATTACCACGTCAGAGTAAAAGGCATTGAAGCCAAACCCCCACCAGAACCACAGATTATCGGAGGGAGATATGAAGAAGGTGACGTTGTCTGGGTCAAAAATCCGCACGGCAAATGCACAACCAAGTTCAGGACCGGGCGGGTAACCGAAATTGTCAGCCCACTGACAGTGCGAATTGATGGGGTACCACGCCATGTCAAAGACCTACGGCCATTTTCAGGACCATATGCATCGTCGGGCGATGAAACCGACACAGAAGAGAGTGAGCGATTTATTTACTTGGGGTCAGGTCAACCAAGTGATGGCTCCGATGGTCCACTAACAGCGGATGCTGACGTGCATGACGAAACCTCAGGTGACAGCCCATCTGAGGACGAACCTTGTGTCGTACCCCTCCGAAGGAGCACCCGCCAGAAGAGACCCGCTCCCGAATGCACTTTTTGTGATGATGAGATCAGGGGGGAGTGTGGTGGAGACTTACCTCGCCGAAGCAAAAGAAGGCGGTTTGTTTGCACGTGCGTTCGTAGACGTAATGGAACCGCGAGGTAAGTCTCCACCACAAAGCGAAACCGTAAACTGAAAGAAAAATGAATGGATGTAAGTCAAATTTTGAAGTTTGTTGAGAATCAGATTAAAATTGTGGATTTGTATAAAGACATACAGGCAGATAAACAGACACACACACAAACATCTTGCCTCATATATATATATATATATATATATATATATATATTATTGATTTTTGCACTATTGTAAGAACTGCAACCTTGAAACATCTGAATATCGTTTCTTATGGTTTTGTCTATGAGTGTATCAAATTTGATTAAAATCGGACCACTCCTTCTATAACCCGATTTTTTCGATTATTGATTTTCGATATTTATTGGGGGTACCTCGACACAAAACCTAGCTAAGAACACTGGCACTCGATTATCGTACAACTGTGTAAATTTTCAAGAATACATGCAGGATGGATTCAGGTGGGAAAAACATCCTGACCCGACACAGTGACCCAACCTTCTTAGCAGTGGATTTAGCTATGGACTCAATGTAGTGGTTCCATTTGAGGTCAGAAGAGAGGGTAAGGCAGAGGTGGCGCAGTGTATTGCTCTCAGGGAGACTCGTTTGGTCCATGCTTATGGGAGGCAGGAGAGGTTGCCTGTGATGATTGACAGATAACAGCTTGGTCTTAGTCGCATTGAAATTGACAAGCCACTTCTTGCCCCAATTCACCACAGAGTGTAGATCCCGTTCAACGTCAGCAGCAAGTTTATGTTTGTCCGCCACGACGGGTTTCTTACTGACGCGGGAGTAAATTGTGGTGTCATCTGCGTAGATGCCTACTTGGCTCTTGATCTCATCTGGGAGGTCATTTGTGAAAATAAAGAAGAGCGTCGGGTCCAGGATAGAGCCCTGAGGGACACCAGTGTTTGTACTGTAGGATGTAGAGGCATGCCCATTCAGGACGACCTTCATTTTGCGGTTATTTAAAAACGATTAGATTAGATCAAGCAAGCGTCCGGTAACACCGTAACCCCGTAGCTTGCATAGAAGGCCAGAGTGCCAAACCCTTTCAAAAGCCTTGGAAAGGTCCAGAGCAACAGCACGAGCCTCGCCTGACTCATCAAGGGCCTAGAGCATGTACTCCGTAATGGTTGTTAGCATGTCGGCCGTGGACCTGACAAAACAGAAGTCATACTGCCTGTCAGAGTAGAGTTTGTGGGCAGTAAGATGTTGAAATATTTCAGCATTATGGCCTCGAACACTTTCCCGAAAATTGGTAGAAGGCTGATAGGGCGATAATTGGATGGGTCCGAGGGTTCACCACAGTTTTTAAATACAGGAACGACTGATGAGAACTTCCAACATGCAGGAAAACAGGAAGCAGAAAGGCAGTAATTATACAGATTAGAGAGGACAGGGGAGAGTTCAGGAGCACATTTCTTAAGGACTATTACCGGGATTCCATCACCACCACCCGCCTTATAGGGGTCAAGTTTTGAAATTACTCGGGATACTACTGTCGGGGTAATATATACGTCGTACAGTTTAGCCTCAGTTCTAATAGGGAAGTCGGGTGAAGGTACTCCAGCCGAGTCAAACGTGGAATTAGATGAGAATTTGCGAGCAAAACACTCAGCTTTGTCCGCAAATGACGTGAGAACCTCAAATTCATTGATTAAAGGAGGGATTGAGGATTTGCTATTGTTCAGCACCCGTTTGCATAACCGACAATAGTCCTTGGAGCCGAATTTGCGGTCAGCTATGCACTGTCTCATTCTCTCAGTAAACAACCGCTTGGCGTCATTCAGGATTCTCTTGCACTCATTACGAGCAGACGTGAATAGGCGCTTATTGTGATCAGATGACTGTCTCCGGAGTAATCGGAAGAAGTGGTTCCTGTGGGCAATGGCGGCCGAACAGGCAGGAGAGAACCAATGAGATTTTAGACAATAATTCCTGGTAGGTATGAAGGCATCAATGCCAGCTTTCACCCATGACGAAACCTCAGAGGCACAGTCATCAACTGGGAGATCGAACACTTTTCCCAAAGGGACGTCGCATAGGAAATCGCGAAAGGCGTCCCTGTCAGCTTTTGGTAGCAGTAGGAGGTCCTATAGGTAGGAGGCTCCTGGAGGGAGTGAGAATGGAAAGAAATATTGAGAGAGACAACAGCATGGTCGAAGTTGCCGAGAGGGCAAAACTGCGAGACTTGACAGAATCAGGTGCAGAGGTAAAGCATATATCTAATAGAGAGGAGTGACCAGAGGGAGTACTTGGAAAGCGTGTGGGGAAGTTCACCACTTGCGTAAGGAATTAGGAAATAGCAAAGTTCATTGCGTGGATGCTTGCTGAATCAGTAACAGAGTCTTTAAGCCACTCAGAATGATGGGCGTTAAGATCTCCGAATACAAATATGTGAGCGAATGGGTGGTAGGAAATAGCCTTATCTATGTTGTCAGAAATGCTATTTAGAACAGAGCAGTCAGGGGAGGGGGGAGAACGGTAAAGAAAGAAAAGGTAGCTAACCGAACTGAGAAGTGACAGACGGAGACATACATATTGGTGGTCAGGAGATTCGAGTGATGTCACCCTAGCTATAGGGAGGTGTTCACTAACGTAGACCCCAGCCAATGCATGTGGACAGTGAAATCCTTCCTTAAGAGGGGGAGATAACCAGGGATGGAGAAGTCAGAGGAGGGAATTGATGAGTTGATTTTCTAAATTACTCTGTTAAATTAAATAAATGAATATAACATTGAGTTCTTTTGAGTTCGTCTTTATCAGAATTTACATGACTAATATAACAAGTATTCTAAGTTATATCTATATATATATATATTTCCCTTCTCTCACGCGTAGGGGTTTAAATTATATACGGCACGGGCCCACTTATATATATATATATATATATATATATATATATATATATATATATAATCATATCACCCCGAGCAAGGCAGTAAGGCCACAGATGTGCCGGGGGTTACGTAAGAGTGAAAAGATTAGAAGAGAGAAAGCCGGAAACCACATCCTAAACAGGGAACAAGGGATGAGTCTCTACACCTGTTCAATAGACCTGGGTGGAGTGTGAACCGGGCGATAGTTTAGTCTATCTACTCCAATTGAAAAAAAAAAGAAAAGAAAAGTGAAAAGATTGGAAAAGAGAAAACCGGAAACCACATCCTAAACAGGGAACAAGGGATGAGCCTCTACACCTGTTCAATAGACGTGGGTGGAGTGTGAACCGGGCGCTAGTTTAGACTATCTACTCCAATTGAAGAAGAAGAAAGAAGAAAAAAAAGGTAACGGTAGTAAGTTAACTAAGTTTTAACTTAGTTAAAGTCCGGTCAAAGAAAAGATGTAAAGAACACCCGTTCAAATAACCATGAAACTATTTTTAAATTAGCCACAAAAAATAAAACAATAAAATCAAAGCAAAATTATAACTTACTTTTAAGAATATATATATATATATATCCTCTCAGAGAGGATAACATGTGAAGAAACAACTAATCGTCCTTTAAAATATTTTACCCTTATTTTTGATGGTAGAGATACTCTCGTAATAACAAGAAATAATTTCGGATTATAAAATCCATTAACTGTGAACCAACAACGCAAAATTTATCAGTCTGTTAGTTAATTGCCATACGTGATACACGCTTGGGCGATCATGTCACGAAAGTTAAGTGCCATACGTGATACACGCTTGGGCGATCATGTCTCGAAAGAAACATGACTGTCTGGGCAGAAGATTATCCCGCAGTAGGTTGCCATTGCTTTCTGCGGTAGACTGGTGGCCGACCAAGGCTATAGAACCCAATCTGCCCTGTTATTTGACTTATAGCTAGAGGGGGAAAAGATGTATTATATTGTTAAGTAGTAATTAGTGGGGGATCAGTTTATTACTTCATAACAATATAAAACTGATCCCCCATTTTATCTCCAGTAGAAAACTCAATCATGATTTCCACTATTATATTCAGTCAGTCAGTTAAGTGCCATACGTGATACACGCTTGGGCGATCATGTCTCGAAAGAGACATGACTGACTGGGCAGAAGATTATCCCGCAGTAGGTTGCCATTGCTTTCTGCGGTAGACTGGTTGCCGACCAAGGCTATAGAACCCAATCTGTCCTGTTATTCGACTCATAGCTAGAGGGGGAAAAGATGTATTATATTGTTAAGTAATAATTAGTGGGGGATCAGTTTATTACTTCATAACAATATAAAACTGATCCCCCATTTTATACCCAGTAGAAAACTTATTCATGGTTTCCACTATTATATTCAGTCAGTCAGTTAAGTGCCATACGTGATACACGCTTGGGCGATCATGTCTCGAAAGAGACATGACTGACTGGGTCGAAAATTATCCCGCAGTAGGTTGCCATTGCTTTCTGCGGTAGACTGGTGGCCGACCAAAACCCAATCTGTCCTGCTATTTAACCCATAACTGGAACGAACGGACGGATTAATACCTTTCCCAGGGGTATTTGCGCGTAAGTGAATACAATGGATTCAACTGGAATTCGAACTCGGCTCCCACTGTACGACAAAGCACATCCAAAATTTATCACATAACCTAAAAACAACCACTTCAACAACTCTCTGCATTTCGCATAAAAACGGATAACCAAGCCTCAATGAAATATTATCGGATTTAAAAATAAGTGTATATTTTTCACAAGTAAATGAAAATAAACCAACTTAATAACAGTCATTGGCATGCAAATTCGAAATATTTCAACAATCCGAATTTATATCTCTATACGTGATATTAAAAAAAAAATAATTTCAACTGATATAGCAGAAAAAGAGGTTTGCAAATGGCTAATGAATGCTATAGATAGGAATTGGAAAATTTATATTTGCATCTGTAATGAAAACCTAAAGTTATATATACAGGGTGTCCATAAAGCCCGTGTGCATTTTAAAAAATTTATAACTTTATCTTTTTTTGTGATAGAAATAATCTGTAAAAATGTTATAAAGTTTAATGTTTCAACAAGATGTCACTTCTCTCTGTGTGCTAGACAGTTTCTAAGCCAGGAATTTCCTAACTAATGGATTGGAAGGGATGGAACATTTTATTGGCCTCCACGCTCGCCAGATTTGACTCCATTTTCTCGAAGAAAAAAGTCCAACTTTCTTTACAATTTCCCATTGAGACTTGTTTGTTGATCCTAACAATAAGTTCTAGCGAAGAAGAGTCACAGAATTTTAAATGAGTTCAGCGTGTCCATAAAGTCCGTGTGCGCTTTAAAAAATTTCTAACTTTATTTGTATTTGTGATAGAAATAATCTGTAAAAAATGAGCTTGAACAATTAAACTTGAAATATAATACAGTGTTTCAACAAGATGGAGCCCCTTGTCACTTTGCTCTGCGTGTTAAACAGTTTCTTAAATCAGGAATTTCCCAACAGATGGATCGGAAGGGGTGGATCATTTTAATGGGCTCCACGTTCGCCAGATTTGACTTTATTAGATTTTTTTCATGTGAAAACAATTGTGTATACAACCAAACCTAGTTCATTAGCAGATTTGAAAGCTAAAATAACTAATGTGATTTCAGGCATGACTGTAAATCAGTTGGCAAATGTTTTTTGTGAACTGCAAAATTGTATTACCCTTTGTATTGCTAATGATGGAGGACATGTGGAAACTTAAATAAAATTTCAATAAAACCTTAAAAAATATAGATTTACTTCTTTCTAATCCTTTTTACAAATTATTTCTATTGCAAATACAAATAAAGTTATAAACTTTTTAAAGTGCGCACAAACTATATGGAAACCCTATATATATATATATATATATATATATATATTTCATCTGGAGTTTAGTCATTCTATTTCATCTGGAGTGAGTTGGTAAACCGACAGATTAATGAAGTTGTCATCGGATTACCAACTCACTCCAGATGAAATAGAACTCCTTAAACTCGGACCAAATTTTCATGTCGCACAGAAACCTAATTCAATGTTTAAACAAATGGAAATTAAAGCTTTATACTAACAAATACTTCAACTCGAACAAAACAACCATATTACTACACAGGAAATTAGCTCTCTGAATGTGGCTCATGTGAGCCGAAAGCTTAGAAGCAAATTAATAAAAATTATCGAAATGTAGGAGAATTTTTGTCTTTATTTTCAACTGAAATTGAAGCCAAAAGACGTTTAGAACGGCTCATGATTAAACATAATAGATATTCATTGTGTCTTATATTTAACAGTATATGTTTAGAAAATTATTTGCTGCCTTGATACACTATATATATATATATATATATATATATATATATATATATATATATATATTTATATATATATATATATATATATATGCCGGAGTGATTGTGGGGAAAAGCTCCCAGTGTCTATATAGATCTTCCCTGACATGCGTCTCATATGGTCTCTTGCAACTAAGTCTAGTTCCAAGTCGAGAATGGGAGAAAACGGAAAACCGGCGTTTCATAACCAGCTACCCCGGGTAGAAGGAGTTCGAGAGCAAAAGAGCCATGCTATCTCCAAAATCCTGGTACCGCCCTGCGGTCATCTCCAAAGTACGGGGAAGTATATGGAAGTAAATCCCGGAGTGGATGCCCGATGGCGGTTGGTAGTCAACACAGATAAATTTCCTGCAAATCCTGCAGCCGAACACTCCCCAAATTTAAAGCCCTGCATTCTTTTAGGAATATAGGTAGCCTAGGTAACGCACGACCTCCATATACCATAGCTAGTATAAGAGAATTAAATTCTGAATTCAGCCCATCTACGGACTTGAATTAAGTGGAACTAACCAACGTCTATATTCACTGTGCTATGTGGATATAGACGTTGGTTAGTTCCCGTGACTTGTCCCAAAAATGTTGTGAGTTCAATACTAGACCACAAATAACTTAGACAGTTAGACGGAGATAACTCATGACTATCAAAGAGGCTTTACGCAAGAAATAAGAATGATATACTCAAGTGATTGTCATAAAAGGTTTGGTTCTAAATTCCTAATACCTGAAGAAGACCATAGCGTGCAACGGCTGAAACGTCGTACAAATAGCAACAAAGATGAGGACAATAGTCCGAATAATGTAAATACTGTAAATACTACCTCATCTCAGAAATATAGACAAATAGAATTATCTATTATTAAACGTCGTACAAATGGCAACAAAGATGAGGATAATAGTCCGAATAATGTAAATACTGTAAATACTACCTCATCTCAGAAATATAGACAAATAGAATTATCTATTATTAAACGCCGTACAAATGGCAACAAAGATGAGGATAATAGTCCGAATAATGTAAATACTGTAAATACTACCTCATCTCAGAAATATAGACAAATAGAATGATCTATTATTAAACGTCGTACAAATAGTAACAAATATGAGGACAATAGTCCGAATAATATAAATACTGTAAATACTACCTCATCTCAGAAATATAGAGAAATATAATTATCTATTATTAAACGTCGTTCAAATGGCAACAAAGATGAGGACAATAGTCTGAATAATGAATACTGTAAATACTACCTCATCTCAGAAATATAGACAAATAGAATGATCTATTATTAAACGTCGTTCAAATGGCAACAAAGATGAGGACAATAGTCCGAATAATGTAAATACTGTAAATACTACCTCATCTCAGAAATATAGACAAATATAATTATCTATTATTAAACGTCGTACAAATGGCAACAAATATGAGGGCAATAGTCCGAATAATGTAAATACTGTAAATACTACCTCATCTCAGAAATATAGACAAATCGAATGATCTATTATTAAACGTCGTACAAATGGTAACAAATATGAGGACAATAGTCCGAATAATATAAATACTGTAAATACTACCTCATCTCAGAAATATAGACAAATAGAATTATCTATTATTAAACGTCGTTCAAATGGCAACAAAGATGAGGACAATAGTCTGAATAATGTAAATACTGTAAATACTACCTCATCTCAGAAATATAGACAAATAGAATGATCTATTATTAAACGTCGTTCAAATGGCAACAAAGATGAGGACAATAGTCTGAATAATGTAAATACTGTAAATACTACCTCATCTCAGAAATATAGACAAATTGAATTATCTATTATTAAACGTCGTACAAATGGTAACAAATATGAGGACAATAGTCCGAATAATGTGAATACTGTAAATACTACCTCATCTCAGAAATATAGACAAATAGAATTATCTATTATTAAACGTCGTACAAATGGCAACAATGATGAGGATAATAGTCCGAATAATGTAAATACTGTAAATATAACCTCATCTCAGAAATATAGACAAATAGAATGATCTATTATTAAACGTCATACAAATGGCAACAAAGATGAGGACAATAGTCCGAATAATGTAAATACTGTCTCATCTCAGAAATATAGACAAATAGAATGATCTATTATTAAACGTCGTACAAATGGCAACAAAGATGAGGATAATAGTCCGATTAATGTAAATACTGTCAATACTACCTCATCTCAGAAATATAGACAAATAGAATGATCTATTATTAAACGTCGTACAAATGGCTACAAAGATGAGGACAATAGTCTGAATAATGTAAATACTGGAAATACTTCCTCATCTCAGAAATATAGACAAATAGAATTATCTATTGTAAAAACGCTAACGTAACGGGGATTTTTATTAACTTTGTGAAAAAAATGATAAAATCACCTGAAGACAGCAGATGGTAGAAACTTAGGTTGCGTAATATAACTCGCTTACAAACGAAATATATATATATATATTGTTGCATGTGTCATTAAATAATATGCACAAGTGTTGTCGATTTATTTTATGTAAATTATTTTTATATCATCTGATAAGCGAAGAGCCATGTTCGTGATAACAGACGTTTATTAAAAGAAACTCAGAAACAAGTGCTCCATAATGTAACAGTCTGTGTTGGATCGGTATTTTCAAGATAGTTTTAACCAAACATCGTTATATCTACGAATCAGTAGCATAATAAGTCAGTCTTTCCTATTTCAAAATTAGACTCTTCTGAGAACCCTAGATGTTATGCCAGGATTCGTCATTCGAGGCCACATGATCGCCGACGTCTCCTGAAGAGACAAGGCACATAGAAGAAGAAGATATGAAACACTGAAATGGCCATACGAATTCATTGATACCCAGTATTATTTTGTAAGCAATCCAGTTCAAATTATCCCTGACAATTTTCTAGAATTAGGTATCCTTACATTTTTGAAAGAATCAGAAAAAATGTCATCTCAGATTTGGTGATGGTTGCGTAGTTGTATTCGCTGTTTAACACAAACAATGGAAGTGTAGTCTTAAACATTGTTATCAGTGAAAGATAGACGCAACCAGGAAGACTTAGATTTAATGAAAATATACTTGCTTGGATTGACGGAAAACATCGACGGAAAAGTCAGGAGGGGGCGTCGCGAAAATTAATGAGTAATGTAAGGCGAAACGGAACGAGAAATCGAAGAGCCGAGTTCGAATTCCAGTTGAATTCCTTGCATTCACTTACGCGCAAATACCCTTGGGAAAGGTATTAATCCGTCTCTTCCTTCCATTTATGGGTTAAATAGCAGGACAGATTGGGTTCTATAGTCTTGGTCGGCAACCAGTCTACCGCAGAAAGCAATGGCAACCTACTGCGGGAAAATCTTCTGCCCAGTCAGTCATGTTTCTTTTGAGACATGATCACCCAAGCGTGTATCACGTATGGCACTTAACTGACTGACTGACTGACTATAATAGTTGGAAACATAAGATTTCTACTGGGCATAAAGTGGGGGGTTGGTTTTCTATTAGTACGAAGTAATAAACTGATGCCCCACTAATAATACTCAATATAATAATTTAATATAATCTATCTCTTTTTCCTCCAACAATGAGTTAAATGGCAGGACTAACTGTGTTCTATTGCTTTGGCTGGCAACCAATCTACCGCATAAACCTACTGCGGGAAAATCTTCTGCCCAGTCAGTCATGTTTCTTTTGAGACATGATCGCCCAAAGCGTGTATCACTTATGGCACTTAACTCACTGATTGAATGTAATAGTTAGAAACATAATTAAAACTTCTAGTGGGTATAAATTAGGGGATCGATTTTCTACTGGGATGAGGCAATAAACTGATCCCCCACTAATTATGCTTAATATAAAAATGTATTAAAATCTATCTTTTCCCTCCAGTTAGGGGTTAAATAATAGGACAGATTAAGTTCTATAGCTTTGGTTAGGAACCATTCTATCGCAGAAAGCAATGGAAACCTACTGCGGGATAATCTTCTGCCCAGTCAGTCATGTCTCTTTCGAGACATGATTGCCCAAACGTGTATCTCATATGGCACTTAACTGACTGAAGGCGAAACTTAGAAACAAAATCAGGTAAAACGCATGGGATTTTGAATATTGGATGCAAATAAAATAATTGTCAGATCCATAATAAAATGAATGAGGTTAAAGGGAGAAAAATGAGAGAGAGAGAGAGAGAGAGAGAGAGAGAGAGAGAGCATAAAAATAGAGAGATTAAATGATTGGTAAAGAGAGATAAACAGAGAGTCAGAGTGAAAGAAACAGATAAATTGACACACAAAAATGGAGGGAAATAAAAAGGAAAACAGGTAAGGTATAAATAGGTAATTAAACTGAGATAGATAGATAGATAGATAGATAGATAGATAGATAGAATAAGAGTGATAGATAGATAGAATATCGTTTCTTATGTCTTTGTCTATGAGTGTAACAAATTTGATTAGAATCGGACCACTCCTTCTATAACCTGATTTTTTCGATTATCGATTTTTGATATTTATCGGGGGTACTTCGACACAAAATCGTGCTAAGAACACTCACAGACGCTTATAGTACAACTGTGTAAATTTTCAAGAAAGTCGGTTCAGCCGTTTCGGAGTCTATAAGTAACGGATACACACAGACACAGACACACACACACATACACACACAGATAAAGTTCCATTTATAAATACGTTTATATTATATATATATATATATATATGTGTGTGTGTGTGTGTGTGTGTGTGTGTGTGTGTGTGTGTGTGCGTGCGTGTGTTCATATTGTACATGTCTTTATTTTATGTAACGTTTAAATGATATAATATTCACTTTCCTTGTTAAAACTTTTTTGGGAATAGTCTCGAAGAATCTAATCTTTGCTTTTATTTTTCAAAAGGGGGAAAATAATTTTCAATAAAAATTAGCTAATAAAAATTTTTAAAAGGTTTAAAAAATTGTGTTAGCTAAAATTAGTGACTCTATGGGTTTCTATCCCCTTTCTCTTTGCTCTTTTCCTTCTCTCCTCCTTTTTTTGTGTATGTATATTTTCCTTTCTAACGTGTCTGCTATTAATTCTGTCTGCGCCCTTCTTTGGGGCAAATATATTACATCTTCTTTTTTGCGTGTGTATGTTTATTGATAAATGTTTTATGAATTTGCGATTGAATTCCATATTCGGTATGGTGATTTATGTCTGATAACAGTTTAATTATGCGTTGAAATTTTGTATCAATATAAATAATATATATATATATATATATATATATATATATATATATATATATTCTGTTTGATAGGTGTGAATTTGTGACCTTGGGTTTCAAGCTTTTGCGATCGTCAGACAAACAAAGCGTGAAAACCAGGGTCACAAACTCACACCAATCTAAATGAATGTTAGCTCTATCACTGATATTGAGCGCTTTCAAATAAGTACCGTGCATATATAATATTAAAATAAGATATTTATAAAAAATTGCATATATGTATATATATATATGCATATATATTTTTTTATACATGCACGTTTCACACAAACACACACACACGCACACATACACATATATATATACATATATATATGTCAACAATCTTATATACGTACACAGTAGATATATTTAGATAGAGAGATAGATAAAACTTACACAAATATGGATCGACTAAGAGGAATTTGCGTCTATTTGTGTGTGTGTGTGCGTGCGTGTCCGTGCGTGTGTGTTTGTGCGTATATACATATCAATATATCTATATCTATCTATCTATCTATCTATCTATCTATATATATATATATATATATATATATATATATATATATATATATAGTTAAGAAGAGTTTATGTCTTTAATAGAGAAGATTCATGCCACTACGAAGTTTCATGAGAACCTCGTCAGAACTGTTTGAATGTTCATATTAATACACACACACACACACACACACACACACACACACACACACACATATATATATATATATATATATATATATATATTATTTTTATTTTATTAAATTAATTTAATCCGAAACGGAAAGGTAGGAAGGTAAATTCCAAGAACCTGATCCTAATTAATATTAAAAATTTTAATATTAAAAAAATGATAGAGGAGGAGAGCTCAATGTAATTAAAATTACAGAGCCAATATAAACTAAAATAAATTTTCAAAATTCAAAAATCTTGAATGAACATTTCAACATGAAATTCCTAAGAGAGATCTCACGTATCCTCAGTAACAGTCCCTCTATATTCAAAATGAGTATAAAAATAAGATTAAAAAAAGAAATGAACAAAAAAAATAGAAAAGACAAAGAAATACAAATGTATAAAAAAATAAATAACGGTTAATATTTGAGAAATTTACGTCACAATATAAATTCTTTTGAAAATCAGTCTATTTTTAGTTTTTACTTTTAGATAGAGTTGTAAGTGAAGAGATGGGAAATTTGGCATGTCTGGCTTAATAAACGAAATGGGCTAAGGAAGGTAAGTCGTTAGTATAATGATGGAAGGTAAAGAAGGTGTTGGGTATTACCTGTTTATTATTCTTTAATATTTCGAGATCAGAATCTCATCTTCAGAATGATAAGAGAGCTTGATTTCACGATGGCAGACCGTGCTTTTATACACACAGTTTCAAGCAGATTACAAAATTTATAGTCTTATATATATATATATATATATATATATATAAATGAAAATGAATTTTCAAAATTCAAAAATGTTGAATGAACATTTCAACATGAAAACCCTAAGAGAGATTTCACGCCTCCTCAGCAACAGTCAGTTTATATCAAAATGAGTAAAGAAATACAAAAAATAAATAAATAAGGGTTAAGATTTGAGAAAATTTTTTTCTTGAAAATGAGTCTATTTTTAGTTTTTACTTTTAGATAGAGTTGTAAGTGAAGAGATGGAAAAATTGGCATGTCTAGCTGTTATGTCGCCAAGTATAAATGAATAACTCAACAACAGAATCAGAATATAAGTTGTATTCCGCGGAAAGACGGTTAGTATGTACAGAAGTGATTAGTAATATTCACAATAGAAAGATACAAGTGTCCAATCCGTCGTAAGACGTGTGTATACGTGATTACTTCCGGTACGCCACCGGAAATGTGACTAACTCTTCACTGACTCGCACTGAATCTTCAGTAACTCATTAGAGACTTTCCAGTGACTCTCTACCGACTGTATTTACTAGCCTTCCCACGCAAGGCTGGATGTGACACATGGTCATTTTATTGTGGGTATTCCCGGCCATATAGCCGGGCCAAAAAATGTCTGTCTATTTTTCCCCAGTCGTGGTTCTACCCTTCGGCGGAACCACGACTGGGTTATTGCTCTCTGCTCGGAAGCAGAGAGCGCCCTCTACGCGAAGACAGAGTGCTGACAGTGTCGTAGAGTCGTCAGTCTAGTGACTCTGTACCGACTCCCTTGTAGAGAATCCACCATTGCGATATATAGCAATGGGAACAGTCCATTTGTAGTCAAATAGGAGCGGCGCCCTAACACTAGCTTAATAAACTAAAAGGGTTAAAGGAAGGGAGGTCGTTAAATTGAGAATTGGGTTAAACAAAACAGAACAGAAAGGGAAGGGTTGGGATATAAAAAATGTATAGAGAAAAAATAAAGAAGGGGTAAAAAGAAAAAAGAAAAGAAAAAAAGGAAAAAATTCAAATAGAAACGCTCGATACGTGTCAAACAAATATAACTTTAAATGTTTAAAAGGGTTAAAGTTTTAGAAAAAAGAGACTTATTAGAAAAAGTATATTTAAGGGAAAAATAGAAATAAGATTTAAAATAAATTATTTAAATTAGTCTAATTAAAGATATTTTTAGATATAGACAAACTAAATAACAATTAAAGAAAATTATAAATTTTTATAAATTTGTAATTTCTGTTGCTGAGGAGGCATGAGATCTCTCTTAGGGATTTCATGTAGAAATGTTCATTCAACATTTTTGAATTTTCAAAATTTATTTTAATATATATATATATATATATATATATATATATATATATATATATATATAAAAAACATAGCACACTTGGTATACAATCCAGGTTAATTCCGATAGAGACAAACTCAAGAGAACTCAATGTTAAATTCATATATTTAATTTAACAGAGTAATATATTTAATAAAAGATTTTGGATTATTACAATGGGTAATACATATTTCAACGCGTCCTGATGTTGCTATTGCGGCTTGTCAGACCCAAATGTTACAACAGGTGGTCCTCAAAATATCCCCGCTAAAAAAAAACATTATTTTCTTACATTTTATTTTACATAGACGCTCACATGTCCATATTAGAATAGACATTTGTAATGGTTATTTAGGAAAATTTCTCGCTCATTCGAAAAGAAACCCAAAGAAAAGCAAAAAGCAAGGATAAAGAAAAAAATAAACGATTGATCAATGTAAAGAAGAGAAAAAAGAGAAAAAAGAAAAAAGGGGAAACAGAAAAAAACTGAATGGAAACCAAGAAGAGAAAAAGAAAGGACAAAGAGATGCAATAAAGGGAAATAGAGTATCATGAGAAATAAATGTTGACACCATTTCTCGTAACAGCGTCTCAAAACTTCTAAATGTTCTCCAAGAAAAACATGGAAAACTTTAACTATGAAATTTAATTTTAAATATACTGGGATATATTTACGGTACAATAAAAATTGTGCATCATAATTTTAATACAATTTGAAAAAATAACTACTCTTACTATTATTTTAAAAATTAATGCTAATTTAAAAAATATTGTTAAATAATTAAAAATAATAAAATTAAAAAATATAAATATAGAAACAGGAAAAATTAGATTAACAGAAGGGAAAAACACAAAAAAGAAGGAAAGAAAAAGGGAGAAAACGTGATAGAACGGATTTTAAAATAATTAAAAAATCGCTAGATCGAAACAGACGTATTCATATTGACTCATATTCATTCTTAGAAACGCGACAAGGGATTTACCCTTAAGTTAAAATATAGCGACTATAGGGAATATTTATAGTGAACAATAAATCATAAATCATACATCCTAACATGAATTACATTATAACCACTCGTAGTAATTTTTTTAAACTATAGTTAAAATAATAGCTCTAAATAAAAAAATATAATTTATTAAAATATAATCTTAA
>JBBBDQ010002235.1:1095000-1182672 GCA_037127315.1 Ascarosepion bandense
CATCAAATTTGATTAAAATCGAACCACTCCTTCTATAAACCGATTTTTTCGATTATCGATTATCAATATTTATCGGGGGTACCTCAACACAAAACCTAGCTAAGAACACTCGCAGATGCTTATAGTACAACTGTGTAAATTTTCAAGAAAATCGGTTCAGCCGTTTCGCTACGGGCGCTCGGTAGAAGGAGGCAGACTTTTTTTAGCGTGTATATTATCATTATACACGCCAAATAGCCGAGAGTGTTCTAATTCATTGCTGAATGAACGATGCGCATATGCTAGGGTAGCTACTGTTTTTCAATGTCTACCATTCTTCCAGAATGATCAGTCAAGGTGTAAGATATATATATATATATATATATATATATATATATATATGAACATGCTTACATACGTACATAGATAGCTAAATAAACGGATAGATAGGTAATGAACAGGCTGATATACATACATATTCATATATATATATATATATATATATATATATACACATATATATATATATTTATATTTATGTATATATATAAATATATATATGGACATAATTAGTTATTTAGAATTCTATAGTTATGAACATGCTAACATAGATAGATAGATAGATAGATAGATAGATAGATAGATAGATAGATAGATAGATAGTGACAGAGAGTGAAAATTGGGATAGATAGATAGATAGATAGATAGATAGATAGATAGATAGTGAACAATTCGGGATAGATAGATAGATAGATAGATAGATAGATAGATAGATGATAGATAGATAGTGAACAATTCAGGATGAGATAGATAGATAGATAGATAGATAGATAGATAGATAGATAGATAGATAGATAGATAGATAGATATTAAACAATTCAGGATAGATAGATAGATAGATAGATAGATAGATAGATAGATAGATAGATAGATAGATAGATAGATAGATATGAACAATTCAGGATAGATAGATAGATAGATAGATAGATAGATAGATAGATAGATAGATAGATAGATAGATAGATAGATAGATTGTTTTGCAGTATATATTTCGACAAAAACAAATCAAAATAAATTATATTTCCCTAACGGAAGGAAACAAACAAAAGTGATTTCAATTCGAAAGTATCTTCTGAAGCTGAAAACCAGCCAGTGATGTGGAAATGGATACGTCTATCCATTTCCATCCATGCGTCCAGTTCATTCGACGAGCAACAAATCCATCAGCCAATCAAAAATGCAACGCCAAAATAAAGGCAAAAATGAATTTTGATTTTAGCAAAACCCCTCCACTCTCAAATGCCACATTTACCTACCGTCTGCTAATTGTTGATAAACATTTTTTTTTAATTATCGACAAATGAATTTCTGTGTGGTCAAAGGTTTTTCTACAGAAAAATGCTGAGTATCCCATGGACAAATATCTGAGCAAAGATGTATTTTTATAGAATACTAGCAGTATAGCCAGGCGTTGCTCGTGTGTAATGAAAGCTTTAACACAAATCCATGGTCCTAGAGCTCAGACTCTTTGGACGTTGGCAAGAAAGACTAAAAAGCAATAGTTGTTTCCAGTTAAAGTGAAATCGTAGACTGAAAGAAAAATGAATGTATGTAAGTCAAATTTTGATTTCCTAGTATCGATATCAAATAAGTTTTTTTCATCGTAAACTGAATTTTGAAGGCTAAATAAGTCCTCTGAGTAAATGGTATCATGGCTGTGACTAAGAACTACAATTATACCTACTTAGAGCCAAACCTGAAGCAAAAGCTAAAATAAAAGGGTTGAAAAAATACAGACATACAGGCAGATAAACAGACACACACACAAACATCTTGCCTTTTATATACATATATGTTATCGATTTTATGCACTATTGTAAGAACTGCAACCGTGAATATCGTTTCTTATGTCTTTATCTGTGAGTGCATCAAATTTGATTAAAATCGAACCACTCCTTCTATAAACCGATTTTTTCGATTATCGATTATCAATATTTATCGGGGGTACCTCAACACAAAACCTAGCTAAGAACACTCGCAGATGCTTATAGTACAACTGTGTAAATTTTCAAGAAAATCGGTTCAGCCGTTTCGGAGACTATAGGTAACGGACACACACACAGACACACACACACAGACAAAGTTCCATTTATAAATAAGTTTAATTAGATTTAGATAGAAACAGACGTCAGAAAGTATTGATGGAGACGCTCGGCAGCCTCGGGAGCAAATATATCCCATCTTTCTTTTTGCGAGTGTATGTTTATTCATAATTGTTTTATGAATGTGCAATTTAATTCCATATTCGGGACGGTGTTTTATGTGTTTTATTCTGTTATAAACCAATTTTTTTAATATTCTGAGTGAAATTAACATTTATTTTTTCATCAACGGACTGAACCAGGCAATTGTATTCTTTTTTTACATTGCTGAAAGAAATTCTGTTTTTATAACAGTTTAATTACGTGTTGAAATTTTGTCTCTCTCTTTCTCTCTCTCTCTCTCTCTATATATATATATATATATATATATATCGAAGAAAGGAATAGGGTTGTTCCAACGAGAGTAATTAGTATAAAATAAAAAGTGTGAGAAGCCGTGAACGTTTTCCATAAAATATATATTTATTGTTTTGTATTCATTGGGAAATTAATACTCCATAACTTGTATGAATACCAAACAATAAATATATATTTTATGGAAAACGTTCACGGCTTCTCACACTATATATATATATATATATATATATACATTCTTATATACGACATAGAAAGATATATAGATATGAATATATTTAGTTAAAGAGATAGGTACAAACTTGCACATACATAAATCGAGTAAGAGAAATTTGCCTATATTTGTGTGTGTGTGTGTGTGTGTGTGTGTGTGTGTGTGTGTGTGTGTGTGTGTGTGGATATATATATATAGTTAAGAAGATATTTGGGAAAGACTTAAGAGTAATCAAGAATCTCTACTGGCAGCAAACCACCTGCATACGGACAGGTAACGAATTTAGCAGATATCAAACGATATAAAGGGGCGTAAGACAAGGATGTGTCTTTTCACCGGATCTATTCAACTTGTACAGCGAGACTATTCTGCTATGTGATGTCTGTCTTTCAATATGGTAGTGAATGCTGAACAATATCATCAAATATGAAGGAAAACCTTGAAGCAATTGAAATTTGGTTCTACAGAAGCATGCTGCGAATATTATGTATCGAGCATTTGAGTAATGATGAGGTTTTGGAAAGGATAGAAACGAAAGGGAAATTGATACTGAGCATCAGGAAGAGACAGCTGAAGTCCCTGGGACATGCAATGAGGAAGGTGAGCTTGGAGAACCTGATACTGACAGGCTAGATAGAGGGTAAAAGAGACAGGGGAAAGCAACGGATAACATATTTGAAGGACCTAATCGGGTGGTTGACGGAACGAGGGTTGCGTGGTGTAACAGGGGAAGCGTGCTCAGAGCCACCAGGTATAGGTAGACGTGGAAAGCCATGATCGCCTCGGTCCTGAAAGGACAGGGCACAAAGAAGAAGAAGAAGAAGAAGAAGAAGAAGAAGAAGAAGAAGAAAAAACAAACAGGACGCTGATACTTAACGCCAGAAAGTGACAGTACATAATGCGGAAAGAAAGATAAAAGAATTTAAAACCCACAGGATATATTACATGCAAGAGGGACAGTGGAAAGCAGAGGGTAATCTACCTGACGACCTTGTGTAAATTGTTGATCTTACTGTGATTAAGAAAACATAGAGGAAATATCATATTTATTAAGAGCAACAACGAACAGTTTGAAGAATAGAAAAGAGTGGTAAACTGTTATGTAGTATTGGTCCTCCTATACGACTGAATGCTGAACCTTCGCATTACAGATGAAGAAGAGATCTGAGGCAACAGAGAAGTGGTTCGACTGAAAGATAATGAGTGTCAGGGAATAAACATGTGAGAAATTATGAAATTTTAGAGAAAAATAAAATAAATAGGACACTGATACTTGACACCAGAAAAAAACAGTGCATCATGCGGAAAGAGAGCTTAGAGAATTTCAAAACTCACAAGGCATATTGCAGGCAAGCGAGATTGAGGAAAGCAGAGGATGACAATCTTTTGTAAATAGTTGACCTTAGGGGATTAGGAAAGCTAGAGAAAATGTAGATTTTACTAAGAACAGGGAAATTATTTAGCGCAATAATTGCCTACGTCCTGAAATGAAGAAGAAGAAGAAGAAGAAGAAGATTTTCCAGATATGTTGGACCATCTCATTACAGATGGAAAAGTGATTTGCGGCAACAGAAATGTGGTTCTACAGAAAGATGATGAGAATGTCATACAATAAACATGTGAGAAATGATCAAGTTTTAGATAAAAATGAAATAAACAGGACAGTGATACTTAATAACAGAAAGAGACAGTACATAATGCAAAAAGAGAGCTAAGAAAATGTAACACACACAGGGCATATTGCAGGCAAGAGGTACAGAGGAAAGCAGAGGATAACCTACCTGACGACCTTGTGTAGATAGTTGACGTTACTCGGATGAGGCAAGATAGAGAAAATATAAAATTTATCAAGAACAGGAAAATTATTAAGAGCAATGTTTGTCTACATTCAGAAATAAACAAGGTATAAAGGAGAAGAACCAGATATGCTGGAGAAACGGGTGGTACCCCGATCTCGTCGATACTTAGTCTACAACGAACGACATTGCTCGGGTGCCACGTAGCCGGCTGCTAAGCGTCCGACCACGGCAAGCGAGTGGTGGTCGGCTAGGCGTCTGACACGCGTCCGTATAACGCCAACGTGTGATACCCCGATCTCGTCGATACTTAGCCTACAACGAACGACATTACTCGGGTGCCACGTAGCCGTGCTGCTAAGCGTCCGACCACGGCAAGCGAGTGTTGGTTGGCTAGGCGTCTGACTCGCGTATGATCACGTCAACGTGTGGTACCCCGATCTCGTCGATACTTAGCCTACAACGAACGACATTGCCCGGGTGCCACGTAGCCGGCTGCTAAGCGTCCGACCACGGCAAGCGAGTGGTGGTCGGCTAGGCGTCTGACTCGCGTATGATCACGCCAACGTGTGGTATGTATCCTTCCCGGCAGCTGGAATGGCTTTATTTCGTGTAACAACTTCTGCTTTTTTTTCCCTGAATTCGAGCTGAACCAAACCGAAATGGTTTTCATAGATTGCGAACGTTAAGAAAATAAGAATAAAACACTTTTTTTAATCGTATCACCCGAGCAAGGCGGTAATGCCACTGATGCGCAGGGGGCTACATAAGAGTAAAAAGATTAATTAGAAGAGAGTGAAGAGGAAGACGAACCAGTTAGAAAGGAGCATTAGAATGATGGGAATACAGGTGTGATGTCAGTTTCAAAGGTGGAGAGAAAGGAAAGGATATACGGGGTGGGGAAATAACTAGAGTCAAGTGGTTAATTGATGAGTATTGACATTGCATTTAAAGCCGTCAGGAAAGCAAGAATATGTGAGCGAGTTCTACAGGCGGGAAATGCGAGAGAAGAAGCTGCAGGAGTAGAATTGTCCACTGCATATGGTTATTCTAACTGTGAATGGGTGGGACCCAGTTGCCAATTAATTCTATTTTCGAAATTTATTTTTCCGAATTTTAAAAAAATTCTGAATCTCGGTCACAGCCGACAAGACAACCATGAAAAAAATTGAGGCAACAGAAACGTCGTTCTACAGAAGGATGCTGAGAATATCCTGGAATAGAAGATTTAACACTCACAGGGCATATTAAAGGCAAGGTCAGATGAAGGCAGAGTGTAACGTACCTGATGAGCTTGTGTAAATAGTACCTTACTGGGATTATTTCATGTTTTATAATTGTTTCACCCCAAGCAAGGTAGTAATGCCACTGGTGTGCAGGGGGTTAGTTGAGAGTAGATTGCCAAGGAAGAGGAAGAAGGTACAGGGTGCTTCGGAAAAAAAAACACGAAAAGAGAAAGATGGGAATGCTAGTGCGCAAGGTGTTACGTGAGATTATGGCGGGAAAGAAGAAGAACAAGATCCAGTTTGTGGCGGGAAAAATAGAGAAAGATGGAAAAACGCCTGGCCGAGTGATTAGAACGCTCTCTTTTTAACTATAAGGCCTGGGCTCGAATCTCCCCATCGTCGATCTCTCAGGAGGGTGACTTTTTGATATCATCGGTCTGGAAGAAAGGAAAGGGCCTAAAAACCTTACCATGGTTTGACCAAAACCTTGTGTGTGAAATTGGGTAAACGTCTTTGTGTAGTCGTCGATGGTTGGGCTAGCTCGAAGTCACAAGTCTTCGTGACCGAGGGTTTGGGCGTCCTGGTTTTGTTCCGACTGATGTTCATGCTGAATAAATGTAACTAAGGTCAGCTCAGCATAGTTGCCTGAGCAAGCGTCTACAATAGAGATTATTTAGCCGCCCCGGTAAACCGGTATCCTAGAATACGACAGGCCAACCATTAAAAAAAAGTCTGCCGCCTTCTACCAAACGCCTGTAGCTCAGAGGTAGAATCTTCGACTGACGACAATTCGGTCGGGTTTCAATCCTGGGTAAGAAGCAATGGGCTGTCTAACCGTACTGATGAGCTGTGATACAGCGAAATAGATCTGTCTGCGGATGACTATATATATATATAACCAAATAACCCAAATATTAAATCTCCATGCTTAAATAATTCTCAAATTTGATTGGACAATATTGACACACTTAAAGCGTTTTCTCTAACTACACTCCCTAATTTTCTAAATAACCACGAATTCATATTATATTTAAAAAATAAATCATTTTCACATTTATTTTAGCATACCACCTGAAGAGGAACAGTTTTGTTCTGAAACATGAAAATTTTTGTGTAGTGATATTGTGCTTTTATAAACCATTGTAATAACAAAATTACAATACTAAGCTCTACTCTGTATCGAGCACTCTTTATAAAAGAAAATGCTTGAACAGTGGATTTTTAATCTCCGTGTTCTTTCACGTTTTGCAATATTATATATATATATATATATATATATATATATATATACAGGCCGTAGCTGATGCTTAAAAAGCACCGGACACAGAGAAAATTGCCCGGATTTATTAGTTGACAATGTGATGACGTCATCAGTGTCATCCGTTTCCAGAAACTATGATTTTTGCGGATTTTTCGACTATTCCAATGGAAATTAGGCACAGAACGTGAAGGAAAGCAGGAAATCGGGTTCGGACTTTCTGAGTATAACCGGTCTTTTCTCCCAAAATTAATAAATAAACAGATTTTTACATCGTTCATTCGGATGTTTTCTTCGTTTTTCTTTCTTTCTTTCTTTTTTTCTTTCTTTCTTTCTTTCTTTCTTTCTTTCTTTGTGAATTGTTTAGTTTGATTTCTGACGAAGACATTTTTCCTTGACCGGATTTTCACTATGATTGCAAGGAGGCCCGGACCCGTGCCCCGTGTGCCCGGTAGTCAGATACGACCATGTATACCTCATTGAACACATATAAACATGTATATTGTTTGCACATATACATAATTGCCTAAATGCATACGCACATGAATACATAAATACAATATATATATATATATATATATATATATATATATATAGAGAGAGAGAGAGAGAGAGAGAGAGAGAGGGATACAGAGACAGTGACAAAAAAGAGAAGACAGAGAAGACAGATTGTAAATATATAGTCTGAAGCTGCGATATATTCATGGGAGAGAAAGTGAGAGAGAGAGAGAGAGAGTAATCTAAGATTAAGTATTAAAATGAACGTGCATCACATCAAAGCAATTAGTTCCAGATAAGCCTTAGGCGAAAGCACGGCTTTTGTTATGTCATTGCAATATTTTGTGTTCAGTAAGAGCTTATATATATATATATATATATATATATATATATATATATATATATATATTATGAAAATTGTACTAACCGACATGTTTATTTAAATTTATTTGTTTAAATATTATTTTAATGGATTCTCATATTTAAGTAGATTGTCTGTTTTTAGATAATTAAAATGTACTGTTTAATTAAAGAAAAACAAACTATCGACTCAAATACAGGCTTCCAGTAAAACATATATATATATATATATATATATATATATATATATATATATATATATATTCTTTCTTTGCTTTACTTTCGTAATGAACGCTTTCTTACAATATATATATATTAAACCCACTGCTCATGCATTTACTTTTATAAATAGTGTTCGATACAACGTAGAGCTTTATATTGTAAACCTTGCATCCCAATATAAGAATTACCCAGACAAAACTAAAAAGTGACCTGTCCGTCACTCGGCGATTCTACTTCTGCGCTATGGCCGCTCGGTCGAAGAAGGCAGGCTTTTTAACGTGTACATTATTATTTTACACGCCAAATAGCCAGCCGAGAGTGTTCTAATTCATTGCTTAATGAACGATATGTATATATATATATATATATATATATATACATATATGCATTCATTGTCTGTTATATATATATGTATATATATATATATATATATATATACATTCATTGTCTGTTATGTTATATATATATATATATATATATATATATAGAGAGAGAGAGAGAGAGAGAGTCATCCGCAGACATCTGTTTTGCTGTATCACAGCTCATCAGTACGGTTAGACTCCGATTGCTTTTAACCCAGGAAAGAAACCCGACCGAATTGGCGTCAGTCGGCGATTCTACAGTTGGGCTATGGGTGCTCGGTAGAAGAAGGCAGACTTTTTAACGTGTATATTATTATTATTTTACACGCCAAATAGCGGAGAGTGTTCTAATTCATTGATCAATTCTACATTACAATCAATATATAAACTGATCCATCATTTTATGGCCACAATCATCATTCTTTTAAGCACTTCCTGACACTCCCTATAATCTGTCACTCTTTCTCATAACTTTCCTCCTATGTAACCCCTTGCACAACAGTGGCAGTAAAATGCCTTGTTGGGGTGATGAGCTTGTGTAAATAGTACCTTACTGGGATTATTTCATGTTTTTTTTTTTTTTTGGCTATGATTATTTTTATTTTTTAAATGCCGGTACGTGCATTGTAAAGACATAATAAAGAAAATATGAATTCATACTTGCCCCGTCTTTAAACGAAAACCTCTGTGTCCTTTTAGACTGTTTTAACCACTAAAGGCATTCCATATCGCAACATTCAAGTGTTTGTTTGGTTAACAATTTATATCGGCGCGTTTAGTATTCCCTTGGGGTCAATCTCTATGATTGGCATTTATTTCACGCGCTATAAAATTTGATAGGACTTGGAATTTTGCCACCTACAAGGAAAATCTGCAAAATTATCTCTGTAGATGATGAGGTTCATTAAAACAAGAACGATATCTCTGCCTGGTGTTGCTTTCAATTTCTTTATTAATGTCTAAATTACTGGCCTGTGTGTTGCCATTAAGGGCGGATTGTTGTCCGACGAAGGTCATTGGTGTCCTCTCTAGTTACTTCCGTTGAAATTAAGCAGAAAGCAATATGGCTCATCGGTAAAAACTGTGGGGGTGTTGCTTGTTAGTATTGATTATTGGAGATTTGAGATATTAAATAGAACAAAATGAAAGCAAAGAGAGTGCGTGAGAAAGATGATGATGATGATGATGATGATTGTGATGTTGGTGGTGGTGATTCCAGCGGTGGTGATGGTGATGATAGTAGAGGTAGTTATGATGATGTCGGTGGTGGTGGTGGTTCCAGTAGTGGTGATGGTGTTGATAGTGGTGGTATTTATGATGATGGTGGGGGTGGTGCTGGTATTGGTTCCAGCGGTGGTGATGGTGATGATAGTGGTGTACTTATGATGGTGGTGGTGGTGGTGGTGGTGTTGATGGTGATGATAGTGGTGGTACTTATGATGATGGTGGTGGTTCCAGCGGTGGAGATGCTGATGATAGTGGTGATACTTATGATGATGGTGGTAGTTCTAGCTGTGGTGATGCTGATGATAGTGGTGGTACTTATGATGATGTTGGTGGTGGTGGTGGTGTTGATGGTGATGATAGTGGTGGTACTTATGATGATGGTGGTGGTTCCAGCGGTGGAGATGCTGATGATAGTGGTGGTAGTTATGATGATGGTGGTGGTTCCAGCGGCGGTGATGCTGATGATAGTGGTGGTACTTATGATGATGGTGGTAGTTCTAGCTGTGGTGATGCTGATGATAGTGGTGGCACTTATGATGATGGTGGTGATGGTGGTGGTGTTGATGGTGATGATAGTGGTGGTACTTATGATGATGGCGGTGGTTCCAGCGGTGGAGATGCTGATGATAGTGGTGGTAGTTATGATGATGGTGGTGGTTCCAGCGGTGGTGATGCTGATGATAGTGGTGATACTTATGATGATGGTGGTAGTTCTAGCTGTGGTGATGCTGATGATAGTGGTGGTACTTATGATGATGGTGGTGGTGGTGGTGGTGTTGATGGTGATGATAGTGGTGGTACTTATGATGATGGTGGTGGTTCCAGCGGTGGAGATGCTGATGATAGTGGTGGTAGTTATGATGATGGTGGTGGTTCCAGCGGTGGTGATGCTGATGATAGTGGTGATACTTATGATGATGGTGGTAGTTCTAGCTGTGGTGATGCTGATGATAGTGGTGGTACTTATGATGATGATGGTGGTGGTGGTGGTGTTGATGGTGATGATAGTGGTGGTACTTATGATGATGGTGGTGGTTCCAGCGGTGGAGATGCTGATGATAGTGGTGGTAGTTATGATGATGGTGGTGGTTCCAGCGGTGGTGATGCTGATGATAGTGGTGATACTTATGATGATGGTGGTAGTTCTAGCTGTGGTGATGCTGATGATAGTGGTGGCACTTATGATGATGATGGTGGTGGTAGTGGTGGTTCCAGCGGTGGTGATGGTGATGATAGAGATAGTACTTATGATGATGGTGGTGCTGGTTCCTGCGGTGGTGATAGTGACAATAGTGGTGGTAGTTATGATGGGGTGGTGGTGGTGGGGTGATGATATTTATGAAGATGGATACATAGTTCTGGGAGCGAAGATAATGTTGGTCATGGTGATAGTGTCGGTGATTAGAATTATGATGATGCGAAAAAGAAAGAAAGAAAGAATTAAAGACAGAGAAACAGAAAGAAAAAAGAAAAAGAAAAAGAAAGAAATGAATAAAGAAAGAAAGAAAGAATAAAGAAAGAAAGAAAGAAACGAATAAACAAAGAAAGGAATAAAGAAAAAGAAAGTAATGCAATAAAGAAAGAAACAATGAATGAAAACAGAAAGAAAGAAAGAAAGAAACGAATAAAGAATAAAGAAAGAAACAATGAATGAAAACAGAAAGAAAGAAAGAAAGAAAGAAAGAAAGAATAAAGAATAAAGAAAGAAACAATGAATGAAAACAAAGAAAGAAAGAAAGAAAGAAAGAAAGAATAAAGAAAGAAACAATGAATGAAAACAGAAAGAAAGAAAGAAAGAATAAAGAATAAAGAAAGAAACAATGAATGAAAACAGAAAGAAAGAAAGAAACGAATAAAGAATAAAGAAAGAAACAATGAATGAAAAGAGAAAGAAAGAAAGAAAGAAAGAATAAAGAATAAAGAAAGAAACAATGAATGAAAACAGAAAGAAAGAAAGAAAGAAACGAATAAATAAAGAAAGGAATAAAGAAAAAACGAAGTAATGAAATAAAGGAAGAAACAAACAAACAAAAAAGAAACAAAGAAAAAGAAAGAAAAAGTTAGGAATGAATAAAAAAGGAATGAATGAATAAAAGAAAGAAAGAAAAAGTAATGAATGAAAGCAGAAAGAAAGAAAGAAAAGAATATTTCTTCATAAAAGCAACCAATGAATAATTTTAACGAAGAAATGTCGAGGAATAAGCTAAATGTAAAAGTTAAAAGAAGAAAGAGAAAACAATTAAATGTGTAATGAAGAAAGAAAAAAGAACGAAAAACCAGGACGAATAAACAATGAAGGAAAAATGAAAAACAAAAGAAGAAAGATTATGATTACTATATTAACACGAAATAAAGAAAGAAAAAAAAATCAATTGAGAGAAAAGGTAAAAAAATATATGCATATCAGGATTTCTTCGCCCGAAAATGCCATGGACAAGCATAGGGTTAAGCAATATCGTGCCTGGTCAGTATCTAGGTAGATGATCGCTTTAGAATAACAGGTGTTGTAATCTTGGATGTGATTGTGGTCTAAAAGATAAAAAAACCCGAAATTGTTCATCTTTTTTTTTTTTTTTTTTATATGCGTTTCACCCCGAGCAAGGCATGTCACTGCCACTACTGTGCAGGGGGCTACGTAGAGTGGAGAAAGGCTGATTAAATATAGGAAATGACAGAGGGTGGGTGATAGGCGAGTAAGGATACCGAGACTGAGGGTTGGGTAGATGAGAGTGTTGTGAGAATAGTTGGGAGTTAGTGTGATAGGAGGTGTCTATTGACCCTACATTTAAACACCTGGAGATTGTAACTGTCGGGAAAGCAGACTTGTGGAAGGGAGTTCCACAGGCGGGAAGCGCGAGAAAAGAAGCTGTTGGAGTAGAATTTACGGTTACATCTTATTTGTTTAACTGTAAAAGGGTGGGACCTAGTTGCTAATCTAGTATCTCGTGTAAATTCGTGCTTAGGCGGCACCAGTGATCTAAGCTCATCGGAGCAGAAGCCATGAAAGTACTTGTAGAAGAGGCACAGGGAAGCTACATCACGCCGGTGTGAGAGCGGCTGCAGCCGGTCTGCCAAGTCAGTATCAACCACGTTACAGATCCTCCTTTGTATTTTGTCAAGAAGCCCAAGGAGAGCAGATGAACCGAGATCGAATTCCAGTTAGGTTCATTATAGTCATTTACACACAAATACCATTGGAAAATGTGTAAACCTACATCTCCTTTCTCTCAGGCTTTAGATTAAATATTAAGACTTATATCCTTAAATATTTATTATCGCTAAGATATATCCCTATAATCTGAAAATCTATTTTTTACTTTCAGGGTTGACAATCCGGAAAAAATAAATAAATCAATCGATTAAGCAAATATATCTCTTTTGGCCACGTACATGTTCTCACCTTTCTCAGGCTACGGATTAATTATTAAGATTTGTATTCTTAAATCCTTATTTATTTATTTTTTTAATCCCATCACCCCAAGCAAGGCGGTAAGGCCACTGGTGTGCAGGAGGCTACGAAAGAGTGAGTAGATTGGAAAAGAGAAAGCCGGAAACCACGTCCTAAACATGGAACAAGGGATGAGCCTCTACACCTGTACAATAGACGTGGGTGGAGAAGAAACAGAAAGAAGTGAGGAATAAATTTAAAATAGAAAGAAAAGATAAGAGAAAATGAGAAAATAAAAATAAATAAATAATATAAATTAACGGTGAAAGAAATTGGAGTCTAAAAAAATTAAAAATATATTTAAGAGATAATAGTTAATTAATCTGTTGTGATTACAAAATACTCACACCACTATATAAAAAAAATTATACTAATTATACAATCTACAAAACAAGTATAATACAATATAAAATTAAACAAATTTGATTTAAAAGTAAGCTTAATTCTTCTATTTAAAATTAGTTGTTTAAACTTAATTTTTTTTTAATCATTTCACCCCGAGCAAGGCAGAAATGCCACTGATGTGCAGGGGGCTACATAACTGAAAAAGATTAATTTCAAAGAGTGAGGAGTACAAACTAGTTAGAAAGGAACAATAGAAAGCTGAGAAAGCAGGTGCGATGACAGATACATAGGTGGAGAGAAAGGGAAGGTTATACAGGGGTGGGGAGAGAGCTAGAGTCCAGTGGTTAGTAGATGAGTATTGACTTTGCATTTAAATTTCTGTTGGTTGAAGCCGTCAGGAAAGCAAGAATACGGGAGCGAGTTCCACAGGCGGGAAGTGCGAGAGAAGAAGCTGCAGGAGTAGAATTGTCGTCTGCATTTGGCTAACCTGACTGTGAATGGGTGGGACCCAGTTGCCAGTCTGGTTGCACGAGTAAATACCTGTTGAGGAGGCACCAGTGACTTAAGTTCGTCCGAGAAGACATGAAAGTATTTATAGAACAGACAAAGTGGGGGCACATTTCGACGGTGGGGAAGTGGCTGCAGTCGAGCCGCCAGATCAGTACCTATCACATTGCAGACTCTCCTTTGGAGCCTGTCGAGAACACTGAGGAGAACGGCAGGGGCGCCTGACCATAAATGGCAGCAGCACTCCATGCACGGACGGATGGTTGACTTGTATATATGCAGGATGGATTCAGGTGGAAAAAAACATTCTGGATCGACATAGTGACCCAACATTTTTAGCAGTAGATTTAGCTATGGATTCAATATCGTGGTTCCATTTGAGGTCTGAGGAGAGGGTAAGAATTATTAAATTTAAAAATAACTTTACATATGACTAGTGAAAGGATAAGAAATTGGAAGTTTTTTTAAAAAAAACTAAGGAAATTAAACAATTAAGATATACTAGTTAATCAATCCGCTTTAATCATAATTACCCCCCCCACCCAACTATATAATCAAAATTATACTAATTATTCGGTTAACAATACAATAAAAATAATAATACCTTAATGTAGGTAAAATTTTTCGGTCAACAGTACAGTTATAATACCGTATAACTTTAGTACTGTAAAAAACATATATATATACACATACAACTCACACAAACACGTAAATGCGTACACACATACCCGCATACACATATATATGTATACCCATATATGTACACGTACACAGATACATATATACATATGCACACATAAGAACACACACACACACACACATATATATACACTCAAACACCAGCAAAAACAAATATGTAAGCAATACCATAGTCATATAAAAACCCGTATGAAAAAAAAAACAAACAAACAAAAAAAACCTTCGACATATATAACAATGGTTTACAATTAAACAATATATATTCCGTAGAATAGTGTGATGTGTGTAAAGTCTTCAGATAATATATATATATCCGCAGACAGATCTGTTTCGCTGTATCACAGCTCATCAGTACGGTTAGGCATCCGATTGCATTTAACCCAGGATTGAACCCAGGACTTTTAGTGTGTGTATGATACACCAGTGGTCAGAGTGTTCTAATTCATTACTGAATGAACGATGCGTAGATGCTAGAGGAGCTACTGTTTTTTCAAAGTCTTCCATTCTTCCATAGTGCTCAATCAGGGAGTGAGAGTGTAGAATAGTCATCCGCAGACAGATCTGTTTCGCTGTATCGCAGCTCATCAGTACGGTTAGGCTCCGATTGCTTTTTTTTAACCCAGGATTGAAACCCGACCGAATTGGTGTCAGTCGGTGACTCTACCTCTATATTTGAAAATATTTCTCTAAGTACAGAATTTAATTAAAGAAATAAAAGTGTGCAGCTTGATGTTACACATTGTAAATATATTAAAAAGCGAAGCAACCGGTTTCGCTCCCGCTTTTCAGGCCTCTACGGGAGATTTTAATCAAAATTAAAAAATAAAAAGTGTGTAATGAAAATGAGAAAGATGAAAAAATGTGAATTCAAGAGGCTAATTATATCGAGTCCCAACAACTCACGCTTTTTGCACAACGTAGGCTTTCAGGACCCGATATACAAAGCTTCCAGAACCTTAAGGTGGAATGAAGAGTGAGATCGGCACACAACAGTGAACCGATCTACACTAAAATTAGCAGCACACTTTCTATTCTTTATAAGGTGCTCGCAAATAGCGGGATCGTAGGCATTCGGGACAGATCCATTTCGAGGTAAGGTATGATTTCTTATTTTAGTTGGAACATGTTTAATTTTCATGTCGAGACGCTGAGTTGTTCTTCCTTTGTAGTCAACTCCGCAACTTTTTTTTTTTTTTTTATCATTTCACCCCGAGCAAGGCAGAAACGCCACTGATGTGCAGGAGGTTACATAAATGTAGAAAGATTAATTAGAAAAGAGTGAGGAGTACAAGCTAGTTAGAAAGGAACAATAGAAAGCTGAGAAAGCAGGTGCAATGACAGATACATGGGCGGAGAGAACGTGAAGATTATACAGGGGAGGGGAGAGAGCTAGAGTCCAGTGGTTAGTAGGTGAGTATTAACTTTGCTTTTAAATTTCTGGAGGTCGTAGCCGTCAGGAAAGCAAGAATACGGGAGTGAGTTCCACAGGCGGGAAGTGCGAGAGAGGAAGCTGCAGGAGTAGAATTGTCGTCTGCGTTTGGCTAACCTGACTGTGAATGGGTGGGACCCAGTTGCCAGTCTGGTTGCACGGGTAAACACCTGTTGAGGAGGCATCAGTGACTTAAGCTCATCCGAGCAGAAGCCATGAAAGTATTTATAGAAGAGACAGAGGGAGGCCACATTTCGACGATGGGAAAGTGGCTGCAGACGAGTCGCCAGATCAGTACCTATCACATTACAGACTCTCCTTTGGAGCTTGTCAAGAACACTGAGGAGAACGGCAGGGGCACCTGACCATAAATGGCAGCAGTACTCCATGATGGAATTAATTTGGTGGGGAGGAAGAACATCCTTGCGTACAGAATATAACATGGGTCGGGTTTGATATACAATACGTACCTCGGCCGAGAAAAAACAACAATGAACATTTGATGAAATTTGTCTAGCCAGACCTTCACATTTTGATCCAATCTAGGGAAGTCTAAGATAAACATGGCATTTTTGACAGTAATGAGTTTATCCTTTTTGAATTCAAATATTTTGTTACAGATAACCGAATGTCGGGCGGATACCCTAAATTATATCAGATTTCTTTTACAAAACTAATTTCATCATCAAAGAAAGACTCAGAACAAATCATTAAAGCCTTAGAGTTCTAATAGTGTTTAACTTAATTTTTTTTAGAACAAAAGGAATCCCAACGCGTATATAACCCCGCAAATGTCGGTTTCCTGTAAACTGAGGTGAGAAAAGTTCTAGGTGTCCGATGGACTAGGAAATCTAAAAAAGCTAGTTGAGAATTCGATTCTTTCTCAGCAGTAAACCTCAGTGCTGGATGGATATTATTTAGAAAACAGAGAAACTGGTCTGACTCGAGTTCATTTTCAAATAAACAGAAAGTGTCATTCACATATCGATATTAAAATTGAGGATGAAGTGCACTACTGCGTATTCTCTCCTCATGAAAGCCCAAAAAATATTGGCAAGTGCAGAACCCAAAGGAGAGCCCATAGCGACCCCATCTATCTGTCGATACATAGTATTATTGAAACTAAATTCAACAGATGACGTAGCAAATTTCATCAAATCAACAAAAATTGATTCAGGTATACTAGGTGGAAACATAGAGCTACGATAAAGTAAATCACAGCAGATATCTATTGTCTCCAAAAGAGGTACACAGGTATATAATGAGGAAACATAAAAGGAACACAAGAACTTACCTGAAGAAGAAAACATTCGGATGCGGTCAACAAAAGAAAAGGAATCCTTTAGACAGAATCTACTTAACAATCTGGCCCCACCCGAGGAAGGCTGATGCAAGCGAGGGTGTTTCCGGTCGTTGAAAGGAACGGATGTCGTTTGACCATATTTCCGGCAGCAGCGGAAATAACTACAGAGGCAAACAGAACAGGTGTCTCTGAGAATTACGTGGGCGTGCGTGGGCGAGGCAAAACCGGAAGAAAAAGTCCCGGTTCTGGAAGATTATATAAAGACCTCGGCACACGGATTCGCCAGTAGAGGAGCAACAGAGATCGGCCGGTGAAGAGAGACACAACAGATAAGACTACACTCCCGTCAACCCATTAGAAGCGCGCTCTCTCAATTCTCTGTTCCCTATTCTACTCGGTTCATCGTCATTAATAAAAATATAACTTTATATTTTTATATATATGCGTGTTTGTTGTTTGTCGATATATAACAGTTGCAACACTGGCTCCAAAAGAGAAGACAGCCATTTGGTTACTTTGTGTTGTGCTGATCTAACCATTAATAGAATAGGTCTTAATGGTACACCATCCTTATGAACTTTTGGAAGTCCATATAACGTAGGACAAATGGATCCAGATGGACGAATCTCATCGGAAATTTCCTTGGAATGAACTCCACTTTTTACCCACCTCAAAAGTGATTTTTGAAATTTTATTTCACTTGAGGTAGTCGACTACCTCAATATATATATGTTATCACTTTGTGGAAACTTTTTTTTCGAGAAAATTTTAGAAATTATATTTAAGAAAATTGGCTCTTTGTGATTTCTTGAACATTTTGGCCAGTAGGTGAACAAAAATAAATATACTCTTTAAGAAATAAGCAATGTGCTTATGTCGATGATACATTTTTTAACATTGATTCCCTCGACGCTACGACTATTTATACCGAACTCAATGCCCTTCTTCCGTCCTTGCTATTTACTAAAGAAAGAAAGAATAACTGTGCTTTGCATTTTTAGACATTCTTGTTGAACGTAGAGACGGTTTGTTTATTACTTATGGTAAACATACGTTCACAGGTCTGTACACTAACTGGAATCCTTTTGTTCTTAAGTCCTGTAAAACTCAAATATATGGCGATCTAAACGTATAAAAATCAGATCAAACCTGTAATCTCCGCTAAGCTACAGATTGTGGTATGCCTTTTAGGACGTGAGGAATTCAAAGTTCAGATGGTCCTGGGTATGACGTTAAACTGTATCCGGCATCAAGGCCTCTGATTTGAGAGGTTGTGAGGAGCATGCAACCACCTCTTAATTGTTGTTGTTCCCAGGTTCACCCTGACCCGGAGTGGTAGCACCTGTTAGGGTCCCAGCTATGGGCAGTTAACCCCCAAAATGGGGTCAAAACACTATGAAAGTATAAAAGTAGGCTTTTAGAGAAATATATACATAAAGACTTTTATAGAAAGATATGCATTTTTGAAGGAAAAACTTATTATCATAATACATTTTTGAAGTAAATCAAAAACTAGTTGCCATAATACATTTTTGAAAGAAAAAAAATATTACCAGCAATACATTTTTTAATACAAAACTAGAAGTCATATTCAGTTTCCTAAAATAAAAATTAAATAAAAAATTCATTAAAATCTAAATCAACCTTCTCACTATAACTGAACATTAAAAAAAAACACACCTTAAAACGCCACCTTTTTGATATTAAATAACCCACAGAGGTTTATATGCCCTTAAACAAAACCAAAACTTAAACAGAGTTCAGAAAAACCACAACCTTCGTAAACTATGCACCATCCAACTATCTTTAGCAACAGGCTGTCATATGAATCTCAAGGACCCCTTAAGACATCAATCAATTTTCCCTCTCAAGACAGGGAAAGAGTTAGAGGAAATTACTTATTCCAGTATTTCCCTTCATCTATAGATACAGAGGTAAATTTTAAATGAACCATAATATTGTACATATTTCAAAAACAACGCTGCGAAGACACAAAAAAGTAAAAAATTACTACAAAATGCCATTCGTCTATTCTTTGTCTATCATTTACTTTGCAATCTTCACAAATAATCCGCCTCCCAAAAGGCTAATATATACAGATAAGTCGGCGTTTTCGATAAGAAATAGCCAACCAATCAGGGTTCGCGTGTTGGCTATTTCCGAACATCCAACCACAACAAAGAACGCCTAGTAACTAAAAGAGCACGCGGCCGAGATGGACACTCAGTGGACGGTCGGCGAATTCGAAAGACGACAATAGATTATAAAGACTGCGACCAAATTAGACACTTTCTTTCAACAGACAGACAATATTATTACCAACTGTGTAGTTTGTAATTACCAACCCAGTGGGGTCTTTAATAAAACGTAAAGATATTTCACCATAACATAGATAATTAAAAACGCTTCGAAACAAAGAAAACAAAAGCAAAACACGCAGACAAGAATACAAGGTAAAATCAAGAAAGAGAGGAAAACACCAAATGGTAGTTTGCAAACAAAAAATATCTACATAGTTAAATGAATTCAGTAAAAACGAACATTTCTCGTAAACAAATTCAACGAAAGTAATGAAGAAGACGACTTACAAACAGGTCAGTCGATTAATAGCCAATAAAATGCTAATGGAAATTATAGCAGAGGATATATATTAAGAATCTGGGCGATCTTCTCAAAGCTGACGAGAGTTGAAGCAACAGAAATGTGTCTTTCTTTTGGAATAATGCGTGGTGGTGTAGTGGATATTCGCTCGGAAGGAGAAATCGAAAAACCGAGTTCGAATCCCAGTCGAATTCATTGCATTCACTTACGCGCAAATACCCTTGGGAAAGGTATTAATCCGTCTCTTCTTCCAGTTATGGGTTAAATAACAGAACAGATTGGATTATTTAACGTTGTCTGGCAACCAGTCTACCTCAGAAAGCAATGGAAACCTACTGCGGAATAATCATCTGCCCAGTAAGTCATGTCTCCTTCGAGACATGATCGCCCAAAGCGTGTATCACGTGTTGCACTTAAGTGACTGACTGAATATAATAGTTTAAAAACATGATTAAGGCTTTGACTGGGCATAAAATGAGCTTTATTCTAAATTACGTATCTATAAATAAACAGTGTTGACAACTGTAAAAACGAGAGCGCCGCTATCCATTACTACCAAAACATCAATTTGAACCCCGGATTTCTTCAATCTTACTTTGCTTATGGAAATTATACTAAGACAGACTAACATACATAATAAAAAGTCCAAAGAAAACCGTTGAAATTCCCTTCATTTTAGCATATCGTGACTTTGCACTACACATGAAGAAATTCTAAAACTGAAACTTTTCTGTTAATCTTTTGAAATGATTTTTGAGCGTCTTTGTGGTTGCCAATATTGTCTGTTTATAGATACGGAATTTAGAATAAAGCTCATTTCGTCTTTTTGCCTTGATAAAGTCCATCACAGAACGAAACGCGTAGGCGATTTAAATACAGTTTTACACTTGTCTTCTTTTTATTTAACCATCCTGTCCTTAATCTTAGCTCACAACTGAGTATATTTTTACATATTTATATATATTTGTGTATATTTCTGAGATAAGGTAGTATTTACAGTATTTATATTATTCGGACTATTATCCTCATTTTTCTTGCCATTTGTACGACGTTTAATAATAGATCATTCTATTTGTCTATATTTCTGAGATGACGTAGTATTTACAGTATTTATATTATTCGGACTATTATCCTCATTTTTCTTGCCATTTGTACGACGTTTAATAATAGATCATTCTATTTGTCTATATTTCTGAGATGAGGTAGTATTTACAGTATTTACATTATTCGGACTGTTATCCTCATCTTGTTGCCATTTGTACGACGTTTAATAATAGATCATTCTATTTGTCTATATTTCTGAGATAAGGTAGTATTTACAGTATTTACAGTATTCGGACTATTATCCTCATCTTTGTTGGCATTTGTACGACGTTTAATAACATATAATTCTATTTGTCTATATTTCTGAGTTGAGGTAGTATTTACAGTATTTACATTATTCGGACTATTGTCCTCATCTTTGTAGCCATTTGTACGACGTTTAATAATAGATCATTCTATTTGTCTATATTTCTGAGTTGAGGTAGTATTTACAGTATTTACATTATTCGGACTAATGTCCTCATCTTTGTTGCCATTTGTACGATGTTTAATAATAGATCATTCTATTTGTCTATATTTCTGAGATGAGGTAGTATTTACAGTATTTACATTATTCGGACTATTATCCTCATCTTTCTTTGCCATTTGTACGACGTTTAATAATAGATCATTCTATTTGTCTATATTTCTGAGATGAGGTAGTATTTACAGTATTTACATTAATCGGACTATTATCCTCATCTTCGTAGCCATTTGTACGACGTTTAATAATTGATCATTCTATTTGTCTATATTTCTGAGTTGAGGTAGTATTTACAGTATTTACATTATTCGGTCTAAATCATTAGTGCCAAAAATTGCAATATGAGCTCTGATAAAAAAATTTTAGAGGAAAGCATTAACATCAAAAATTGCAATATGAAATCTGGTAAAAATGTTACAGGACATTAGGTTTATCAGGCACAAAATTTCAGTTGTTCTTGTCCTTAAGGACACATGATCCAATAGATATAGACATTGGTTATATATATATATATATATATATAAATTATATATATAAATTATATATATATATATATATATATATATTAATGCAGGTTACATTGAATAATATAGACAAGTTCTGTCTATTAATTTTGTGTAGGATCCGTTCATACCGTCTGATATACTTGATGGTAATATCGTTGAAAGACAACAAAAAATCACAGTAATTGTTGATTTTTTTTATCGGGTCGAAGCTTTCTGTCCTTAATCTTAGCTCACAACTGAGTATATTTTTACATATTTATATATATTTGTGTATATTTCTGAGATGAGGTAGTATTTACAGTATTTATATTATTCGGATTATTGTCTTCATCTTTGTTGTCATTTGTATATATATATATATATATTGTCATCCGCAGACACATCTGTTTCGCCGTATCACAGGTCATCAGTACGGTTAGACTCCGATTGCTTTTTTACCCAGGATTGAAACCCAACCGAAATGGCGTCAGTCGGCGACTCTACCTCTGGGCTATGGGCGTTCGGTGGAAGTAGGCAGACTTTTTAGCACATATCATTATACGCGCCCAATAGCTAGAGCGCTCTTATTCATTTCACTGAATGAGCGATGATATATATATATATATATATTAGTCATCCACATACAAGCCCGTTTCGCTGTATCACAGCTCACCAGTGTGGCTAGATATATCCACTTGCTTCTGGCCGGGATCGAAACTCGACTTGGTGTCAGTCGGAGTCTCTACTCCCTAAGCCATCGGTGCATGGGGTCAGAGAAGGGAAATTTTAACGTCTTGTATATAAGCAGTGTATACAGACGCCAGTCACCGAGACAACTCAATTCATTTCTGAAGAGTCACGCATACAGGTGTTATTTAAGACATTCCAACTTTATAACGCATGTGTATATGTTACGGTGCCCTCCTCCGAGGAATGGTTTCTTCTTCTTGTTATATATAATTATCTACGTGACTTCCGGGATGCAGTAAAAGGCAGGTAATTTGGCAGTTTAGTACGACAGCTGGTACGCAGTTAAAGCCAGCTGCTAGTCAGGTAATAAGCAGCGAAACTATACCGTCAGGACTTACTTATTTCTATTTACTTATTACTAACACTTACGTTGTACACATGTTCTTTTTATACTACTACACTGTTTCGAAACTACCTTCTGTGTTCCGTGTTTGACTTCCGGCCAAACCGGTCAGTACAACATTGCGGCGAAGTTTCGGTACAGCAAATTGGCGACGAAGATCCACAACAATATATGTATGTATGTATGTATGCCGCATTCACCCTAGTCGGGTTGAGCGGGCTTCCTCCCTGACGGAGCAAGTCTCATTGGGATTTGTTTAAGGGCAGGGTCACCAAGTCCTACCCTGTTATTTAACCCATAACTGGAGGGAAAGGACGGATTAATACCTTTCCCAAGGGTACCAGCGCGCAAGTGACTGCAGGGCATTCAACTGGAATTCGAACTCGGCTCACCGATTTCTCTTTCCGAGCCGACATCCACTGCACCACAACGCACATCCGTCACTATACGCTTACAGCACCTGGTATTCCAAAGCGATCACCCATCTAAGTACTGACCAGGCTCAACGTTGCTTAACTTCGGTGATCGAGCGAGAACCGGTGTATTCAACGTGATATGGCCGTTATATTTAACCTATATCGAGGGGAAAGCGATGTTTTCATACTCTTCCTAATGAGAATTTCCATTTAAAAAATGCAACGAAATCGGCTGGAATTCGAATTCAGCTTTTGATTTGTTTTTCAGACCAGTTAACCATTAAACCACAAAATCATACATATAAATGTTGTAGTCTTTTACCCATATCGGCGGGAGAGAATAGATGGTTTCGTACGTTTTTCATTAATATTTCCACTGAGGTTAATCCAATGAAATCTACTCGAATTGGATAAATGGTTTCCGATTCATTTTACCAAACACCTGCATTTGTATGAAGGGTTAGGTTTGCTTTTGCGTAGGAGAACATTCCACATATATATATATATATATATATATATATATATATATATATATAGGCAGCGGCGAATTTTTCCTAATGCGTAAAGTCGTAGAAAGTGAATGAGATCAATAAGCTGTACTTCCTTTAGATTTCAGAGTCATCAGTATTGATTTAATTTAATTCCTTATCCGTTTATCTAAGGTCCCGTTTGCCAACCTGCCGTTGCCCCTGAGGTGTCGCGTCACATCGCTTGAAAATTGGATTTTGATATGCTGAAAATAGCCAATCAGGGGAAGAGACTCTAATGACGTCACCGCACGAAGGAGATAAATTTTAATTAGAAAATCTTTAAGATAAAATCTCATTTGCCGCTTCTATATTCTTCTGCCTCCCAGCAGTTTTTTTAGCAGCGGTAGACAACTCATGACGAACAATTTTTCACACCGTTACACTTCATATTATTGATCATTTTCTTTTTTCCGTTCTTTATGACCGCTTCGGCATACCATGTGCTATAACCTTGGATGTGGGCTTGTTAGAAATGATAATAGCACATAATTGTTAATCGGATAGCAATATATTTTTTATTTTTTGTAAAGATACAAAAATGTGGCACAAGGCCAAAAAGGAGGGAGAGGAGGCGGGTTTTCTGGCTTATAATTTAAACTAGCAAGTCCCAATTCCTGACACAAACATAACACAGTATTTCTTCTTTTATAATCATATCGCCCTAAGCAAAGCAGTCTACTGCCACTGGTGCGTAGAGGGTTACATAGAAGGAAAGTTATGAGAAAGAGTGACAGGTTATAGGGGATGTCAGGAAGGGATTAAGAGAAGGATGACAGTAGCCATAAAGTAAGGCATCAGTTTATATATTGATTGTAATGTAGAATTGATCCTCCACTTTATGTCCACGTTATAATAGTATAGATTTTTTTAAATAATCATATCGCTCCAAGCAAGGCATTTTACTGCCACTGGCGCGCAGGGGGTTACATAAAAAGAAAGTTATAGGAAAGAGTGACAGGTTATAGGGAGTGTCAGGAAGTGGGTACGAGAAAGATGAGAATAGTGATGAGAGTGGAATATCGCCCCAAGCGTAGCAGTTTACTGCCACCGGTACGCAGGAAAATCACTGATCAAGAGACAGCTTTAAAAAAAATCCATTTTGGTCGTACACTGCAAGCATCTAAATTCTTCTTCTATATGCCCTGTTCTTTCAAGACGTAGACGATCATGACCTTCCACGTTTCCCTATCCTTGGTGGCTCTGAGCACGCCTTCTCCTGTTACACCATGCTATCCTCGTTCCGTCATTCACCTGATTAGGTCCGTTATCCGTTGCTTTCCCCTGTCTCTTTTCCCCTCTATCTGGCCTGTTAGTATCAGATTCACCAAGCCCTCCTTCCTCATTGCGTGTCCCAGGAACTTCAGCTGTCTCTTCCTGATGCTCAGTATATATTATTGCGGAGGTCGTAAGAATGGTAAGTAAGAATGTGTTCTTTTGATGTCAACTCACTTTCTCACAGGTGCAATGTGGCTTCCTTGTGTCTCTACTACAAATACTTTCACGGCTTCTGCTCCGATGAACTTAGCTATCTGGTGCCCCCTATAAATGAATTTCCTCGAGCCACAAGATTAGCAACTAGGTCCCACCCTTTACTGTGAAACCAATAAAATGTAAACGCAAATTATATTTCAACAGCTTCTTTTCTCACACTTCCTGCCTGTGGAATTCCCTTCCGTTCTATATTAAGTGTCCACAATAGTATTTGTGTGGCTACACGTGTTTCGAGTCTAAAGTTGATTCTCTTCAGGCGACTAAACATGTGACTTCACATGTTTAGTCGTTTGTTTTTCTGATAACCATTTATCCGTTTGTTTTTCTGATAACCAATATATCGTGTATAAATAGATAGTCAAGTGGTAAGCAAGTCAGAAAGTGCGTTTCGGGGTTTTTCACACTTGCAACTTACGTTCGTCCCGTCACCATCGGTGATTATAAAAGTTTTTTTTTTTCTCACTTTCAAAATTTGAATTTGTCTTTATACTTCAAAATTGTTTCCAGCGAATTTGATTCAATTCTACTCTACGGGTCATATTGGTCTTTTATTGTTTTTCGGATACTATTTAACTTTAGTATGTGTGTATTTATCACGTTTGAATTTCCTCTGTGTGTGTGTGTGTGTGTGTGTGTGTGTGTGTGTGTGTGTGTGTGTGTGTGTGTGTGTGTCTTAAGTTTTTCATATTGTTTTGTTGAGAGAAGGCTTGTATTTTTTTATGAATATTTTTCCTGCATTATGAGTGTGTCATAATCTATATTTTGGCAGATGGGCATTTTTTTTTAATCATATCACCCCAAGCAAGGCGAAAACGCCACTGTTGCGCAGGGGGCTACGTAAGAGTGAAAAGATTGGAAAAGAGAAAAACCAGAAACCACATCCTAAACAGGAAACAAGGGATGAGCCTCTTCACCTGTTCAATAGACGTGAGTGGAGTGTGAACCGGGCGATAGTTTAGTCTGCCTACTACTCTGAATTTACCTCCACTGCGTTCGTGTAAATGTTGGGAGACATATAATTTCCTGTTATTGGCGAGTTTAATGTTAGTTCTGTGCAGGGCTACTCTTTTATTCGGGCCTTGTGTCACCCCCACGTATATTTTTGCGCATTCATCGCATTTTAGAGAATAAATTGCGTTTTTAGAATTGCAAATCAGATCTGTTTTTATTTCGAATGTAGATGTGTTTTCGAACATTGTGCAAGTCAATTTTCTTTCAAATCTTATGAAGTAATTTTTTTTTTAAATATGATATTATGCATCTCAAATATAGTCATATTCTCCCCGGCGCAATGTGGCTTCCCTGTGTCTCTTCTACAAATACTTTTACAGCTTCTGCTCCGATATTAGCTTACTGGTGCCACCTATATATGAATTTACTCAAGCAACAATATTAGCAACTAGGTCCCACACTTTTACTGTGAAACCAATAAAATATAAACTCAAATTCTACTCCATCAGCTTATATTCTTGCACTTCCCGCCTGTGGAATTCCCTTCCGTTTACTTGCTACACCGACAGCTACAATCTCCAAGAATTTAAATGTAAAGTCGTAATCTCCTGTCTCACTAACCTGCATCCTCTTCCTCATGCTCCTTTCTCAGTCCACTCCACTTTCATCAGTATTCTCATCCTTCTCTTACCCACTTCCTGACCGCCCCTATAACCTGTCACTCTTTCTCAGAACTTTCCCTCCTATGTAACAGTGGCAGTAAAATGCCTTGCTTGGGACGATATGATTATAAAAAAAATTCTATACTATTATAATGTGGACATGAAAAGGGGGATCAATTATCCTTTACAAACATTATATAAACTGATCCCTCACTTTATTACCACATTCATCCTTCTCTTAACCACTTCCTGACACCACCTATAACCTGTCACTCTTTCTCATAACTTTCCCTCCTATGTAACCCTCTGCAAAACAGTGGCAGTAAAATGCCTTGCTTGGGTCGATATGATTATAAAAAAACAAAATATACTGACAGTTGAATAATTATACAAAAGTTATTATTGCTAATTGAAAAACTAAACTTCTTTCTTTCTTTCTTTCTTTCTTTCTTTCTTTCTCCTATCCTTCATGCTCCTTTCTCCGTCCACTCCACTCTCATCAGTATTCTCATCCTTCTCTTACCAACTTCCTGACACCCCCTATAACCTGTCACTCTTTCTCATAACTTTCTTCTTATATAACCCCCTGCAAAACAGTGGTAGTAAAATACCTTGCTTGGGTCGATATGATTATAAAAAAATTCAGTATTGCTTATTCCCGTAAAAAATTAATTGAAAATATCCTGTTCATCCGTGTGTAGAGACAGAGGAAAGCAGCGGATAACATATTTGCAGGGCCTGATCAGGTGGATGACGGAACGAGGGTTGCATGGTGTAACAAGAGAAGGCGTGCTAAGAGCCACAAGTGATAGGGATATGTGGAAGGCCATGATCACCTACATCCTGAAAGAAGAAGATATATGCCAACTGTTTATAAGAAATTATAATGTGGATATAAAATGGGGGATCAGTTCCATATTATAATCAATATATAAACTGATCCCTCATTTTGTGGTCATGCTAGTTTCTGTACATTTATATTCTAGATTTATGGTCTTGAGCTAGTGGATGGCAGATCGGTGTAACAGGAGAAGGCGTGCTCAGAGCCACCAGGGCTAGGGAGATGTGGAAAGCCATGATCGCCTACGTCCTGAAGGGACAGGGCACATAGGAGAAGAAGAAGCTAAGTTTCAGGAAGAAACAGCTGAAGTTCCTGGGACACGCAATGAGGAAGGAGGGCTTGGAGAATCTGATACTAACAGGCCAGATAGAGGGAAAAAGCGACAGAGGAAAGCAGCGGATAACATATTTGCAGGGCTTGATCAGGTGAATGACGGAACGGGGGTTGCTAGGTGTAACAGGAGCAAACATACTAAGAGCCACAAGGTATAGGGAGACGTGGAGAACCATGATCGCCTACGTCCTGAAGCTACAGGGCACATAGAAGAAGAAGAAGAACCTGTTTCGCGCGGCGTATTGAAGCCTTTCAATTTCTGTGTGCGTAATTAAGAAATCTTTCTGTGGAAACGCTTATTGATTTTCGTCCCGACCATCGTTGAAACCTATCAGGAAAGACATACTTCTTTTTCATGTGTCGTGTCCCTTCAGGACGTAGTCGATCATACAGTTCCACTTGGCTCTGTCTCTTGTCGCTCTCAAGAGTTTTTCTCTTAGTATCTCTACTAAATCCCACTCCGTCAACCATTTCCTCAAACCTAGCAAGTACGTCTTCCGCTGCTTTTCCCTGTCTCTCCTTCCATTTATCCGACCTGCGAGTATTAAATTCTCCAGGCCCTCCTTCCTCATTACGTGTCCCAGGAACCTCATTTGTCTCTTCTTGATATTTATTATCCTCTTGTTTGCATTCTTTCCAACACCTCATCGTTGCACACGTGCTCTGTCCATATCCTCAGCATCCTTCTGTACAACCACATTTCTGCTGCCTCAGGCCTCTCCTTCATTTTTGATGATATTGTCCAGGATTCACTTCCATACAAAAGGACAGATATCACATAGCAATCCAGCACTCTTTTCTTTGTTTCTAATGAGATTTTTTTTGTCTTTCAGTACTCTGATTAGCTTCTGAAATGTGTCTTTGGCCATGCCAATGCGTCTTTGGATCTCCGTGTCGCATTTTCCATCCTTAATCAAAACAATTTCCAAGTATTTTAATTATTTTTACTTGTTTTATTTCAGATCCTCCAACTTGCAGTTGGCTTATTGGTCTCCTCTTTTTAATGATGACCATGCATTCAGTTTTCTTACCTAACTGGTGCCTCTGCAACAAGTGTTGACTCTTGCAACCAGATTGGCAACTGGGTCCCACCCATTCACAGTTAGATTAACCAAATGCAGACGACAATTCTACTCCTTCAGCTTCTTCTCTCGCACTTCCCGCCTGTGGAACTCGCTTCCATAATTCTTGCTTTCCTGGCGGCTACAACCTCCAAGAATTGCAATGTCAATACTCATCTCTTAACCCCTTGACTCTAGTTCTTTCTACATCACCCTGTATGTCCTTTCCTTTCTCTCCATCTTTGCAACTGTCATCACGCCTGTATTCCCAACCTTCTCTTGCTCCTTTCTCACTGGTTTGTCTTTCTATTCACTCTCTTCTACTTATTCTTTTTACTCTCATGTAGCCCCCTGCACATCAGTGGCGTTACCGCCTTGCTCGTGGTGATACGATTAAAAAATATATCATTTTGGTAATTTATCAGTTTATATTTCAGTGCAATGTTCAAAATGAAAGTTTTGAAACACGGATCAAACTAAACGTACCAGCCAAGATTCGCAAAGGTCCAGGAGTACGATTTGTATATGTGTGTAAATACAACTGCTTCAGCAAAATTTAAAATAAACAAATGGTTTTATATTCCGATGTAACGCTATCAATTGTAAGACAAGGTCAACTAGGTGAAGCGAACCTCACAAAATATGTCAAACGACCCTGACAAAGAGGGTCAGCTAAACGGAATGGAGTTGATAAATGACTTTTTAGATGAAAGCTGACTGGATAAGGAAGGCTGGTTATCTACGAAACGGTGGTGCCTAGCAACTTAAAACTAAGATACCTCGCCTGCCACGGGAAAGAAACACCAGTTAGATCGCTTACCCCATCACCTTACCCCACTCTCCTAGAACAGAAGGCTTCAACAGAATATATATTTGCTGATTGTTACAATTTCGTCCCGGGGTTTTATTTCCTGGGCGGCAATCTTGCCAAAGAGTTATTTTCTATTTATTAATCACAATCGTTTGACTGAAAGAACTGCAGCCTAAGAACAAGCTTGGCGTATGGTCTAAGCTGCAAAACTAAACCCAGACATGTTATTGCTGGGCAATTTCGGATATCACTTGAAAGAGTTGGAATCTGTATAGATAAAATCTTACCAGCAATCCCTTTGTAAGCAAAAAGAAAGCAAATATTAATATTAATAAAAATAACAACAAAAATCTACACTTCAAACAAAACCTTCACGGTTTCTCCCATTTTTTCTTATATATATATATATATATATATATATATATATATATAAACATGTTACGGAAATTAACGAATTTTAGCGAAACTTGGTTATGAGCAACCGACAATTTGTAATGACTAATTTTAAACATTATTTTTACCGATACTTGTATTTAAGTAGATATTCTGTTTTTTTAATTAATAATCAGGCCGGTAGATATAAATATAAAAATACTGTTTAATTAAAAAAAACAAACAGAATATCTACTTAAATACGAGTATCGGTAAAAATAATGTTCAAAATAAGTCATATATATATATTGTATTGTCATCCGCAGACAGATCTGTTTCACCGTATCACAGCTCATCAGTACGATTTGCTTTTTTACCCAGGATTGAAATCCGACCGAAATTCTAATTCATTTCACTGAATGAGATAAACAACTCACACGAAACAAGGCATTCTACTGCCACTGTTGCGCAGGGGTTTACATGTAGGAAAGTGATGAGAAAAAGGGGTTAATTACAGGAAATGTGAGGAGAAGGGTAATAGACGTATGAGAATACCGAGGATGTGGGTGGAGTAGATGAAAAAAAGCTTGAGAGAATGGATGCGAGTTAGTGAGATAAGAGATGTCTATTGATCTTACATTTAAATTCCTGGAGATTGTAGATGTCGGGGAAGCAAGTATATGGAAGGGAATTCCACAGGTGGGAAGTGCGAGAAAAGAAGCTGTTAGAGTAGAAATTGCGGTTACATTTTATCTGTTTCACTGTAAAAGGGTGGGACCTTGTTGCTAATCTAGTACGAATATATATATATATATATATATAGTAAAGTTTTGTAATTTGCTTGAAACATTGCGTAAAATAGTTGTATGTGTTATGTCTTGAAGGCTGTCACAATGCGTTGAATGAAATAAAGGAAGGTCGGGAGGTGTTTGTATCACATGTTTATTTATTTATTTATATTTCGAGACTATAATCTCATCATCAGAACGGCAGAGAAAACTTCAAACTATCGTGCTTTTAGTTGTCCATCTATGAATGGCTGGCTTTATCCACTGCTGCTGTACGTGTGTGAGTGTATGTGCGTGTATGTGCGTGTGTGCATGTGTGTGGGTGTGTATCTATGTGTGTTCTAGTTGTTTTTTTATATGGGCTAATGGTGTGTGTGTTTGTGTGTTTGTGTGTTTGTGTGTGTGTGAGAGAGTGTGTGTGTGTGTGTGTGTGAGAGAGAGACAGAGAGAGAGAGAGCGCGCGCGTGTGTGTGTGAGTGATTGTGTATGTGTGTGTATTCAAGATGGGGTTTTTATTGGTCTGAAGGAATCAGTTCGTAGGATCTAGGAGTTGGTGTGGCTATATATATATATATATATATATATATATAGTTAGATAAATAGATAGTTAGATTTGAACAGACTGAGACAGACATACAGATATAAAAAATGAATTTGATAAACAGCGATAGAAAAGTAGATAATAACAGAGATAGATAGATAGATAGATAGATAGATAGATAGATAGATAGATGTAGACATCATTGTCAATGTGCGTTTCATCTCATAAATTGAGGAATATCAACAAAAAGATATCTCAGTCCGTCTTGTTTTTAAATTTGTAATACCCATAAATTAAATATAATTCCATACGCCAACCATATCTCACTTGTGCGTTTCGAATATAAAGAACATTAACGAAGTTTCGCCATATTACCCTTGTCTTCTCTATCAGTAACGTGACAGGCCAATTTCTCTCTTAAGGAAACTGTTGATGAAGGAGATCAGACAGGCAATCTCCTTATCTGGGAAGCCTTTCTAGTTCTCCTCATGATAAGGTTTCATTAACGATTGATAGGAAGGAAGGGAAAAAGTGGTAATTAGAATTTGAGAAAAACTGATACAATGAGAGAATAAAATTGAATAAAACAAAATATTAATTATTAAATAAAAGGGGAAAATAGAAAGAAAATATGAAAGATGAATAAAGCGAAAGAAAGAAAGAAAGAAAGAAAGGAAAAGAGAGAGAGAACGAAAGAAAGAAGGAAAGTAAGAAAGAAAGAAAAAAAGAAAGAAAAAAGAAAAAGAGTAAAAGAAAGAAAGAAAGAAAGAACGAAAGAGAGAGAAAGAGAAAGGAAGAAAGACAAAAAGAATGAAAGAAAGAAAAAAGAGAGAAAAGAAAGAAAGAAAGAATAAGAGAAAGTGAAAAAAGAGAAAGAAAGAGAGAAAGAGAAAAAAGAAAAAGAGAGAGAGAAAAAGAGAAATGAAGAAAGACAAAATGAATGAAAGAAAGAAAAAGAAAGAAAGAGAGAAAGAAAAAGAAAGAACGAGAAAGAGAAACAGAGAAAGAAAAAAGAAAGAAAGAAAGAAAGAGAGAAAGAAAAGTGAGAGAAAGAAAAGAGAATGAAAGAAAGAAATAAAGAGAAAGAAAGAAAGAACGAGCGAAAGAAAGAAAGGAAGAAAGAAAGAGAGAAAGAGAGAAAGAAAGAAAGAGAGGAAAAGAGAAAGAGATGCAGAAAGAAAGAAAGATAGAAGATTTAGCAATCTATGAATTTCTATCTATGAAAGGATGAATGAGATAAAAAAGGAAATACTTTTAAAAAGACGAAATCTGTTTAGGAAGGCAGATAAAACGAACGGAGAATGTGAAGAAAGAATGAACGTGAAAATGTAAAAAAACTGTGGAGCAAAGAAAGAAAAAAGTTGAAATGTCTAAAAATAAGAATCGAAGAATGAAAAAAAGGAAGAAAATCAAAAGGATTAAAACTGTACGTCAAAGAAAGAAAGAAAGAAAGTAAAACTATTTAATATGAATCCAAGAAAGAATGAGAATCAAAATGTTTAAAAGTGTGAGTCGAGGAAAGAAAGAAAGTCAAAATGTTTAAAAAGGTGCATTGAAGAAAGAAAGAAAGAAAGGAATTCGAATTGTTTAAATATGTGAATCAAAGAAAGATTGAAAGCCAACATGTTTACAAATGTGAATCAAAGCAAGAATGAAAGTCACAATGTTTAAAAATGTGAATCGAAGAAAGAAAGTCAAAATGTTTAAAAATGTGCATTGAAAAAAGAAATGAAGTCGAAATGTTTAAAAATGTGAATCAAAGAAAGAATGAAAGTTACGATCTTTAAAAAGGTGAATCGAAGAAAGAAAGAAAGTCAAAATGTTTAAAAATGTGCATTGAAAAAAGAAATGAAGTCGAAATGTTTAAAAATGTGAATCAAAGAAAGAATGAAAGTTACGATCTTTAAAAAGGTGAATCGAAGAAAGAAAGAAAGTCAAAATGTTTAAAAATGTGCATTGAAAAAAGAAATGAAGTCGAAATGTTTAAAAATGTGAATCAAAGAAAGAATGAAAGTTACGATCTTTAAAAAGGTGAATCGAAGAAAGAAAGAAAGTCAAAATGTTTAAAAATGTGCATTGAAAAAAGAAATGAAGTCGAAATGTTTAAAAATGTGAATCAAAGAAAGAATGAAAGTTACGATCTTTAAAAAAGGTGAATCGAAGAAAGAAAGAAAGTCAAAATGTTTAAAAATGTGCATTGAAAAAAGAAATGAAGTCGAAATGTTTAAAAATGTGAATCAAAGAAAGAATGAAAGTTACGATCTTTAAAAAGGTGAATCGAAGAAAGAAAGAAAGTCAAAATGTTTAAAAATGTGCATTGAAAAAAGAAATGAAGTCGAAATGTTTAAAAATGTGAATCAAAGAAAGAATGAAAGTTACGATCTTTAAAAAGGTGAATCGAAGAAAGAAAGAAAGTCAAAATGTTTAAAAATGTGCATTGAAAAAAGAAATGAAGTCGAAATGTTTAAAAATGTGAATCACAGAATGATTGAAAGCCAAAATGTTTAAAAAGGTGAATCGAAGAAAGAAAGTCAAAGTGTTTAAAAATGTGCATTGAAGAAAGAAAAAAGTCTAAATGTTTCAAAATGTGAATCAAAAATAGAAAGTCGAATTCTTTCAACATGTCACTCAAAGAAAGACAGTCAAAATGTCTAAATCTGTGCTACGACTAAAGTCAAAATGTTTAAAAATGTGAATCAAAGAAAGGAAGTGAAAATGTCTCGGAATTTTAATCAAAGAAAGATAAACGTCGAAATGACTAAAAATAAAAACTGAAGAAAGCAATTCAGAAAGATTAAAATGTGAATCTATATATATATATATAAGGCAAGATGTTTGTTTGTGTGTATGCGTGTGTGTGTCTGTTGTCTGTCTGTCTGTCTGTCTGTCTGTCTGTATGTATGTATGTATGTCCTTTATACAAATCCATAATTTCTATCCAATTCTCACCAAACTTCACACAAATATTTTTTAGGCTTCCGGTCAGGTCATGGGTTACTTATTTTTTTTTATCTTCCTCCAATGTCGGAAATTTACACCACGATATCCGATCAGGTCTGATCAAGATCAGGATTTCATCCCTTTTATCGTGTTTCTTGCTGCAGAATTTGCTTTAACTTGATAAAATTATAGTTTTTAGTCTCAAATATTAGTAGATCTTCTCAGACGACTCATTTTCTCCGATATCGGAAATCGATACCCCCAAAATTCTATCGAATCTGATTAAAAACCGATATTCAGCCATCAATATGGCTCATGTTTTTCAATTTTACTCCTGATGGGTACGATAAAGGTTCATCGACTTACTTAGGTTAGTTTATCCTTAGATGACTTATTTTACACCGATATTGGAAATCGATACCCCAATATTTTTTCGGGTCTAATCAGAATCAGGTTTTCAGCCCTTTTATTTTAGTTTTTGCTTCGGGTTTGGCTCTAAGTAGTTCTTAGTCCCAGCCATGATACCATTTTCTCAGAGGACTTTTTTAGTCTTCAAAATTCAATTTGCGACAGAAAAACGTATTTGATATTGATACCAGGAAATCAAAATTTGACTTACATCCATTCATTTTTCTTTCAGTCTACGGTTTCGCTTTAACTAGAAACAACTATTGCTTTTTAGTCTTTCGTGCCGACGTCCAAAGAGTGAAAGCTCCATGACCATGGATTAGTTTTAAAGCTTTCATTACACCCGAGCAATGCCGGGCTATCCTGCTAGTCAAAAAATAAAGAAAATGTCAAAAAATATCAATCAAAGAAAGAAAGAAAACCAAAATGTGAATCAAAGAAAGAATTTCAAAATGTCTCAAAATGTGAATCAAAGAAAAAAATTATGAATGAATGAAAGTTAAAATGTTTACAATGTGAATCTATTTAAGAAAGAAAAAGAAGGAAAAAATATAAGTTAAAAATGCTTAAAAATTAGAAACTGAAAAAAAAAGAATTAGGAATCACTGAAAAGAAAGAAAGAAAGAAAGAAAGAAAGAAAGAAAGAAAGAAAGAAAATTTAGAGTTAGGAAAAAATCGAAACATATAAAAAGTCTAAAGCAGACTTTAAGAAGAAAGAAAGAAAGAAAGAAAAGGAGAAAGAAAGAAAGAAAGAAAGAAAGAAGAGGAAAGACGTAAAGAAAAAGAACGGGACAAGAAGAAACAAAAATGAAATATATTCCTTTATAAAGGCTCAAAAAAATGAAAAACAGGAAAAAGAAAGGAAGAATTATTACGAACGACACAAGAGGCGGCTGCAGATCGTTGATAAAGATAACCAGAAGAATAAATCGAAAAACAAATTTCCAACGTTTCTTATCTGGGAACTCAAAATAATATAAAAAAGATTCTATTCCAGTGAGAAACTCAGTGACCGACAATTCTACTCCATTAGCTTCTTTTCTCACACTTCCAGCCTGTGGAACTCCTTTCTGTATACTTCATTCTTGACAATTACAACCTCCAGGAAGTTAAATGAAAGGTCAATTCCCATCTCTTATCCACTTGACTCCAGTCCTTTCTACATCACCCCGTATATCTTGTTCTTTTCCTTTCTCTCTACCTTCGTAACTCTCTTCACTCCTGTGTTCATATCATTCTCTTACCCTTTCTCTTTCACCCTCTGTAGTTGGTTTGTCTTTCTCTTCACTCTTTCTACATCAGCCCGTGTATCTTGTTCTTTTCCTTTCTCTCTACCTTCACAACTGTCTTCACTCCTGTGTTCACATCCTTCTCTTGCCCTTTCTCTTTCACCCCCTGTAACTGGTTCGTCTTTCTCTTCACTCTTTCTACATCACCTCTTGTATCTTGTTCTTTTCCTTTCTCTCTACCTTTGCAACTGTCTTTACTCCTGTGTTCACATCCTTCTCTTGCCCTTTCTCTTTCACCCCCTGTAGTTGGTTCGTCTTTCTCTTCACTCTTTCTTCATCACCCCGTGTATCTTGTTCTTTTCCTTTCTCTCTATCTTTGTAACTGTCTTCACTCCTGTGTTCACATCCTTCTCTTGCCCTTTCATTTTCTCCCCCTCCCCCTGTAGCTGGTTCGTCTTTCTCTTCACTCTTTCTACATCACCCCGTGTATCTTGTTCTTTTCCTTTCTCTCCACCTTCGTAACTGTCTCCACTCCTGTGTTCACATCCTTCTCTTGCTGTTTCTCTTTCTCCCCCTGTAGCTGGTTCGTCTTTCTCTTCACTCTTTCTACATCACCCCGTGTATCTTGTTCTTTTCCTTTCTCTCCACCTTCGTAACTGTCTCCACTCCTGTGTTCACATCCTTCTCTTGCTGTTTCTCTTTCTCCCCCTGTAGCTGGTTCGTCTTTCTCTTCACTCTTTCTACATCACCCCATGTATCTTGTTCTTTTTCTTTCTTTACATTTGCAACTCTCTTCACACCTGTGTTCCCATCCTTCTCTTGTTCTTTCTCTGACACTCCTGTAACTAGATCGTTTTTCTCTTCACTCTTCTCCTGCCTAAACTTTTACTCTCTTATGTATCCCCTTTGCGCATCAGTGGCGGTACCACCTTGCTTCGTGTGAAATGTGTTTCTTGTTACTTTTCTTTCTCTTTACCTTTGCAACTGTCTTCACACCTGTGTTCCCGTCCTTCTCTTGTCCTTTCTCTGACACCCCCTGTAACTGGTTCGTCTTTCTCTTTACTCTCCTCCTGCCTAAACTTTTACTCTCTTTTGTATCCCCTTTGCGCATCAGTGGCGGTACCACCTTGCTTCGTGTGAAATGTGTTTCTTGTTACTTTTCTTTCTCTTTACCTTTGCAACTGTCTTCACACCTGTGTTCCCGTCCTTCTCTTGTCCTTTCTCTGACACCCTCTGTAACTGGTTCGTCTTTCTCTTTACTCTCCTCCTGCCTAAACTTTTACTCTCTTATGTATCCCCTTTGCGCATCAGTGGCGGTACCACCTTGCTTCGTGTGAAACGTGTTTCTTGTTACTTTTCTTTCTCTTTACCTTTGCAACTGTCTTCACACCTGTGTTCCCGTCCTTCTTTTGCTCCTTTCTCTGACACCCTCTGTAACTGGTTCGTCTTTCTCTTTACTCTCCTCCTGCCTAAACTTTTACTCACTTTTGTAGCCCCCCCTCCTAAACTTGTGAATCCAATAAAGAATTACAAAATGTTTCAAAATGTGAATCAAAGACAAAAATTTCATTCATTATGAATGAATGAAAGTTAAAATGTTTACAATGTGAAAGAAAAAGAAGGAAAAATAGAAATTAAAAAATGCTTACAAGTTAGAAACTGAAAAAAAAAGAATTAAGAATCATTGAAAAGAAAGAAAGAAACAAAGAAAGAAAGAAAGAAATAAAGAAAGAGAAGGAAAGACGTAAAGACAAAGAACGGAACACGAAGAAATAAAAATGAAATATATTCCTTCATAAAGGGATCAGAGAAACGAAAAGCAGGCAAAGGAAAGGAAGAATTATTACGAAAGACGCAAGAGGCGGCTGCAGATCGTTGATAAAGATAACGAAAAAAATTGAATCGAAAAACAAATTTCCAACATTTCTTATCCAGAAATTCAAAATAAAATAAAAAAAAGATTCTATTCCAATTAGAGTCAAACTCACTGACCGATAACTCATGTTGTTCAGTACGTGTTCTTCCCGCAGCACCCCGATCGCCAAGAAAAGAAGTTTAGTCGTCCCCTGTTGCTTCCCATCGTGTCCACCCACCCTCAGCCTCTTCTTGCATCTAAGGCGTCCTTCGTATTCTCCATATCTCGTATATTTTTCTTATCGACTCGGTGATATTTCTTTTCATGTCGATGCATGATTCTTAAATTAAAAAATGGATGGTACTAAAGAATGGTGATATTTGCGTTAGCCACGTTGGGGCATTTCACCGCTATTTTCCATCGTGTGTAGGCGTTTATGTGTCGACGACTTATAACAAGAATGTCTAACTCAAATAAAGAAATGCGTCTGTATTTCTGCAATGAGGAGTTATCATTACAGTATTTACATTATTCGGACTATTGTCCTAATTTTTGTTGCCATTTATACGAAGTTTATTAATAGATCATTCTATTTGTCTATATTTCTGAGATGAGGTAGTATTTACAGTATTTACATTATTCGGACTATTGTCCTCATCTTTGTTGCCATTTGTACGACGTTTAATAATAGATCATTCTATTTGTCTATATTTCTGAGATGAGGTAGTATTTACAGTATTTACATAATTCGGACTATTGTCCTCATCTTTGTTGCCATTTGTACGACGTTTAATAATAGATCATTCTATTTGTCTATATTTCTGAGATGAGGTAGTATTTACAGTATTTACATAATTCGGACTATTGTCCTCATCTTTGTTGCCATTTGTATGACGTTTAATAATAGATCATTCTATTTGTCTATATTTCTGAGTTGAGGCAGTATTTACAGTATTTACATTATTCGTACTATTGTCCTCATCTTTGTTGCCATTTGTACGACGTTTAATAATAGATCATTCTATTTGTCTATATTTCTGAGATGAGGTAGTATTTACAGTAATTACATTATTCGGACTATTGTCCTTATCTTTGTTGCCATTTGTACGACGTTTAATAATAGATCATTCTATTTGTCTATATTTCTGAGATGAGGTAGTATTTACAGTATTTACATTATTCGGACTATTGTCCTCATCTTTGTTGCCATTTGTACGACGTTTAATAATAGATCATTCTATTTGTCTATATTTCTGAAATGAGGTAGTATTTACAGTATTTACATTATTCGGACTATTGTCCTCATCTTTGTTGCCATTTGTACGACGTTTAATAATAGATCATTCTATTTGTCTATTTCTGAGATGAGGTAGTATTTGTTATTTACATTATTCGGACTATTGTCCTCATCTTTGTTATACATTTGTACGACGTTTAATAATAGATCATTCTATTTGTCTATATTTCTGAGATGAGGTAGTATTTACAGTATTTACATTATTCGGACTATTGTCCTCATCTTTATTGCCATTTTGTACGACGTTTAATAATAGATCATTCTATTTGTCTATATTTCTGAGATGAGGTAGTATTTACAGTAATTATATTATTCGGACTATTGTCCTTATCTTTGTTGCCATTTGTACGACGTTTAATAATAGATCATTCTATTTGTCTATATTTCTGAAATGAGGTAGTATTTACAGTATTTACATTATTCGGACTATTATTTGTCCTCATCTTTGTTGCCATTTGTACGACGTTTAATAATAGATCATTCTATTTGTCTATATTTCTGAGATGAGGTAGTATTTACAGTATTTACATTATTCCGGACTATTGTCCTCATCTTTGTTATACATTGTACGACGTTTAATAATAGATCATTCTATTTGTCTATATTTCTGAGATGAGGTAGTATTTACAGTATTTACATTATTCCGGACTATTGTCCTCATCTTTGTTGCCATTTGTACGACGTTTAATAATAGATCATTCTATTTGTCTATATTTCTGAGATGAGGTAGTATTTACAGTAATTATATTATTCCGGACTATTGTCCTTATCTTTGTTGCCATTTGTACGACGTTTTAATAATGGTCATTCTATTTGTCTATATTTCTGAGATGAGGTAGTATTTACAGTAATTATATTATTCGGACTATTGTCCTTATCTTTGTGCCATTTGTACGACGTTTAATAATAGATCATTCTATTTGTCTATATTTCTGAGATGAGGTAGTACTTACAGTATTTACATTATTCGGACTATTGTCTTTATCTTTGTTGCCATTTGTACGATGTTTAATAATAGATTATTTTATTTGTTTATATTTCTGAGATGAGGTAGTATTTAGAGCATTTACATTCTTATTATTTTATTGACATTTGTACGATGTTTCGGTGATTCGTTGTACGCGTCGGCCGTCTTCAGGTGCTAGGAATTTCGAACGAAAGCCCTTATTACACTCACTGGGATATATGAACTTCATTTCTTGCGTAGGTCCCATTCATTTGCAGTTCGATCAACCAAATGCGGGCGACATTTCTACTCCATCAGCTTCTTTTCTCACACTTACCGCTTGTGGAACTTCCTTCCGTATACTTACTTTCCTGACGACAACAACCTCCAGGTATTTAAATGCAATGTCAATTTCCATCTCTTATCCACTTGACTCCAGGCCTAACTACATCACCCTGTAGATCATTTCCTTTCTCTCGACATTTGCAACTGTCTTCACACCTGTGTTCCCATCTTTCTCTTGTCCTTTCCCTGTAACTGGTTCGTCTTTCTCTTCACTCTTCTCCTGCCTAAATTTTTACTCTCTTATGTAGCCCCCTTGCGCATCAGTGGCGGTACCACCTTGCTTGCGGTGAAACGTGTTTCTTTTTATTTTTCTTTCTCTTTACCTTTGCAACTGTCTTCATACCTGTGTTCCCATCCTTCTCTTGTTTCTCTGCCAACAACTTGTTATTTTTTTTATCTGGCTCTTGTAAATATAGTACATACCAGACTACTACGGTTTATTCTAAAACGGTACAAGGAACAGCCATTTTTCAAGCTTTTTAAAGAAATCACTTATATACATACTCTCCTCTTAAAGTCTGTAGCAAACTGTAATCCAAGAAGATACCAAGAAAGAGAATACAACTCTTAATCAAGACTAGCTGAACCCGTGGAATTTCCACGGAATGATAATTATGATGGTAAATGTTCGTTTTAGGTGCCGACAGCTTTCCTCACTTCATATTTATCCAGAAAAGCATTATTACTGTGCAAATGTATATGCTGAACTCAAATCAACAATTAGTTATTGAAGAAACTTACCTTTTTTGCTTTGAAAGTCCATAAAAAAACGAACTATATCTCGCACTTTTTCTCTACCGTAACTCTCACGAAGTCATGTAATTAACTGCAGAATGACGCACTGCGTAGGCAGACATTTTCTGTCGAATTTTGTTCGATTTTTCTTCCTTTACTGAAACTTCCGGCGATGTACTTCCTGTAATGAAAGTAATAAGCGTAGAAATACAATAACGCATTACTTTCATTACCGGAAGTACATCGCTGGAAGTATCAATAAATGAAGAAAAATCGACCAAAAATCTGCCAAAATTCGTTGCATACGCAGTACGTCATTCTGCAGTTAATTACATGACTTCGTGAGAGTTCCGGGAGAGAAAAAGTTCAAGATATAGTCCGTTTTTTTATGGACATTTAGATAAAAAAGGTAAGTTTCTTCAATAACTAACAGTTGATTTGAGTTCAGCATGTACATTTGCACAGAGATAATGCTATTTTGGATAAATTTGAAGGGGAAAATCGTCCGGACTTACAACGAAAATTTATCATTATGATTTCCTGGAAAAACATTACTTTGTCATACTACAAATGATAGTAACGTCTTCGAACATAAAGGTATTGGATAATAAAATAACGATAACACAGAGTGTAATTTTATTAAAATATCTATAAAAGTAATGTCCATAGAAGTTACTTTACTGTAATCTTATATTATATTAAGCGGCGTATGCACAGACCATAACCAAAATATCTATAAAAGTAATGTCCATAGAAGCTACTTTACTGTAATCTTATATTATAATAAACAGCGTATATACAAACCATAACCAAAATACTGTACGCTATTTTTTGAGAGATTTTGAAGAGAAAATATTTTTTTTATGACTGCAAAATCATGGCTCCTGTGTCCATTGTAAACAGAAAAGACCAACTGAGTACTGGCCAAGGGTGTAGGGACCAGAAATTTCGTTATTAGGTCGCAGGATACGACAACGGACCTACCTATTTTACTATATTGCACAGTACACACACATATACACACACACAATTACTGCTACAACTACCAGATGAACCTGCTACTGCTACTGTAATACTATGGGCTCTCTCCTCCTACTCTCTCACTCTTTACTATATTTTTGTTTGGCAAGGGTGAGAGAAAGGCTGAGGAGAGTAGCGTTTATAGATTATAAAAAGATAGAGGGGAAGGAAAAGCTCGTGTAGAGAGTAAGTGTGTTATCTTTCTTCAGTGGCGTAACGGACGGAGGAACTAAGTAACTAACTAAGGAAGGAACAAGCAGAATTATTATATGATTCTGTTTGGCAAAGGTGAGGGAAAGGCTGAGGAGAGTAGCGTTTATAGATTATAAAAAGATAGAGGGGAAGGAAAAGCTCGTGTAGAGAGTAAGTGTGTTATCTTTCTTCAGTGGCGTAACGGACGGAGGAACTAAGTAACTAACTAAGGAAGGAACAAGCAGAATTATTATATGATAGGCGATGATTCAGGGTCTGTTCGGTGAGGATGGGCGTTTGGTGCAAACGAACTAGCCGAGTGTAACGTTCTTTTTACTGATGGAATATGAAGAGGATGGGGATGGTTTCGAATCCAATTGCAACGGTCAGGGCTGGTGAAATCAAGGAATGTAATCCGTCAGGGCACATGTTTTGGTAATAGCGATTGAGTTTTGAGATAGAAAACAATGCATCACCAACAAATTAGCGTAGAAATTTTAAACTCTATCAAGACAGACAAATGAGAACTGGAATGTGCATCATGACTCGAATTCTGGTCTGAGATTTGATCTTCAAAGTATAGCACTGGTGGGTGTCAGATACATGGTGGAGACTTACAATAAACAGACCATTTTCGAAAATCTTTAACAATAATCATATATATCAGTTTGTAGCGGATAAGAAATGAATTAAAATCAACTCTCTTCACTTTTACAAAAATTCACAATGGCGTGTGAAATCCTGGTTTTCCCAAATAGAAAAAAACGATTGACCACTTGCTTAAAGAAAAAGTCGGAACCATATTTCGCAAGTAGGTGTTAAAATGATATTTGACGAAAGGGAGTGATTTGGAAGACCAAAAAGAATTTCGCGAGTAAGTGCGAAAAATCTAGATTATAGTAAAAGTACTTCATCAGCGTCAGTCAGTCAGAGAGTCAGATGGGAGTCGCGAGACGAAACATCTAAAATGTAACTTCAACTTCAAGCGACTCGGATATTGTCCTCTTCTTCTTTCTGTTTATCTCTTTCAAGAATTTTTTTTAAAAATCATGTCACCCTAAGCAAGGTATTCCACTGCCACTATAGCGCAGGGTGTTACACAGGGCGATAGACGAGTTAGGATGTGCATAGGGGGAGAGTTGGGGAGAATGGGAAGGTTAGTGTGTTAGGAGGTGTCTATTGACCTTACATTTAAACTCTTGGAGGTTATAGCCGTCGAGGAAGCAAGCATGCGGAAGGGAATTCCACAGGCGGGAAGTGCGAGAAAAGAAGCTGTTGGAGTAGAAATTGCGGTTACATTTCATCGGTTTCACTGTAAAAGGGTGGGACACAGTTGCCAATCTAGTATCTCGTGCGAACTCACACCTAGGGGGCACCAGTGATTTAAGTTCATCAGAGCAGAAGCCAAATATTTGTAGAAGAGGCACAGGGAAGCCACGTCACGCCGGTGAGAGAGTGACTGCAGGCGGTCAGCTAAGTCGGTATCAATCACATTACAGATTCTTCGCTGTATTTTGTCAGGAAGCCCGAGGAGAATAGCAGGGGCACCCGACCAGATGTGGCAACAGTATTCAAAACACGGGCGGATGGTAGATTTGTATAAGTGCAGGATAGTTTCAGGCGGAAAGAATTTCCGGGCCCTGCACAGAGAGCCAAACTTTCATGGCAGCGGATTGAGCAATGGATTCGACGTAGTCATTCCACTTGAGGTCCCCTGAGAGTGTCAGGCCAAGCAGGCGTAGTGTTTTACTCTCTGGGAGGCATGCCTGTTCCATGCTAATGGGAGGGAGGTGTGGTCGTCTGTGGTGGTTAATTGACAGCATTTTCCTTTTGGAAGAATTGAATTTTACGAGCCATTTCCTACCGCAATCCACCACTGATTGGAGGTCCTTTTCAAGCTCAGCCGCGAGGTTCGCCTTATCGTCAACATCAGATTTTTGATCGAGGCGAGCGTATACTGTGGTATCGTCGGCGTACATGCCTACTTGTGATCTTATGGCATCGGGGAGATCATTGATGTAGATTAGAAAAAGCGTAGGACCTAGGATAGAGCCTTGAGAGACACCCGCGTTTGTAGGGTAGTTTTGGGAGGCATGTCCGTTTAAAACCACCTTCAGTGTGCGGTTGGAGAGGAATGACTGGATTAAGTTCAACAAAAGTCCAGTAATGCCGTAGCTTCGCAGTTTCCGTAGAAGGCCGTCATGCCATACTCTTTCGAATGCTTCGGAGATATCCAGGGCGACAGTTCGGGCTTCACCATTCTTGTTGAGAGCCTGGTATATATACTCGGTGATGGTCGTTAGCATATCAGCATATCAGCAGTAGACCTGGTGAAGCGGAAGCCATACTATTTGTCCGATAGGAGCCCGTAGGCCGTGAGATGCTGATCGACCTCGGCATTGATAATGGCTTCGAACACTTTGCTGAAGATCGGAAGAAGGCTGATAGGACGGTAATTTGCGGGGTCCGATGGTTCCCCAGTGTTCTTGAATATTGGAACCACAGAAGAACACTTCCAACAGGCAGGAAAGCAGGAGGAAGATAGGCAGAGGTTGTAGAGCTTAGAAAGGCCAGAAGAGAGTTCAGGAGCACATTTCTTCAAGACTATGATTGGGATTCCGTCCCTACCACTCGTTTTGTGAGGGTCAAGTTTTGATATTATGCTAGAAATCAGCGAGGGCGTAATGTGAACATCATTCAATTGGGCCTCAGTTCTAGATGGGAAATCGGGTGTCTGGACTCCAGACGAATCCAGACACGAATTGGTCGAGAATCTACGGGCAAAGCATTCAGCCTTGTCCGCTGAGGAGGTGAGAACCTCAAACTTGTTGATTAGTTATTGAGGACTTACTCTTGTTGAGCACGCTTTTACAGAGGCGCCAGTAGTCTTTGGCTCCGAACTCAGAAGATGCTATGCGCTGCTTAATTCTGGCAGCAAACAGCATCTTAGCTTCGTTAAGTATCTTTTTACACTTATTACGAGCTGAGGCGAAAAGGCGCCTGTTTTGGTCCGACGCGTAGCTACGGAAAAGCCGGAAGAAGTAATTCCGGTGGGCAATGGCGACCGAGCAAGCGGGCGAGAACCAGGGAGACGAATGGGATTTAAGCTGAAATTACCTGGCAGGGATGAAAGCATTAATGCCAGGCTTAACTCTGATGCACAGTCTTCGACCGGAAGACTAAAAACATTGTTCCAAGGGACGTCGCAGAGGAAGTCACGTAACGAATCCCAGTCTGCTCTTTGATAGCAGTAGGATATTCTGCTGGTCTGGGTTTCTTGGGTAGGGGTGGAGTGGAACGAGATGTTGACAGAAACTACGGCGTGGTCAGAATTCCCGAGAGGTCAGAGCTGTCTGGTGGTGCAAGAATTTGGGGTGGAAGTGAAGCAGAGGTCTAGTAGCGAGTCCCTTCTGTTAGGGCTATTGGAGAAACGCGTGGGGAAGTCCACCACTTGCATGAGGGATTGGGAGATTGAAAAATTAAAGGTGTGGACACCAGCAGTGTCTGTTACAGAGTTTTCGAGCCACTTAGTGTGGTGGGGGTTAAAGTCACCAAACACGAAAATATGGGCAGATGGGTGAGAAGAAATGGCCTTGTCGATATTTTCAGAGATGCTGTCAAGTACTGAACAGTCAGAGGAGGAGGGGGAGTGGTAGAGGAAGAAGAGATAGCTAACGGGGCTTAGAAGTGAGTGACGGAAGCACATGAAAGTCTGGTCCAGGGATTCAAGAGATGTTACTCTAGCTAGGGGGAGGTGTTCGCTGACATATACACCAAGCCCATGCATATCCCATCAGGAGGGATAGACGGGTCTAGGTTAGTTTCACACAGGGCTAAGATATCAGGTTAGTTTGGAGGAAGGATTCTACGCTAGAAAGGTTAGTGCGGATACCGCGAATGTTAGTGAATGTAACACAGAGAGGTTTGGGCGTTTTCCGAGTAGCTGGTTTGAGTTTGGTATGTTGTTTGTTTTTTTTCATGGTGTTTTGGTTGAGGAGAGAGGTCTAGGGTAGAATCAGTCGGTCACTATTCGCAGCATGTGAGGAATGGAGACTGGCGCAGCCTGCAACATAATGTGGCCTCGGAGTTGCCCACCGGAGGTTCGTGAAGGGACGCCCGTGCATGCGCGATATGGCACTACAGGAACCCCGATATTATTCAACTGTTGATCAGAACAGCCTCTCAAGCCGCTTCGCAAGAGTTCGGGTCCTAACTACCAGTCGGAAGCAGCAACCACGAAACTGCCAACCCGGTACCCTCAGAATGGAGAGACATTGCCACCATAGTCAATAACTTCAAAGAGTTTCCAACTGAAATAACACTGAAACCAAAGGAGGAGGTAGAAAACCGGGAACCCCTTCCTAAACAAGAAACAAGGCTAGCACCTCTACTCCTGTTCAAAAGAAGGGGGTGGAGTGTGAAACCGGGCGATAGTAGGTACTATCTACTACAATTTTTTAAAAAAGTGGTGAGATAACTAAGTTTTAACTTAGTTAAAGTCCAAGGAAATTTCTTTGCAAAAAAGTACAAATACATTCGTTCAAATGACCAGAGAATTAAGCAAAAAATTTCAAAAACAAACAAATAAATACGTAAATAATAATTTAGCGAGTTTCAAGGACAAAAAATAAGTAAATCCTTCCAACCCATGATTTCAAAGCCATTTGAAAAAATAAAGTTTGTACTAACTCTACCCTTGACCTCTTAATAATGTTCCTAACTGCACATTAACTCCTGCAACTTATGTTAGTCTTTACCTTTGGTAAATGCTTATTTTAAAATGCAAAATGTATATTTTATTCTTACACCATTCCACAGAATTCCACATATTTCAACCTGACGACAACAACCTTCTGATGAAAACCTGATAATTCTGATGATGATAATTCTGCATAAAACTTGTAAGCTGTAGGGAGTTCGGTTATGTCTGACACAAGGCCGATTCAAAGAAACGTTACCCATCTCCCCACGCTACACGTTATACCTAAAGTATGGGGTCAGCTTGATTCACAATAGACGATCAATGCACGAAGCCACCTTGGGAGAAGAGCAGTTTATTGTAATAAATGAAATTGAATTTGAGCAATATAAATGAAAGTATGGAAATACAGAAAATTGCGCATTTGGTGTATTTTTATATATATCTAGTTTAATACAGATTCTTATTTAAATTGATGAGTAGAATCATATGTTGTCATTTAAAATTTAATTTGAGCGATATAAATGAAAGTATTGAAAGCCTTTGAATTAAAATTCGCGAAAGATTATCCGCTAGTATGAACGGATTTTATAAAAGATAAGCAGATATTATGTGTGCAGTTTAATAAATAAAATTTGCCACAGATCGAATGAACAACAGACTTCAGATATTTAACCCATGACTGGAGGGAAGGGACGGATTAATACCTTTCCCAAGAGTACCAGTGCGTAAGTGAATGCAAAGTGTTCGACATATCTAAAATAAAATTTGCTGCCTAAATACAATATATACATATATTCTGGACTCTCCCGTCGATTTCTACGTATGAGCGTCTAACACGGTTAGAATACCACGCAAAGAATTGTTTAAAGTGATGAAGGCTTGTGTAGCACCATCCACACTTTTTGGAACTCCTGATAACAAACAATCGGTGCAGAAATCTGCCACAGATCGAATGAACAACAGACTACAGATATTTAACCCATGACTGGAGGGAAGGGACGGATTAATACCTTTCTCAAGAGTACCAGTGCGTAATTGAATGCAAAGTGTTCGACTGGAATTGGAACTCGGTTCACCGATTTCCCCCTCCGAGCCGACATCCACCGCACTACAACGCGCATCCGTCAATAACGCTTACAGCACCTGGAATTCCCAAGCGGTCACCCATCTAAATACTGACCAGGCTCTGCGTTGCTTAACTTCGATGATCGAGCGAGAACCGGTGTATTCAACGCGATATGGTCGTAAGATATATATATATATATATATATATATATATATATATATATATATATATATATATATATATATATATATATATATATATATATATATATATATAGAGAGAGAGAGAGAGAGAGAGAGAGAGAGAGCTGGTGTTCATAGAATAGTGCTCGATGCAATATAACGGAGCTATAAACTATATATTAATAGATACTTATCTTTTTCATCACCGGTAGCATGACTCAGTTTTGCATGCACAACGCAATCTTCATGTACCGAGTCATTGTTAACGTAGCACTTCTAGTTCGCCTGGTCTTCATTATGCTCATTTACTTGTAAATACATTTGATGAAGCCTTTTTCCTTTCAGCTATGGGTTAAATAATATTACTTTTATCACGAAAACCATTATACTCTCCAAAAATCTCACAATCTAAAAATATTTTCTGATTTTAAATAATCTACAAGGGGTTGATAGGAAACAAATCAATCAATGTAAACAGGTGAACTGTGTTTTATTCTAAAAATACGAACTAGGTGATATCTCGAGGCATGGAGAGTGGAATGAGAAGAGTCTACTCCACCGTATAGTTTAAATAAAGTGCTCAGTTCAGAATTTAGAGTAGATGGATATACACGTGAGGAAGGCTGGAGATTATAACGGTCAAAAGCAGCAAGAAAGAAATGTAAATAACGCAAATAAATTCCTGAGAGTACAATGTTTTTCCGCCATAGTGCAAAGAGTCTAGATATTTCCATGTGTCTAGTCTTAGAGCAAAATACATTTTATTATATAGACTCGTGAACAGTAATTATTTTTTTTAGGATCAAATTAGTGAGAAAAATAAAGGAAAGAGTAAAAAACTTTGTTAAATTGAACTGAGAAAAGTATTTTTTTTAACTAAAAATTAAAGTTAATTTTCTATGGCTGTCTTTTTCATCGAAATAAGAGCAGGCATTTATTGATTGTCTATGATTATTCTGAATTGCTGTATTATCTGAGTAAGGTTCAAAAGAACTATGTTAGAATTAGCAGAATAGCCCGGCGTTGCTCAGGTGTTCTGAAAGCTTTAAAAGTAATCCATGGTCCTGGAGCTCAGACTCTTTGGACGTTGGCACGAAACACTAAAAAGCAGCAATAGTTGTTTCCAGTTAAAGTGAAACCGTAGACTGAAAGAAAAATGAATAGATGTAAGTCAAATTTTGATTTCCTGGTATCGATATCAAATAAGTCTTTTTCGTCGTAAACTGAATTTTGAAGGCTAAATAAGTCCACTGAGTCAATGGTACCATGGCTGAGACTAAGAACTACAATTACACCTACTTAGAGCCAAACCCGAAGCAAAAACTGAAATAAAATGGCTGAAAAAATTACAGACATACAGGCAGATAAACAGATACACACACAACCATCTTGCCTTTTATCTCTATATATTATCGATTTTCTGCACTATTGTAAGATTTGCAACCTTGAAACTTATGTCTTTGTCTATGAGTGTATCACATTTGATTATAATCGGATCACTCCTTCTATAACACGATTTTTTTGATTATTGATTTTCGATATTTATCGGGGGTACCTCGGCACAAAATCTAGCTAAGAACACTCGCAAACGCTTATAGTACAACTGTGTAAATTTTCAAGAAATCGGTTCAGCCGTTTCGGAGTCTATAGGTAACGAACACACACACACACACACACACACACACACACACACACACACACACACACACACACACAGATAAAGTTCCATTTATAAATAAGTTTTGATTTAACGCTTATGTCACCAGAGTGTAGAAGATAATTCCATGCGAAAAATCTTTTTTATTGCTCAGATTCGAGAATATAAAATACTTGCTTTAAAGATCAAATTGTTTTCGATAAATAAAAGAAAGAGACAAGGATGAATTGTGTGCAAGTTTAGCGTTGTTTATAACTAAATATTAAAACCAAATTTCTAAGGGAGCTCTTTTTTTGTATCTGAATGGCAGAAGTGTTTTCAAGATTGAATATGATTATTCTCAATTGCTTATTTCTGCGTAAACAATCAGAGAAAAATGTACAAATCATTTCGACTCTTAAAGCTTATCCCTATCGTATTTTTTATAGCAGAGATGATTCCCCGGTTCTTTTTCAGAATAAAATATTACATTTATCCTTCCGGGTTTACAATATGATTTCATTTGTATATATTGTACAAAAAACAGGTTTATAATTTATATCACAAATGACACGATTCTTGGAAACTTAATTAAAATCCTTTCTACATATTTACAGTAATCTAATCTATGGTATCTGCGAATGTGTATTGTGGTGCAGTGGATATCGTCTCGGAACGACAAATCGAGGAACCGTGCTCGCATTCTAGTTAAACTACTTCCATTCACTTAAACACAAATACTTTCGGGAAAGTTATTAATTCGTCTCTTCCCTCCAGATTGGGTCACTATGTCGATCCAGGATGTTTTTTCCACCTGAATCCATCCTGCATATATACAAGTCAACCATCCGTCCGTGCATGGAGTACTGCTGCCATTTATGGTCAGGTGCCCCTGCAGTTCTCCTCAGTGTTCTTGGCAAGCTCCAAAGAAGAGTCTGTAATGTGATAGGTACTGATCTGGCGACTCGACTGCAGCCACTTCCCCATCGTCGAAATGTGGCCTCCCTTTGTCTCTTCTATAAATACTTTCATGGCTTCTGCTCGGACGAGCTTAACTCACTGATGCCTCCTCAACAGGTGTTTACTCGTGCAACCAGACTGGCAACTGGGTCCCACCCATTCACAGTCAGGTTAGCCAAATACAGACGACAATTCTACTCCTGCAGCTTCCTCTCTCGCACTTCCCGCCTGTGGAATTCGCTCCCGTATTCTTGCTTTCCTGACGGCTACAACCTCCAGAAATTTAAATGCAAAGTCAATACTCATCTACTAACCACTGGCCTCTAGCTCTCTCCCCTCCCCTGTATAACCTTCCCTTTCTCTCCACCTATGTATCTGTCATCGCACTTGCTTTCTCAGCTTTCTATTGTTCCTTTCTAACTAGTTTATACTCCTCACTCTTTTCTAATTAATCTTCTTACATTTATGTAACCCCCTGCACATCAGTGGCGTTTCCGCCTTGCTCGGTGTGAAATGATTTTTAAAAAAAATAATAGGACAGACTGGCTTCTATAGCCTTCGCTGGCAACCAGTTTACCGCAGAAAGTAATGCAGGATAAACTTCTGTCCAGTCACTCCTGTCACTTTCGAGACATGATCGCCCAAAACGTGTATCACGTATAGCACTTAACTGACTGACCGTATCTATGGTAACTTAATACACCAATGCATGAAGTGATTTACAGTCTACTATATTTTGTTACTCTAACCTTCGATATTTAACCCCTATACTGTCTCATCTGTAATATTTACAATCTTTTTAATATTCGTAATATCTATGATTCTGACTACAGATTTCCAATGCCTGGGGCTTACGGCCTATCACGTTGAATACACCGGTTCTCGCTCGATCACCGAAGTTAAGCAACGTTGAGCCTGGTCAGTTCTTAGATGGGTGACCGCTTGGGAATACTAGGTGCTGTAAGCGTATAGTGACGGATGTGCGTTGTAGTGCAGTGGATATCGGCTCGGAAAGAGAAATCGGTGAGCCGAGTTCGAATACCCTCCATTCACTTAAGTACTGGTACCCTTGGGAAAGGTATTAATCTATCCCTTCCTTCCAGTTATGGGTTAAATAACAAGGGTAGGACTTGGTGACCCTGCTCTTAAAAACAAATCCCAATGAATCTTGATACTCGAAAAAGAAAAATGTTATAAAAATAAAATAACCTTACCCCAAAATCATTCATTATGATCTTAAATGATCCCATAAGGATTGATAGGTCGTTAAACCTCGAAACAAAAATAAATAAATAAATAAAACATCCAATGTCTAATCATCCCTCGTCGTAAGTAACCAATTGAAGTTTATGTTTTTTTTTTATCCGAGAATCTGACCATTAATTTACAGAATATATCACGTGGCCTCTTTATTCGTTTAACCATGTGCAATCGTAAGGTTGCTCTGACTAATTTCTTACAAATCAGATAAGTGTCATACGTGATACACGCTTGGGCGATCATGTCTCGAAAGAGACTTGACTGAATGAGCAGAAAATTATCTCCCAGTAGATTGCCATTGTTTCTGCTGTAGACTAGTTGCTAGCCAAGGCTATAGAACATCCTGCTTTCCAAAAGAATATTCTTTTTCACCCTCTAACAATCAAAATTTATTTATAAATGGAACTCTGTGTGTGTGTGCTTGTGTCCGTTATCTATAGACTCCGAAACGGCTGAACCGATTTCCTTGAACAAGAGACAACAATCTATTCTTATTTTTACTATTAATATCCAGATTATTCTTTTATCTTTATTATTTTTAATCGTCTCCCCGAAGCAAGCAAGCACTCGTGCGCAGGGGGATCCATAAGTGAAGAGTGATAGTTTAAACAAGAGGAGAACAAAGAGAAAGACGAACCAGTTAGAGGGGGTGTCAGAGAAAGGGCAAGAGAAGAGTGTGAAGACAATTGGGAGGGTAGAGTGAGAAAGAAGAATAACAAGATACCCGGGGTAATGGGGAAAGTACGAGAAAAAAAAAACTAGAGTCAAATGGATAAAAGATGGCAATTGACATTGAATCGAAATTCTTGGAGACTGAAGCAATCAGAGAAGCGAGTATATAGAAAGGACTTCCACAGGTAGAAAGTGCAAGAAAAGAAGCTGTTGGATTAGAAGTTACGGCTGCATTTAGTTGATTTAACTGTAAAATGGTGGGACCTTGTTGCCAGTCTGGTTGAAGCCATTAAAATATTTGTAGAAGATTCATATTAGTCGTTGTCATCACAACGTTTCGGATATTTTCCTTCCAAATTTCCTCAGGTGTAAATCGATGTGTTCAACCTACAGGGAATTATGAACTTAATTAATCAAATCGACAATGGTAGCCTACTCTCATTCTCCTGCTCATGTCTAAAGAGATCGACAGTCGCTTTATTTCTAGTGCTAATTCGTCCGTTTCCACTGAGTCAAAGTACACACTACCAGACTCAGAGATTGAACTCAAAATAACTATTCATACAGTAAAAAAGGCTAACCATTTTGACTTATTTCATTTGAATTTGAATTTTATATTTCAACGAAACTATAATCTTTTACATAATAGATCATTTTATTTGTCTATATTTACAGTATTTACATTATTATTTTATATTAGTCTTTTACAGTATTGACATTATTCGGACTATTGTCCTCATTTTTGTTGTCATTTGTACGAAGTTTCGGCCGGTGTACACCCCGGCCTTCTTCAGGTGCTAGGAATTTCGAACCGAACGCTTTATTCCAATCACTGGGGTATAACATTTTCATCCGTTGCGTAAAGCCTTGATTGGAAATCATGAATTATTTGCCTCTAACCCTGCAAGTTATTTGTTCGCCACAGCTGTAGCCTGGTATTGAACTCACAGATCTAAGAGTCAAGTCAAGTACTAACCAGAGTATTTATCCACTTGGCCATGAGTCCTGGCAACAAAAATGATGACAATAGTCCGAATAATGTAAACACTGTAAATATTACCTCATCTCAGAAATATAGACAAATACAATGATCTATGATTAAACGTCGTACAAATGGCAACAAAGATGAGGACAATAGTCCGAATAATGCAAATACTGTAAATACTTCCTCATCTCAGAAATATAGACAAATAGAATGATCTATTACTAAACGTCGTACAAATGGAAACAAAGATGAGGACAATAGTTTCAATAATGTAAATACTGTAAATACTATCTCAGAAATATCTAAAGTTATTTATAAATGGAAGTTTGTCTGTGTGTGTGTGTGTGTGTGTGTGTGTGTGTGTGTGTGTGTGTGTGTGTGCATCCGTTACCTATAGACTCCGAAACGGCTGAACCGATTTTCTTGAAAATTTACACAGTTGTACTGTAAGCGTCTGCGAGTGTTCTTAGCCAGGTTTTGTGTCGAGGTACCCCCAATAAATATTGATAATCGAAAAAAATCGCGTTATGGAAGAAGTGGTCCGATTTTAATCAAATTTGATACACTCATAGACAAAGGCATAAGAAACGATATTCAGAAGTTTCAAGGTTGCAGTTCTTACAATAGTGCAGAAAATCAATAATATATATATATATATATATATATATATATATATATATATATAAAAGGCAAGATGTTTGTGTGTGTTTCTGTTTATCTACCTGTATGTCTGTATTTTTTCAGCGCTTTTATTTTAGTTTTTGCTTCGGGTTTGGCTCTAAGTAGGTATAATTGTAGTTCTTAGTCTCAGCCATGATACCATTTACTCAGAGGACTTATTTAGCCTTCAAAATTCAGTTTACGACGAAAAAAACTTATTTGATATCCATACCAGCAAATCAAAATTTGACTTACATTCATTCATTTTTCGTTTAGTCTATGGTTTCGCTTTAACTGGAAACAACTATTGCTTTTTAGTCTTTCGGGCCAACGTCCAAAGAGTCTGAGCTCCAGGGCCATGGATTAGTTTTATAGCTTTCATTACACCCGATCAACGCCGGGCTATACTGCTTGTATATATATATATATATATATATATATATATATATATATATATATATATATGCGATGTGCGATTGGTAAATTGTCGCAATTATTTTATTATTTCAAATATTCTTTAGGCTGAGTCTGAGCTCCAGGACCATGGATTAGTTTTATAGCTTTCATTACACCTGAGTAACACTGGGCTATACTGCTAGTAGACATATAAACTGATCTATTATTAAACGTCGTACAAATGGCAACAACTACGCAGCTAAATCTATTTATACCTTATTTTTTTAGAAAGCTATAACGGTATCGTTCCGATTTATTTTCACTAACCCTTGATGACTTTTGAACGATACCGTTGCTAATGTTTCATCCTCTCTTCCGATTCTAAATACTTTCACCAATAATTACACAAAAATCGCAATTATTCTTCATCACAAGAGATAATTCAATGCAGAATAGATGAATTTAATGTATTGTAGTTAATCACGTCTATTCGTAATATTTTTACCGTCCAGAATGTGTTATCAACTGAAGACCTTGGTGCGCTAAATGTAGAATTTATATTCCTGGCAACCATCGCACCATTATGACTGAATTTGATATAAAACACGAAGAATCATGAGTTGGAAAGTTATGTATATTTGACAATTGCCATATATTAAGAAGTAATAAAATCAAATGTTTTACAGAAAAATAGACATATTCCGATGGACACTCAATAGCTCAATATTTTCACTCCATTATTTTTGTGCTTCTCTTATGTGACACAAAGCACGCCTAACTTTTGCAAAATAACCTATATTTATTGAAAATTCCGTTAACATGTCTCATATCATTATTTTCAGAACCATGCCTCAATTCACTTAGGTGTTCCATTCTAGACTCGAATGTAAACGATCAATATTTACGCAACCATGAACAAAGTAAATGCTCTCAGACTTAAATATGAATGACCAATATTTACCTATTCCCAAACAAAGTAAAGGTTTATAATCTCTAAAATTAGTAACGACTATTTTTTATCTACGTACCGAGTAAATGTTTCTAGACCCAAATATAAACAAGCAAAGTAAGCTAAGTACATGCGTAAAAGGTTCCAATATTAACCGCCAGATAACGGAATGTTGTATCGTATAATGAACAGATATATCGAGAAATGGAGCTAAACTACTTTATTAAAACATTGGTACAGCCAAGATGTATATACAATATTTAGTCTCTCGCAGTAGTAGCTGTAACTTCCCGAAATCCGTTATAATGACAACAACCCTGTGCTAAGAATATGTTGTCTTTTATAGATCCGGGCGACCGGCTGTCACATTGTACGAGCCATGAAAGTCGGCTCCCTGTGCAGGGCCCGGAAATTTTTCCCACCTGAATCTATTCTGCACATATACAAATCTACCATCCGCCCGTGTATTGAATATTGCTGCCATATCTGGTCGGGTGCCCCTGCTGCTCTCCTTGGGCTTCTTGACAAAATGCAAAGGAGGATCTGTAACGTGGTTGATACTGACTTGGCAGACCGGCTGCAGCCGCTCTCACACCGGCGTGATGTAGCTTCCCTGTGCCTCTTCTACAAGTACTTTCATGGCTTCTGCTCCGATGAGCTTAGATCACTGGTGCCGCCTAAGCACGAATTTACACGAGATACTAGATTAGCAACTAGCTCCCACCCTTTTACAGTTAAACAAATAAGATGTAACCGTGAATTCTACTCCAACAGCTTCTTTTCTCGCGCTTCCCGCCTGTGGAACTCCCTTCCACAAGTCTGCTTTCCCGACAGTTACAATCTCCAGGTGTTTAAATGTAGGGTCAATAGATACCTCCTATCACACTAACTCCCAACTATTCTCACAACACTCTCATCTACCCAACCCTCATTCTCGGTATCCTTACCCGCCTATCACCCACCCTCTGTCATTTCCTATATTTAATCAGCCTTTCTCCACTCTACGTAGCCCCCTGCGCAGTAGTGGCAGTGACATGCCTTGCTCGGGGTGAAACGATTATCCAAAAAAAAAAAAAAAGACACAACACGGAACAAAAGCTTATAGATTGAAAATAAACAACTAATATTTATCTACCCCAAACCAAGTAAATCTTTCTAGACCAAAATATAAATAAGTAATGTAAGATAAGTAAACGCTTCTTCTTCTTCTTCTTCTTCTTCTTCTTCTTCTTCTTCTTCTTCTTCTTCTTCTTCTTTGTGTCTTGTCCTTTCAGGACGTAGGCGATTATGGCTTTCCACAACTCCCTATCCCTAGTGGCTCTTAGCACGCTTTCTCCTGTTACACCATGCAACCCCCGTTCTGTCACCCACCTGCTCAGCCCCTTCAAATATGTTATCTACCGTTTTCCTTTGTCTATTTTTCCCTCCACCTGGCCTGTTAGCATTAGATTCTCCAAGCCCTCCTTCCTCATTGCATGTCCCAGGAAGTTTAGTTGAATCATCCTCATGCTTAATATTAATTTCCTTTTCGTTTCCATCCTTGCCAAAACATCACCATTGTTCACATGTTCGGACCATGATATCCGCAGCATCCTTCTGTAGAACCACATTTCTGTTGCTTCAAGTCTTTCCTTCATTTTCTGTCATATTGTCCAATATTCACTGCCATATTGAAGACAGGCATCACATAGCAATCCAGTACTCTTTTCTTTGTTTCAAGTGAATGTTTCCTGTGAATTAATACTATACTCCGCTTTTTTTTTATCATATCACCCCGAGCAAGGCGGTAACTCCACTGATGTGCAAAGGGCTACGTAAGAGTGAAAACATTGGAAAAGAGAAAGCCGGAAACCACATCCTAAACAGGGAACAAGGGATGAGCCTCTACACCTGTACAATAGACTTGGGTGGAGTGTGAAGCGGGCGATAGTTAAGTCTATCTACTCCAATTGAGAAAAAAGAAAAAGAAAAGATAAGTGAAAACATTGGAAAAGAGAAAGCCGGAAACCACATCCTAAACAGGAAACATGGGATGAGCCTCTACACCTGTTCAATAGACGTGGGTGGAGTGTAAACCGGGCGATAGTTAAGTCTATCTACTCCAATTGAGAAAAAAGAAAAAGAAAAGATAAGTGAAAACATTGGAAAAGAGAAAGCCGGAAACCACATCCTAAACAGGGAACAAGGGATGAGCCTCTTCACCTGTTCAAAAGACTTGGGTGGAGTGTGAAGCGGGCGATAGTTAAGTCTATCTACTCCAATTGAGAAAAAAGAAAAAGAAAAGATAAGTGAAAACATTGGAAAAGAGAAAGCCGGAAACCACATCCTAAACAGGAAACAAGGGATGAGCCTCTACACCTGTTCAATAGACGTGGGTGGAGTGTAAACCGGGCGATAGTTTAGTCTATCTACTCCAATTGAGAAAAAAAGGAAAAGATAAGTGAAAAGAATTCCTTTTCTTCCGCAAGAAGCCATTCTAATTCATCGATAATTAAGAAAAAGAATATGTGGAGAGACATGATCGTTCACATGCTAAAGAGATATTGTTTTAAAATAAATGTATCATAATATGGTTTATTATTATAGCGAAAAACAATTTTTTCTATCGGATATGTATGTATTTATTTTGTTTGCGTATGTGTGAGTATAGATTGTTGCTAAACAATCTTCTATATTAAAACTTACTCGTTTCAGATGAAAAGATTGTTTTTTTTTTGTTATTTATTTATTTTATTTTTATTTTTTTCATTTTCTGAAAGCAATTAACAGCCCGACAGTTTGTATATTGGAATATTACAAGCTCCAGGATTCAGTCGTTTGTGTTTTTTCCCCGTTGTAATTTATTTGATTAAATACAAAACGACAATGATGAAAACCAGGAGAGTGAGTAAAGAAGTTAAATTAAAAACAATCCAGTCGAGCAAGATGTAACCACTAGCAAAATATATATGATTTTTTTTTTTTTTTGGTTTCATTTTGTTTCTCTCGTTGTTTATTTTCTTTTTTTTTCGATGGGTTTTCTATCTTACAATACCGATATGAGAGTCTGCGAGTTTGAGTTTTGTTTAACGGCATATCAACACCTCTGTGGTTTATTTAATGCCAAAAATCTGGGGTTTTAAGGTGTTTGGTTATAGTAAAAAGGTTGATTTAGTTAGGTTTTAATTAATAAATTAATTTTTTTGCTTTTTTTCCTCTATTATTTTAGAAAACTGAAAATGTCTTCTAATTTTGTATTCAAAAATGTTTTCCTAAGAATAATTTTTTCTTCAAAAATGTCTTATGATAATAACTTTTTTCTTCAAAAATGTATTTTTGGTAATATTTTTTATATGAGAGACTGTGAGTTTGAATTTTGTTTAACGGCATATCAACATCTGCGGTTTATTTAATGCTAAAAAGATTGGGTTTTGAGGTATGTTTTCTTAAAGGGAAAAGGTTGATTTAATCAGATTTTAATGAAATTTTGTTGTTTTTATTCTTTTTTTATTTTAGAAAACTGAAAATGTCTTGTAATTTTGTATTCAAAAATGTTTTCCTAAGAATAATTTTTTCTTCCAAAATGTCTTATGATAATATCTTTTTTTTCTTCAAAAATGTATTTTTGGTAATATTTCTCTATATGAGAGACTGCGAGTTTGAATTTTGTTAAACGGCATATCAACATCTGCGGTTTATTTAATGCCACAAAGATTGGGTTTTGAGGTATGTTTGTTAAAGGGAAAAGGTTGATTTAATCAGATTTTAATGAAATTTTGTTGTTTTTATTCTTTTTTTTATTTTAGAAAACTGAAAATGTCTTCTAATTTTGTATTCAAAAATGTTGTGCTAAGAATAATTTTTACTTCCAAAATGTCTTATCGCTAACAGAATTAAGATAAATAGTACCACAGTTCTCGAAAAGAACCTTGGATATCAAAATCATTTACACAAACTACAGCGGAGGGTCTGTAATGTGATCGATACTGATTTGGCAGACCGCACTGCAGTCTCTCTCTCACCGGCGCGACGTGGCTTCCCTGTGTCTCTTCTATAAATACTTCCATGGCTTCTGCTCCAATGAACTTAGATCACTGGTGCCCCCTAGATTTGAATTTGCACGAGATACTAGATTAGCAACTAGATCCCACCCTTTAACAGTGAAACCGATAAAATGCAACCGTAACTTCTACTCCAACAGTTTCTTTTCTCATACTTCCCGACTGTGGAATTCCCTTCCACATGACTGCTTCCCCAACGGCTACAATCTCCAGGAGTTTAAATGTGAGGTCAATAGACACCTCCTAACACAACAACTCGCTTCCATTCTTTCAAACACTCTTCCCATCCTCCCAACTATCTATCACCCCCCTTCTGACATTTCCTATATCTAACCACTCTTTCTATTTACCTTCCCCTATGTAGCCCCAAGCGCAATAGTGGCAGTGGAATGCCATGCTTGGGGTGAAACGATTAAAAAAAAAAGTTTGTTCTTCAAAAATGTATTTTTGGTAATATTTTTCGGTATGAGAGACTGTGAGTTTGAATTTTGTTTAACGGCATATCAACATCTGCGGTTATTTAATGCCAAAAAGATTGGGTTTTGAGGTATGTTTGTTAAAGGGAAAAGGTTGATTTAATCAGATTTTAAAGAATGTTTTGTTTTTATTCTTTTTTTATTTTAGAAAACTGAAAATATCTTCTAGTTTTGTATTCAAAAATGTTTTTCTAAGAATAATTTTTACTGACAAAATGTCTTATGATAATAATGTTTTCTTCAAAAATGTATTATTGGGAATATTTTACTTTGAAAAATGTATATTTTTCTCTCAAAGTCTATTTTTATGGACACTACCGGCCATAATAATTAGGCCACCCCAGTGTTATAAAAAAGATGTATTTCATACTGTTTTTAATAATTATTGCCAAGTGAATAATTGTAAATGAAAATAGAATTGTTCTTTTGTTAATACTGAACAACAACATGTGCATCAAATGAATTTATAAATATTTAATAATTACCTATATTGCAGTTTTATCAATGAAAGAATGAAAAAAATAGGGTGATTCGAACGAGTTTATCTTTGATGACTTGCCTTGTAAAATTTAATAAAGTGATAATAGCAAAAAACATACAAATTTTATTTAGAATTATCCACTTATAAATTGTATGAAATACATAATTTCTTTTTAAAAGCTGAGGTGGCCTAAAAACTATGGCCGGTAGTGTATATGTTTCTATAAAATCTATTTTTATCCTTTCATTACGCGAAAGCATTCGACAAAATACGACACAAAGAATTGATGGAGATGCTAGGCAACCTCGACATTTTCGGCAAAGACATAAGAATAATCAAGAATCTCTACTGGCAGCAAACGGCCTGCATACGGACAGGTAACGACCTCAGTAGATACACAAAGATAGAAAAAGGCGTAAGACAAGGATGTGTCTTTTCACCGGATTTGTTCAACCTATACAGCGAGAATATTTTGAGGACCCTAGATGACACGCCAGTATTTGTTATTGGAGACCACAACCTGAACAACATAAGGTGTTGATTGCGGACACGGAAAGGAAACTACAAGACCTCATACAGAAAGTAGCAGTGGAGAGTGACAAGAAGGGACGACAAATAAACTTTAAGAAAACTGAGTGCATGGTCATCAGCAAAAGATTCAACCCAAAATGCCAAATACAGGTGGGGGATAACAGAATCAAACAAGTACAAGAATTTAAGTACCTAGGAAGTGTTCTAACAGAAGATGGAAAGTGCGACACGGAGATCCGAAGGCGAATTGGCATGGCAAAGGACGCGTTCCAGAAGATGAGCAAAATACTAACACACAGGAAAATCTCAATAGAAACGAAGAGTGCTAGGCTACTACGAGATGTCAGTTCTTCAATACGGCAGTGAATGCTGGACAATATCATCGAAAATGAGGACAAAACTGGAAGCGGCCGAAATGTGGTTCTACAGAAGGATGCTACGGATATCGTGGACTGAGCATACAAGCAACGACGAGGTGTTAGAAAGAATGGCAACAAAAAGGAAATTGATGCTGAGCATCAGGAAGAGACAAGTGAAATTCCTGGGACATGCAATAAAGAAGGAGAGCCTGGAGAACCTGATACTAACTGGACAGATAGAAGGAAGGAGAGACAGAGGAAGGCAGCGGATAACATATTTGCAGGGCCTGATCAGGTGGATGACGGAACGGGGGTTGCCAGGAGCAACAGGAGCAAACATACTAAGAGCCACAAGGGATAGGGAGATGTGGAGAGCCATGATCGCCTACGTCCTGAAGGGACAGGGCACATAGAAGAAGATGAAGTGTTTTGAGCCCAGACTTGAGGTTAACTATTTGCCCATAGCTGGAAATCGAACAGGTACTACCACTCCAGGTCAGGGTGGACCTAGGTACAACAACCAACAAGAGGTGGTTCCATGCTCCTCACAATCTTCCAATCAGAAGCCTTGCTGTCGAATGCAGTTTACCGTCATGACCAGGACCATATGAAAGATTGCAATAACACAAAAGCCAGAATAAAATGATTCTGATTAATGTATAAAATAAGAAAAATATATATATATATATATATGTAACTGAAATTTTTACTCCAACAGCTTCTTTTCTCGCACTTCCCGCCTGTGGAATTCCCTTCCACATACTTGCTTCCCCGACAGCTACAACCTAGAGGAGTTTAAATGTAAGGTCAATAGACACCTCCTAACGCGCTTATTCGCATCCATTCTCTCAACCACTCTTCCCATCTACCCAACCCTTATACTTGGTATCCTTACCCATCTATTACCCTCCTTCTGATATTTCCTATATCTAACCACTCTTTCTCATCACTTTCCCGTATGTAACCCCCTGCGCAATAGTGGGAGTGGAATGCCTTGCTTGGGGTGAAATGATATATATATATATATGTATGTGTAATCATATACTTATGAATTAAAAGTACATTGCGACATAGAAATTTCTATGTTTCGAGATAGGTTCTCATTATCAGGAAATGTTGATGTTGTTGTGCAGATGATTTACATTTTAAATAAAAATAAATTTGAGTCCTCATCACTTGGAATTATATATATATATATATATATATATATATATATATATATATATATCCGTGTGTGTGTGTGCATGTGAGTATACGTGCGCACGTGTGTGTGTGTGTGTGTCAGTCAGTGCCAATACATTACACACGCTAGGCCGGTCATGTCTATTTCGATCCATTAGGTATTAGGAACATTTGCCTGCAGTAGTTTCTCATTTGTTCCTGCGGTAGACTGGTAGCCAGCCAAGGCTATAGAACCCAATCTGTCCTGTTATTTAACCGATAACTCTAAGGAAGAGACGGATTAATATTTTCCCAAGGGTATTTGCGCGTAATTGAATGCAACAAATTCAACCGGAGTTCGAACACGACTCTCTGATATCTCGTTTTTCAGCATTGCACCACAACACACACACGCACATACATACATACATACATACATACATACATACATACATATAGTTAAATAAAATAAAGACAAGAGGAAAAACTTCATTTTAATATCTCGTGACTTTTCACTACACATGAAGAAATTCTAAAAACTAAAATATTCTGTTAATCCTTTTGAAATGATTTGTGAGCGTCATTGTGGTTGCCAATATTGTTTGTTTATAGATACGTAATTTAGAATAAAGCTCATTTCATCTTTTTGCCTTGATAAAGTCCATCACAGGACGAAACGCATTAAAATACAGTTTTCCTCTTGTCTTTAATATATTTAACCATTTGGTCCTTACTCTTAGATTATAACTGAGTATATTTTTACTATATATATATATATATATGTAACATATATATAAATATATATATATATATTAATATAGATATAATATATGTATAACCTATATATATATATATATATATATATATATATATATATACATATATATATATATGTATAATATAAGATATAAATATCAAAAATATAAAATATAAAATGTAAAATATAAAACATATAATATATATATATATTGTTTGACTGATTGATTGATTGGTTGTTTAATTACTTAGTTTTTGGTCATAATAAAATTAGACCAGTGCACATTAGTATTAAAAAGTGTTCAGTATCATTATATTGTAGAACTTTTGAATAATTTCCATTTGTAAACCCGTTATTTAAAATTTAATTAAATTTCAAAGAAAACGGTTGAATTCCCTTCATTTTAATATGATATCTGAGTATATCGTGACTTTGCGCTACACATGAAGAAATTCTAAAAACTCAAATATTCTGTTAATCTTTTGAAATGATTTGTGAGCGTCTTTGTGGTTACCAACACTGTTTATAGATACGTAATTGAGAATAAAGTTCATTTCGTCTTTTTGCCTTGATAAAGTCCATCACAGGACGAAACGCGTAGGCGATTTAAAATACAGTTTTCCTCTTGTCTTTATGTTATTTAACCATCCTGTCCTTAATCTCAGAGCATAACTGAGTATATTTTTACACACACACACACACAAATATATATATATATATATATATATATGTATGTATGTATGTATGTATGTATGTATGTAGAATAAGTATTAATATATATATAACAATAAATATTAATAAATTCATAGAAATATATAATAATAAATTTTAATTAATTCCCCCCTCCATCACACTACTGTCTGTTACTGCTTGCTTAAGGTAACTTAATCTCTCCAGAACTGTATAGAAGAAACAGAATGAAGATAATTTTTGAAATTTTCTTAACTTTTTTCTGTCAGCAAGCCTGCAACTTGGTGAGTTTAGCCAGTGTGATCTTATTTTTTATTATTTTTTGAATTATTTATTTACTTATTTTTACTTGTATTTTTTATTTTATTTTATTCTTTTTCGGTTCTTATCTTTTCTGCCTAATTTTTGTGTAAATTGTTCTTAATTATGAAATTTAGGTTTGGTATATTAGGGTTTTGGTTATATGTAGGAATTCTAAGACCGGCCATGTTTTTTTTTTTTATTGTTCTCTGTCATTCCCTTGCTAACTGGACACATGGCTTGGAGGTGATTCCCCCTCCATCACACTACTGTCTGTTACTGCTTGCTTAAGGTAACTTAATCTCTCCAGAACTGTATAGAAGAAACAGAATGAAGATAATTTTTGAAATTTTCTTAACTTTTTTCTGTCAGCAAGCCTGCAACTTGGTGAGTTTAGCCAGTGTGATCTTATTTTTTATTATTTTTTGAATTATTTATTTACTTATTTTTACTTGTATTTTTTATTTTATTTTATTCTTTTTCGGTTCTTATCTTTTCTGCCTAATTTTTGTGTAAATTGTTCTTAATTATGAAATTTAGGTTTGGTATATTAGGGTTTTGGTTATATGTAGGAATTCTAAGACCGGCCATGTTTTTTTTTTGTTTTTTTTTTTTTATTGTTCTCTGTCATTCCCTTGCTAACTGGACACATGGCTTGGAGGTGATTCCCCCTCCATCACACTACTGTCTGTTACTGCTTGCTTAAGGTAACTTAATCTCTCCAGAACTGTATAGAAGAAACAGAATGAAGATAATTTTTGAAATTTTCTTAACTTTTTTCTGTCAGCAAGCCTGCAACTTGGTGAGTTTAGCCAGTGTGATCTTATTTTTTATTATTTTTTGAATTATTTATTTACTTATTTTTTACTTGTATTTTTTATTTTATTTTATTCTTTTTCGGTTCTTATCTTTTCTGCCTAATTTTTGTGTAAATTGTTCTTAATTATGAAATTTAGGTTTGGTATATTAGGGTTTTGGTTATATGTAGGAATTCTAAGACCGGCCATGTTTTTTTTTTTGTTTTTTTTTTATTGTTCTCTGTCATTCCCTTGCTAACTGGACACATGGCTTGGAGGTGATTCCCCACCTCCATCACACTACCCCTGTCTGTTACTGCTTGCTTAAGGTAACTTAATCTCTCCAGAACTGTATAGAAGAAACAGAATGAAGATAATTTTTGAAATTTTCTTAACTTTTTTCTGTCAGCAAGCCTGCAACTTGGTGAGTTTAGCCAGTGTGATCTTATTTTTTATTATTTTTTAGATTATTTATTTACTTATTTTTACTTGTATTTTTATTTTATTTTATTCTTTTTCGGTTCTTATCTTTTCTGCCTAATTTTTTGTGTAAATTGTTCTTAATTATGAAATTTAGGTTTGGTATATTAGGGTTTTGAACATATGCTTAGAGGAATTCTAAGACCGGCCATGTTTTTTTTTTTGTTTTTTTTTTTATTGTTCTCTGTCATTCCCTTGCTAACTGGACACATGGCTTGGAGGTGATTCCCCCTCCATCACACTACTGTCTGTTACTGCTTAAGGTAACTTAATCTCTCCAGAACTCTCCAGAACTGTATAGAAGAAACAGAATGAAGATAATTTTGAAATTTTCTTAACTTTTTCTGTCAGCAAGCCTGCAATTTGGTGAGTTTAGCCAGTGTGATCTTATTTTTTATTATTTTTTGAATTATTTATTTACTTATTTTTACTTGTATTTTATTTTATTTTATTCTTTTTCGGTTCTTATCTTTTCTGCCTAATTTTTGTGTAAATTGTTCTTAATTATGAAATTTAGGTTTGGTATATTAGGGTTTTTGGTTATATGTACAAGATTCTAAGACCGGCCATGTTTTTTTTTTTTTTATTGTTCTCTGTCATTCCTTGCTAACTGGACACATGGCTTGGAGGTGATTCCCCCCTCCATCACACTACTGTCTGTTACTGCTTGTAAGGTAACTTAATCTCCAGAACTGTATAGAAGAAACAGAATGAAGATAATTTTTGAAATTTTCTTAACTTTTTTCTGTCAACAAGCCTGCAGCTTGGTGAGTTTAGCCAGTGTGATCTTATTTTTTATTATTTTTGAATTATTTATTTACTTATTTTTACTTATTATTTTATTTTATTTTATTCTTTTTCGGTTCTTATCTTTTCTGCCTAATTTTTGTGTAAATTGTTCTTAATTATGAAATTTAGGTTTGGTATATTAGGGTTTTGGTTATATGTAGGAATTCTAAGACCGGCCATGTTTTTTGTTTTTTTTTTATTGTTCTCTGTCATTCCCTTGCTAACTGGACACATGGCTTGGAGGTGATTCCCCCCTCCATCCCTACTGTCTGTTACTGCTTGCTTAAGGTAACTTAATCTCTCCAGAACTGTATAGAAGAAACAGAATGAAGATAATTTGAAATTTTCTTAACTTTTCTGTCAGCAAGCCTGCAACTTGGTGAGTTTAGCCAATGTGATCTTATTTTTATTATTTTTGAATTATTTATTTACTTATTTTTACTTGTATTTTATTTTATTTTATTCTTTTTTTCGGTTCTTATCTTTTCTGCCTAATTTTTGTGTAAATTGTTCTTAATTATGAAATTTAGGTTTGGTATATTGGGGTTTTGGTTATATGTAGGAATTCTAAGACCGGCCATGTTTTTTTTTTGTTTTTTTTATTGTTCTCTGTCATTCCCTTGCTAACTGGACACATGGCTTGGAGGTGATTCCCCACCTCCATCACACTACTGTCTGTTACTGCTTGCTTAAGGTAACTTAATCTCTCCAGAACTGTATAGAAGAAACAGAATGAAGATAATTTTTGAAATTTTCTTAACTTTTTTCTGTCAGCAAGCCTGCAACTTGGTGAGTTTAGCCAGTGTGATCTTATTTTTTATTATTTTTTGAATTATTTATTTACTTATTTTTACTTGTATTTTTTATTTTATTTTATTCTTTTTCGGTTCTTATCTTTTCTGCCTAATTTTTGTGTAAATTGTTCTTAATTATGAAATTTAGGTTTGGTATATTAGGGTTTTGGTTATATGTAGGAATTCTAAGACCGGCCATGTTTTTTTTTTTGTTTTTTTTTTTATTGTTCTCTGTCATTCCCTTGCTAACTGGACACATGGCTTGGAGGTGATTCCCCCCTCCATCACACTACTGTCTGTTACTGCTTGCTTAAGGTAACTTAATCTCTCCAGAACTCTCCAGAACTGTATAGAAGAAACAGAATGAAGATAATTTTTGAAATTTTCTTAACTTTTTTCTGTCAGCAAGCCTGCAACTTGGTGAGTTTAGCCAGTGTGATCTTATTTTTTATTATTTTTTGAATTATTTATTTACTTATTTTTACTTGTATTTTTTATTTTATTTTATTCTTTTTCGGTTCTTATCTTTTCTGCCTAATTTTTGTGTAAATTGTTCTTAATTATGAAATTTAGGTTTGGTATATTAGGGTTTTGGTTATATGTAGGAATTCTAAGACCGGCCATGTTTTTTTTTTGTTTTTTTTTTTATTGTTCTCTGTCATTCCCTTGCTAACTGGACACATGGCTTGGAGGTGATTCCCCCCTCCATCACACTACTGTCTGTTACTGCTTGCTTAAGGTAACTTAATCTCTCCAGAACTCTCCAGAACTGTATAGAAGAAACAGAATGAAGATAATTTTTGAAATTTTCTTAACTTTTTTCTGTCAGCAAGCCTGCAACTTGGTGAGTTTAGCCAGTGTGATCTTATTTTTTATTATTTTTTGAATTATTTATTTACTTATTTTTACTTGTATTTTTTATTTTATTTTATTCTTTTTCGGTTCTTATCTTTTCTGCCTAATTTTTGTGTAAATTGTTCTTAATTATGAAATTTAGGTTTGGTATATTAGGGTTTTGGTTATATGTAGGAATTCTAAGACCGGCCATGTTTTTTTTTTTGTTTTTTTTTATTGTTCTCTGTCATTCCCTTGCTAACTGGACACATGGCTTGGAGGTGATTCCCCACCTCCATCACACTACTGTCTGTTACTGCTTGCTTAAGGTAACTTAATCTCTCCAGAACTGTATAGAAGAAACAGAATGAAGATAATTTTTGAAATTTTCTTAACTTTTTTCTGTCAGCAAGCCTGCAACTTGGTGAGTTTAGCCAGTGTGATCTTATTTTTTATTATTTTTTGAATTATTTATTTACTTATTTTTACTTGTATTTTTTATTTTATTTTATTCTTTTTCGGTTCTTATCTTTTCTGCCTAATTTTTGTGTAAATTGTTCTTAATTATGAAATTTAGGTTTGGTATATTAGGGTTTTGGTTATATGTAGGAATTCTAAGACCGGCCATGTTTTTTTTTTTGTTTTTTTTTTTATTGTTCTCTGTCATTCCCTTGCTAAATGGACACATGGCTTGGAGGTGATTCCCCCCTCCATCACACTACTGTCTGTTACTGCTTGCTTAAGGTAACTTAATCTCTCCAGAACTGTATAGAAGAAACAGAATGAAGATAATTTTTGAAATTTTCTTAACTTTTTTCTGTCAGCAAGCCTGCAACTTGGTGAGTTTAGCCAGTGTGATCTTATTTTTTATTATTTTTTGAATTATTTATTTACTTATTTTTACTTGTATTTTTTATTTTATTTTATTCTTTTTCGGTTCTTATCTTTTCTGCCTAATTTTTGTGTAAATTGTTCTTAATTATGAAATTTAGGTTTGGTATATTAGGGTTTTGGTTATATGTAGGAATTCTAAGACCGGCCATGTTTTTTTTTTGTTTTTTTTTTTATTGTTCTCTGTCATTCCCTTGCTAACTGGACACATGGCTTGGAGGTGATTCCCCCCTCCATCACACTACTGTCTGTTACTGCTTGCTTAAGGTAACTTAATCTCTCCAGAACTCTCCAGAACTGTATAGAAGAAACAGAATGAAGATAATTTTTGAAATTTTCTTAACTTTTTTCTGTCAGCAAGCCTGCAACTTGGTGAGTTTAGCCAGTGTGATCTTATTTTTTATTATTTTTTGAATTATTTATTTACTTATTTTTACTTGTATTTTTTATTTTATTTTATTCTTTTTCGGTTCTTATCTTTTCTGCCTAATTTTTGTGTAAATTGTTCTTAATTATGAAATTTAGGTTTGGTATATTAGGGTTTTGGTTATATGTAGGAATTCTAAGACCGGCCATGTTTTTTTTTTTTATTGTTCTCTGTCATTCCCTTGCTAACTGGACACATGGCTTGGAGGTGATTCCCCCCCCTCCATCACACTACTGTCTGTTACTGCTTGCTTAAGGTAACTTAATCTCTCCAGAACTGTATAGAAGAAACAGAATGAAGATAATTTTTGAAATTTTCTTAACTTTTTTCTGTCAGCAAGCCTGCAACTTGGTGAGTTTAGCCAGTGTGATCTTATTTTTTATTATTTTTTGAATTATTTATTTACTTATTTTTACTTGTATTTTTTATTTTATTTTATTCTTTTTCGGTTCTTATCTTTTCTGCCTAATTTTTGTGTAAATTGTTCTTAATTATGAAATTTAGGTTTGGTATATTAGGGTTTTGGTTATATGTAGGAATTCTAAGACCGGCCATGTTTTTTTTTTTGTTTTTTTTTATTGTTCTCTGTCATTCCCTTGCTAACTGGACACATGGCTTGGAGGTGATTCCCCACCTCCATCACACTGTATCTGTTACTGCTTGCTTAAGGTAACTTAATCTCTCCAGAACTGTATAGAAGAAACAGAATGAAGATAATTTTTGAAATTTTCTTAACTTTTTCTGTCAGCAAGCCTGCAACTTGGTGGTTTTAGCCAGTGTGATCTTATTTTTATTATTTTTGAATTATTTATTTACTTATTTTTACTTGTATTTTTTATTTTATTTTATTCTTTTGAAGTTTCTTATCTTTTCTGCCTAATTTTTGTGTAAATTGTTCTTAATTATGAAATTTAGGTTTGGTATATTAGGTTTTGGTTATATGTAGGAATTCTAAGACCGGCCATGTTTTTTTTTTGTTTTTTTATTGTTCTCTGTCATTCCCTTGCTAAATGGACACATGGCTTGGAGGTGATTCCCCACTCATCACACTACTGTCTGTTACTGCTTGCTTAAGGTAACTTAATCTCTCCAGAACTGTATAGAAGAAACAGAATGAAGATAATTTTGAAATTTTCTTAACTTTTTCTGTCTGTAAAGCCTGCAACTTGGTGAGTTTAGCCAGTGTGATCTTATTTTTTATTATTTTTTGAATTATTTATTTACTTATTTTACTTGTATTTTTATTTTTATTTTATTCTTTTTAGGTTCTTATCTTTTCTGCCTAATTTTTGTGTGGTGTTCTTAATTATGAAATTTAGGTTTGGTATATTAGGGTTTTTGGTTATATGTAGGAATTCTAAGACCGGCCATGTTTTTTTTTTGTTTTTTTTTATTGTTCTCTGTCATTCCCTTGCTAACTGGACACATGGCTTGGAGGTGATTCCCCTCCATCACACTGTATCTGTTACTGCTTGCTTAAGGTAACTTAATCTCTCCAGAACTCTCCAGAACTGTATAGAAGAAACAGAATGAAGATAATTTTGAAATTTTCTTAACTTTTTTTCTGTCAGCAAGCCTGCAACTTGGTGAGTTTAGCCAGTGTGATCTTATTTTTTATTATTTTTTGAATTATTTATTTACTTATTTTTACTTGTATTTTTTATTTTATTTTATTCTTTTTGGTTCTTATCTTTTCTGCCTAATTTTTGTGTAAATTGTTCTTAATTATGAAATTTAGGTTTGGTATATTAGGGTTTTGGTTATATGTGAATTCTAAGACCGGCCATGTTTTTTTTTGTTTTTTTTTATTGTTCTCTGTCATTCCCTTGCTAAATGGACACATGGCTTGGGTGATTCCCCCCTCCATCACACTACTGTCTGTTACTGCTTGCTTAGTGCTCCAATCTCTCCAGAACTGTATAGAAGAAACAGAATGAAGATAATTTTGAAATTTTCTTAACTTTTCTGTCAGCAAGCCTGCAGCTTGGTGAGTTTAGCCAGTGTGATCTTATTTTTTATTATTTTTTTGAATTATTTATTTACTTATTTTTACTTACTTTACTTGTATTTTTATTTTATTTTATTCTTTTTCGGTTCTTATCTTTTCTGCCTAATTTTTGTGTAAATTGTTCTTAATTATGAAATTTAGGTTTGGTATATTAGGGTTTTGGTTATATGTAGGAATTCTAGACCGGCCATGTTTTTTTTTGTTTTTTTTATTGTTCTCTGTCATTCCCTTGCTAACTGGACACATGGCTTGGAGGTGATTCCCCCCCTCCATCACACTACTGTCTGTTACTGCTTGTAAGGTAAACTTAATCTCTCCAGAACTCTCCAGAACTGTATAGAAGAAACAGAATGAAGATAATTTTGAAATTTTCTTAACTTTTTTTCTGTCAGCAAGCCTGCAACTTGGTGAGTTTAGCCAGTGTGATCTTATTTTTATTTATTTTTTGAATTATTTATTTACTTATTTTTACTTGTATTTTATTTTATTTTATTCTTTTCGGTTCTTATCTTTTCTGCCCTAATTTTTGTGTAAATTGTTCTTAATTATGAAATTTAGGTTTGGTATATTAGGGTTTTGGTTATATGTAGGAATTCTAAGACCGGCCATGTTTTTTTTTTTTTTTTTTTTTTTTGTGTTCTCTGTCATTCCCTTGCTAACTGGACACATGGCTTGGAGGTGATTCCCCCCCTCCATCACACTACTGTCTGTTACTGCTTGCTTAAGGTAACTTAATCTCTCCAGAACTCTCCAGAACTGTATAGAAGAAACAGAATGAGAATGTTTTTGTGAAATTTTCTTAACTTTTTTCATCAGCAAGCCTGCAACTTGGTGAGTTTAGCCAGTGTGATCTTATTTTTTATTATTTTTTGAATTATTTATTTACTTATTTTTACTTGTATTTTTTATTTTATTTTATTCTTTTTCGGTTCTTATCTTTTCTGCCTAATTTTTGTGTAAATTGTTCTTAATTATGAAATTTGGGTTTGGTATATTAGGGTTTTGGTTATATGTAGGAATTCTAAGACCGGCCATGTTTTTTTTTTATTGTTCTCTGTCATTCCCTTGCTAACTGGACACATGGCTTGGAGTGATTCCCCCCTCCATCACACTACTACTGTCTGTTACTGCTTGCTTAAAATGTAATCTCTCTAAGAACTGTATAGAAGAAACAGAATGAAGATAATTTTGAAATTTTCTTAACTTTTTTCTGTCAGCAAGCCTGCAGCTTGGTGAGTTTAGCCAGTGTGATCTTATTTTATTATTTTTTGAATTATTTATTTACTTATTTTTACTTGTATTTTTTATTTTATTTTATTCTTTTTCGGTTCTTATCTTTTCTGCCTAATTTTTGTGTAAATTGTTCTTAATTATGAAATTTAGGTTTGGTATATTAGGTTTTGGTTATATGTAGGAATTCTAAGACCGGCCATGTTTTTTTTTGTTTTTTTTTATTGTTCTCTGTCATTCCCTTGCTAACTGGACACATGGCTTGGAGGTGATTCCCCACCTCCATCACACTACTGTCTGTTACCTGTACATAGAGTAACTTAATCTCTCCAGAACTGTATAGAAGAAACAGAATGAAGATAATTTTTGAAATTTTCTTAACTTTTTTCTGTCAGCAAGCCTGCAACTTGGTGAGTTTAGCCAGTGTGATCTTATTTTTTATTATTTTTGAATTATTTATTTACTTATTTTACTTGTATTTTTTATTTTATTTTTATTCTTTTTGGTTTATCTTTTCTAATTTTTGTGTAAATTGTTCTTAATTATGAAATTTAGGTTTGGTATATTAGGGTTTTGGTTATATGTAGGAATTCTAAGACCGGCCATGTTTTTTTTTTGTTTTTTTTATTGTTCTCTGTCATTCCCTTGCTAACTGGACACATGGCTTGGAGGTGATTCCCCACCTCCATCACACTACTGTCTGTTACTGCTTGCTTAAGGTAGCTCTCCAGAACTGTACCAGAAAACAGAATGAAGATATTTTTGAAATTTTCTTAACTTTTTCTGTCAGCAAGCCTGCAACTTGGTGAGTTTAGCCAGTGTGATCTTATTTTTTATTATTTTTTGAATTATTTATTTACTTATTTTTACTTGTATTTTTTATTTTTATTTTATTCTTTTGGTTTCTTATCTTTTCTGCCTAATTTTGTGTAAATTGTTCTTAATTATGAAATTTAGGTTTGGTATATTAGGTTTTGGTTATATGTAGGAATTCTAAGACCGGCCATGTTTTTTTTTTTGTTTTTTTTTATTGTTCTCTGTCATTCCCTTGCTAACTGGACACATGGCTTGGGAGGTGATTCCCCTCATCACACTACTGTCTGTTACTGCTTGCTTAAGGTAGCAATCTCTCCAGAACTCTCCAGAACTGTATAGAAGAAACAGAATGAAGATAATTTTTGAAATTTTCTTAACTTTTCTGTCAGCAAGCCTGCAATTGTGGTGATTTAGCCAGTGTGATCTTATTTTTTATTATTTTTGAATTATTTATTTACTTATTTTTACTTGTATTTTTTATTTTATTTTATTCTTTTTCGGTTCTTATCTTTTCTGCCTAATTTTTGTGTATTGTTCTTAATTATGAAATTTAGGTTTGGTATATTAAAGTTTTGATTTATATGTAGGAATTCTAAGACCGGCCATGTTTTTTTTTGTTTTTATTGTTCTCTGTCATTCCCTTGCTAACTGGACACATGGCTTGGAGGTGATTCCCCCCCTCCATCACACTACTGTCTGTTACTGCTTGCTTAAGGTAACTTAATCTCTCCAGAACTCTCCAGAACTGTATAAACAGAATGAAGATAATTTTTGAAATTTTCTTAACTTTTTTCTGTCAGCAAGCCTGCAACTTGGTGAGTTTAGCCAGTGTGATCTTATTTTTTATTATTTTTTGAATTATTTATTTACTTATTTTTACTTGTATTTTTTATTTTTATTTTATTCTTTTTCGGTTCTTATCTTTTCTGCCTAATTTTTGTGTAAATTGTTCTTAATTATGAAATTTAGGTTTGGTATATTAGGAGTTTGGTTATATGTAGAGATTCTAAGACCGGCCATGTTTTTTTTTTTGTTTTTTTTTTTTATTGTTCTCTGTCATTCCCTTGCTAAATGGACACATGGCTTGGAGGTGATTCCCCCCTCCATCACACTACTGTCTGTTACTGCTTGCTTAAGGTAACTTAATCTCTCCAGAACTCTCCAGAACTGTATAGAAGAAACAGAATGAAGATAATTTTTGAAATTTTCTTAACTTTTTTCTGTCAGCAAGCCTGCAACTTGGTGAGTTTAGCCAGTGTGATCTTATTTTTTATTATTTTTTGAATTATTTATTTACTTATTTTTACTTGTATTTTTTATTTTATTTTATTCTTTTTCGGTTCTTATCTTTTCTGCCTAATTTTTGTGTAAATTGTTCTTAATTATGAAATTTAGGTTTGGTATATTAGGGTTTTGGTTATATGTAGGAATTCTAAGACCGGCCATGTTTTTTTTTTGTTTTTTTTTTTTATTGTTCTCTGTCATTCCCTTGCTAACTGGACACATGGCTTGGAGGTGATTCCCCCCTCCATCACACTACTGTCTGTTACTGCTTGCTTAAGGTAACTTAATCTCTCCAGAACTCTCCAGAACTGTATAGAAGAAACAGAATGAAGATAATTTTTGAAATTTTCTTAACTTTTTTCTGTCAGCAAGCCTGCAACTTGGTGAGTTTAGCCAGTGTGATCTTATTTTTTATTATTTTTTGAATTATTTATTTACTTATTTTTACTTGTATTTTTTATTTTATTTTATTCTTTTTCGGTTCTTATCTTTTCTGCCTAATTTTTGTGTAAATTGTTCTTAATTATGAAATTTAGGTTTGACTTATACTAAGTTAAAACTTCATTAACTTCAGTCACATATTTATTTTTTTTAATTGGAGTAGATAGTACCTTCTATCGCCAGGTCTCACACTCCACCCCCTTCTTTTGGACAGGAGTAGAGTTGATCGCCTTGTTTCTAGTTTAGGAAGGGGTTCCCGAGTAGATAGATTAAACTAATTGGAGTAGATAGATTAAACTATCGCCCAGTTCACACTCCACCCACATCTATTGAACAGGTGAAGAGGCTCATCCCTTGTTTCCTGTTTAGGATGCGGTTTCCAGTTTTCTCTTTTCCAATCTTTTCACTCTTTTCCTTTATTATTTTATTTTTTTTTTTCAATTGGAGTAGATAGACTAAACTATCGCCCGGTTCACACTCCACCCACATCTATTGAACAGGTGAAGAGGCTCATCCCTTGTTTCCTGTTTAGGATGCGGTTTCCGGTTTTCTCTTTTCCAATCTTTTCACTCTTTTCCTTTATTATTTTATTTTTTTTTTTCAATTGGAGTAGATAGACTAAACTATCGCCCGGTTCACACTCCACCCACATCTATTGAACAGGTGAAGAGGCTCATCCCTTGTTTCCTGTTTAGGATGCGGTTTCCGGTTTTCTCTTTTCCAATCTTTTCACTCTTTTCCTTTATTATTTTATTTTTTTTTTCAATTGGAGTAGATAGACTAAACTATCGCCCGGTTCACACTCCACCCACATCTATTGAACAGGTGAAGAGGCTCATCCCTTGTTTCCTGTTTAGGATGCGGTTTCCGGTTTTCTCTTTTCCAATCTTTTCACTCTTTTCCTTTATTATTTTATTTTTTTTTTCAATTGGAGTAGATAGACTAAACTATCGCCCGGTTCACACTCCACCCACATCTATTGAACAGGTGAAGAGGCTCATCCCTTGTTTCCTGTTTAGGATGCGGTTTCCGGTTTTCTCTTTTCCAATCTTTTCACTCTTTTCCTTTATTATTTTATTTTTTTTTTCAATTGGAGTAGATAGACTAAACTATCGCCCGGTTCACACTCCACCCACATCTATTGAACAGGTGAAGAGGCTCATCCCTTGTTTCCTGTTTAGGATGCGGTTTCCGGTTTTCTCTTTTCCAATCTTTTCACTCTTTTCCTTTATTATTTTATTTTTTTTTTCAATTGGAGTAGATAGACTAAACTATCGCCCGGTTCACACTCCACCCACATCTATTGAACAGGTGAAGAGGCTCATCCCTTGTTTCCTGTTTAGGATGCGGTTTTCGGCTTTCTCTTTTCCATTCTTTTTACCCTTACGTAGCCCCCTGCGCATCAGTGGCGTTACTGCCTTGCTCGGGGTGATATGATTAAAAAAAAAAAAAAAAAAAATATATATTAATAAATATGCAGACTATGATACGTCTATGACACGTTTCAGAGTCTTATGCAATCATCAAGTGCATATTTCAAACTGAGAGTTTAATAGATTTTAATTAAGCCATATCTGAATAAATATAATTTTAAGGTGTGCTATATTTATAGGATAAAGTACTGAATATGTAAATGTAAAAGATGCCTGATGATTGCGCTTAACATGAAACAGTCTGTTGCCCTTGAGTGTTGACTTCAATGTTCACTCTTTTATATATATATATATATATATATATATATATCGAGGCAGCAAGTAATTTTCTAAACATATGCTGTTAAATATAAGAGACAATGAATGTCTATTATGTTTAATCATGAGCCGTTCTAAACGTCGTATTTTTGCTTTAATTTCAGTTGAAACCTAGTACATATATTGGTTTTACTACAACCACGCTCTCCCGTAGACTTTCATGTCATCTGTCTGATCAGAGTACTATTAAACAACATTTCTCTGAAAAACATAAACATGTCGGTAATATCAGACAGATTTTGGTCAACAATACGGTGATCCTTACTCATACACACAGTAAGAGGAACCTGCAGATATTGGAGGCCATGTACATCAAATCGAAACAACCAACACTCAATAAAATCAACTTAAAAACAGGAAATAACATATTACATTGCATTTGACTACATGGTTTTGTTGTCATTTTGCGCTATCCCGCGGTGTGACGTCATAAAACCGCATCGCAAACTTAAGAACTGCGTTCATTATTTTTGGTAACTATTGCCGTTGCCAAGCGGAGTTTTATGTCAACACAAAATAAAATCGTCGGTGATGGTGGATTTTATAATATTTCAGTTTAAACAACCTCTCTGAAGATGGCTCATTTGGGCCGAAAGCTTAGAAGAAAACCAATAAATAATTATCCAAATGTTGGAGAATTTTTGTCTTTATTTTCAACTGACAAGTCCTGTGGATTGATCTCTGGAATTTTGAAGAGAGTAGAGTGGGTAGTGAATATGGTTGATTAATGAGTGTCTTTGATTTCAAGACAGATTTAACATTAGCAGCTGGAATGTAAGTTTTTATTATCTTGTGACTAGACTAGACTATATCCTTTGGATTTCTTAGAGGAACAGGTTAGGGGGAGGATGCTTATTCAGTACGGAATATTTTTGTATTTATGCAGAGTTTTTATAATTAATCTAAATTTGTATATTTAATCTTAAATTTGGATTTAGGAAATCGATTTTTTCATTTTAAATTTTAATTAGATTACAGTTTGGAAACCGATTTTTTCTATTAAATTTTAAATCTTAATTAGATCACCGTTTGCGGTAAGATTTAATGTAAGAGGTAAATTTTAATGTTAAAATTTTTAGGTAATAGGTAAGGAGGTAATAAGTAGAATTTAATGTAGGAGGAAAGATTGAATGTTTCTATTTAAGGTAATAGGTGAATAGGTAATAGGTGTATTTGTATTTAAGGTAATAGTTGAAGTTTATTAAGGACAGTTTTTATAATTAATCTAATTATGAATATAAACCTTACTTTAGAATTTAGTAATTCGATTTTTTCTATAGAATTTTTAATTTTTTAGTATTTTTTAGCATAATTGTAAGGCTAGTTCTTTAATGTGCTTGCAGTTTACTGTGGTTTCATGCCTCTGGCTTAAAAGCTTGTCACAATTCATATATTTAAAGATTTCAATTTTTTCTTGAAGACAAAGGAAGCATGGTTCCTTTATAGATTTAGCTGTTCTTGCTTATTTAAGGAATTTCCATTTAACTTTAGGCGTTTTATTTTCGTCTTTTAATTTCCAAAAGTATTTGGATAGAGATGTCATGTTTTGTTTTTCTTTGTTCTTGAAGGATGAGAGGTGATTGTAAAATCACTTTTTAAATACGTTCATGGTATTTCCGATATATATTTTTTCATCTTTAGGATTCTCTATGGATGAAATCGAACACATATATACCAGGGATTTCGTTAGACATTTATTAGTCATGGGGCATTGGTTGGGTTTCTACAGTTACAGAGGCTCTTATTATGGGATGGGCTGGTATTAGTGTTGGAGTAATTTTTGTTGTGTGCTTTTAATATTTTGCTGTTATATATATGTTATACATATATACAGGAATAAAGAGACAGAAGGGGTCTCCTACTATAGCCGCAGTTGTAGAATTTAATTGTTAGTGATAACTTACGACAAGTATCATTGTTTTTACTTGTTTTGTAAACAAAATGTCGATGTATATGAAGGAAAATGGCACGAAAGCTTTTGAAAATTTAAAATAAAGAAAGAAATAAGGAAATACGGAAGAAAGTGTAATGTATGAAAGAAAGTAAGAAAGAGAAAAAGATAGAAAAAGTATGTGATGGAAAAGACAATGATAAGAAAGAAAGAAAGAAAGAAAGAAAGCAAAGAAAAAAGGAGACAGAAAGAAATAAAATGATTAAGAAAGGAGAAACAAACAAACAAACAAACAAAGAAAAGAAAAAAAGGAGACAGAAAGAAAGAAAATGAGAAAGAAAGACAGAAAGAAAGAAAAAAAGAAAGAAAGAAAAGAAAAAAGGAGACAGAAAGAAAGAAAAGGAGAAAGAAAGAAAGAAAGAAGGAAAAAAGGAGACAGAAATAAAGAAAAGTAGTATGAGAGGACAAAGAAAGAAAGAAAGAAAGAAAGAAAAGAAAAAAGGAGACAGAAATAAAGAAAAAAGAAAGAAAGAAAGAAAGGAGACAGAAATAAAGAAAGGTAGTAAGAGAGGATAAAGAAAGAAAGAAATGAAGAAAAAAGAAAGAAAAGAAAAAGGAGACAGAAAGAAAGAAAATGAGAAAGAAAGAAAGAAAGAAAGAAAAGAAAAAAGGAGACAGAAAGAAAGAAAAAAAGAAATAAAGAAAGGAAACAGAAATAAAGAAAGGTAGTAAGAGAGGATAAAGAAAGAAAGAAAGAAAGAAAAGAAAAAAGGAAACAGAAAGAAAGAAAATGAGTAAGAAAGAAAGAAAGAAAGAAAGAAAGAAAGAAAGAGACAGAAAGAAAGAAAAGTAGTAAGAGAGGATAAAGAAAGAAAGAAAGAAAGAAAAGAAAAAAGGAGACAGAAATAAAGAAAAGTAGTAAGAGAGGATAAAGAAAGAAAGAAATGAAGAAAAAAGAAAGAAAAGAAAAAAGGAGACAGAAAGAAAGAAAATGAGAAAGAAAGAAAGAAAAGAAAAAAGGAGAAAGAAAGAAAGAAAGAAAGAAAGAAAAAAAAGGAGACAGAAAGAAAGAAAGAAAGAAAGAAATAGAAATATGATAGAAATCGGAAATAAAAAATGGGAAAAAGGAAGAGACACAATGATACAAAAAGAAGTTGAAACAAAAAAGAAAAGAATAAAAAAAAGAAAAGAATAGAAACATACAAACAAACAAATTATATTAAGTTAGTACAGGTGATAAAAATTTTGGGAATATGGGGAAGAAGAAAATAGAAAGAAAGATAGAAAGAAAGAAAGAAAAGAAAAAGAAAGAAAGAAAAAGAAGGCAAAATGAAAGAAAGAAACAAACAAACATACAAAGAAACAAAGAACAGAGACAGAAAGATAGAAAAGGAAAAGGATAAGAAAGGATAAAAAGAAAAAGAAAAAGAAAGAAAGAAAGGAAGGAAGAAAGGAGGAAAAGACACAGAAAGACAGAAAAGAAGTAAGAAAAGACAAAGAAAGAAAGAAAGAAAGAAAAGAGACAGATGTAAAGAAAAGGAGTGAGAAAGAAAGAAAGAAAGAATGAATGAATGAATGAAAGAAAGAAGACAGATGTAAAGAAAAGGAGTGAAAGAAAGAAAGAAAGAAAGAATGAATGAATGAACGAAAGAAAGAAACAAAAGAGACAAATGTAAAGAAAAGGAGTAAGAAAGGATTAAAGAAAGAAAGAAAGGAAAGAAAGGAGGAAAAGACACAGAAAGACAGAAAAGAAGTAAGAAAAGACAAAGAAAGAAAGAAAGAAAAATGAAAAAGAAAGAAAGAAAGAAAAGAGACATATGTAAAGAAAAGGAGTAAGAAAGGAGAAAGAAAGAAAGAATGAATGAATGAAACAAAAGAGACAGATGTAAAGAAAAGGAGTAAGAAAGGATAAAGAAAGAAAGAATGAATGAAAGAAAGAAACAAAAGAGACAGATGTAAAGAAAAGGAGTAAGAAAGGAGAAAGAAAGAAAGAAAGAAAGAAAGAAAAGAGACAGATGTAAAGAGAAGGAGTAAGAAAGGATAAAAAAAGAAAGAAAGAAACAAACAAACAAAAGAGACAGAGACAAAAATAAAATAAAATACGATATGCAGAACAATAAAAAATAATTTTAAGAATTCGAATTTTGGTTTCCAAAATAGGCATTTTACCCACTGAATTATTGGTTCCAAAACCCCATTTAACCTTACCAAAATTAACTTTCGTAATTCTTCACAATGTCAGAAAGGGTAATCTTGACAGACCATCATACACGTTAACGCCTATCCCGCCGGCGTTGTGCCTGACGATCGCATAATTGACAACAGAGTCGAAACTACCATCTCCTTTCTTAACCCAACTTACAAACTGTCAGTTCATTCACAACAGGAACATTTCCCGAAGCTCTTCAACTCGATCTAATTGATCGCTGAAGATTACGGCGTATATTAAAAGCTCCTTACCCCTCACAACCCATCTGCACGAAGTTTGCCGTCGTTTGAGCTATACTGCCTTCTCTAAAGGAACTGTCAGGAACAGGGATTCATACATGGAACTGAAATAAACGTCCCCGGGCACGCTGACACTTGAAGCGAATACGGCAAGCTTTGTTCCTTTCTTAAGTCTAGGGAACGATATAGCACACCTCTGCCTACAGATTGGCATGAGCATCGTTCGGTGATCACGGTGAAATGAATATAATGAATTTTAAGTTAAGACGTAATTAAGCAACTTATACAAGGCCTGTATATAATGAAGCCATAATTTGATTCGAATTTTAAAATTATTGCGTTTGATCTAAATAATATTTTAAATATTGACAGAGAACAAGAATCTAAGAATGAAATATATAATGAAGAATCACACACACACATACACACACATACATATCAACCGCAACTTCTACTCCAACAGTTTCTTTTCTCGTACTTCCCGACTGTGGAACTCCCTTCCACATGACTGCTTCCCCGACGGCTACAATCTCCAGGATTTTAAATGTAAGGTCAATAGACACCTCCTAATACACTAACTCGCTTCCATTCTTTCAAACACTCTTCCCATCCTCGAAACTATATATCACCCCACTTCTGACATTTCCTATATCTAAACACTCTTTCTATTTACCTTCCCCTATGTGGCCCCAAGCGCAATATTGGCAGTGGAATGCCTTGCTTGGGGTGAAACAATTATATATATATATATATATATATATATATATATATATATACTATCAGTATAGCCCGGCGTTGCTCGGGTGTAATGAAAGCTTAAAAAACTAATCTATGGTCCTGGAGCTCAGACTCTTTGGACGTTGGCACGAAAGACTAAAAAGCAATAGTTGTTTCCAGTTAAAGCAAATCAATAAATAATTATCCAAATGTTGGAGAATTTTTCTCTTTATTTTTAACTGAAATTAAAGCAAAAATACGACGTTTAGAACGGCTCATTTTTAAACATAATAGACATTCATTTTCTCTTATATTTAACAGCATATGTTTAGAAAAATATTTGCTGCCTAGATATACTATATATATATATATATATATATTCATTTGTAAATGTGTTATTAAGAGACGTGTATTGCCTTTATTTGCAATCACTGATTTTAACGTTTTTTTGTGAAACGTATTTTGAACGCGCAATTTTCAAAATTAGACGAAATTATAAAGTTTTTAGCCATGCGTGTATGATCTTAATAAGTTCTTATTGTTTGGTCATGTACTTTGAGGGTTTTTATCATGCTTAAACGCAGTTTTAAGTGACTTAAACATTTACATGCTTTTTATACTTGACATCAATTATTTTATGTCTTAAATATAGAATAACTTAAAAGCATATTTTTATCATATATATATATATATATATATATATATATATATATATATCAATATATATATATATATATATATTAAAAAAGGATTAATTCAAAGATGTTGAATGGCCATTTCGATATGAAGATCCCCACGGGGGACGACACATCACCTCAGCAACAGAAAAAACCTTTCAGAAACTGGAGAAAAATTAGTCTACTTTTCCTTTTTAAATAGATTTGCAAAGAAATTAAAAAATAAATAAATAATAAAATAAAATAAAATAAAAATAAAAATAAAGGGAAAGAAAAAGAAAAAGAAAAAGAAAACGAAAAAGAAAAAGAAAAAGATAGAATAAAAATCAAATAAATAAGAAAAGAAAATAAGCTCTCTTCCTGTATCATTTTTTAATATTAAAATAAATTTTTAATATTAATTAGGATCGGGTTTTTTGGAATTTACCTTCCTGCTTTTTTCCCTTGGATTGAAGTATCTGAATTAAAATATATATATATATATATATATATATATATATATATATATTCTAAACATATACTTTTAAATATAAGAGACAATGAATGTGTATTATGTTTAATCATGAGCCGTTCTAAACATCGTATTTTGGCTTTAATTTCCGGATGAAAATAAAGACAAAACTTTTCCAACATTTGGATTATCTTTTTTTAAGTTGGTTTTAAGCTGTAATGTTGGAGAATTTCTGTCTTTATTTTCGTCTGAAATTAAAGCCAAAATACGACGTTTAGAACGGCTCATGATTAAACATAATACACATTCATTGTCTCTTATATTTAAAAGTATATGTTTAGAATATATATATATATATATATATATATATATATATATATATATATAAATGGAAATTTTGGTTTTGTGTGTGTGTGTGGGTCTGTGTGTGTGTGTCCGTTACCTATAGACTCCGAAAGTTTCTTGAAAATTTAAACAGTTGTACAATATGCGTCTGCGAGTGTTCTTAGCTAGGTTTTGTTTCAAGGTACTCCTGATAAAGATCGAAAATCGATAATCGAAAAAATCAGGTTATAGAAGTAGTGGTCCGATTTTAATCAAATTTGATACACTCATAGAAAAAGACATAAGAAACGATATTCAGAAGTTTCAAGGTTGCAGTTCTTACAATAGTGCAGAAAATCGATAATATATATAAGGCAAGATGTTTGTGCGTGTGTTTAAATACGATGTTTAGAATGGGTCATGATTAAACATAATAGACATTCATTGTCTCTTTCATGAAACAGTATATCTTTAGAAAATTATCTGCTTCCTCGATACACTATATATATATATATATATATATGCATGGATTATTATTGCTTAACGCATTTTTATGCTAGCTAAATTCGGACAAATATTTCTCATCCAAAATTAAATGATGACTTACTATTACTACCTATTTATTAAGGAACGACGGTAATATTGATCAAAGCAAAACCAGAAATACTAATCGGTTGTTCCAGAATATATTAAATCGTAATTGATGTCGGCAAACAGAAATGCGCAAAATCATATTAAAAATGATGGCTTCCTGTTCGCGTTTGTCTGCTGATTTTTGCTTTTCTTATTAAGTCAGTTCCTTTCACTGTTGAAAACAGAAATAGTTTGGCGGTCTATCCATGAATTCTCCCACAAGTCATGGTTCCGAATGCGTACCGGTAATCGATAATAACTAAAATTATCAGTGGCATTATCTCTGATGCACCATGTTCCTTCAAACTGATGGGCGATTATAGCTCTTCTGCTCGTTTGCTGTTTATCTCCATTAACCTTTAGAATTCTTCTATCTTTCTGAAATGAGCTAATATTTACAGTATTTACATTATTCGGTTCATTGTCACCGTCTTTGTAGCCATTTGGACGACGTTTAATAATAGATCATTCTATTTGTCTATATTTCTTAGATGAGGTAGTATTTACAGTATTTACATTATTCGGACTATTGTCCTCATCTTTGTTGTCATTTGTACGAAGTTTAATAATAGATCATTTTATTTGTCTATATTTCTGAGATGAGGTACTATTTACAGTATTTACATTATTCGGACTATTATCCTCATCTTTGTTGCCATTTGTACGACGTTTAATAATAGATCATTTTATTTGTCTATATTTCTGAGATGAGGCAGTATTTACATTATTCGGACTATTGTCCTCATTTTTGTTGCCATTTGTGCGACGTTTAATAATAGATCATTCTATTTGTCTATATTTCTGAGATGAGGTACTATTTACAGTATTTACATTATTCGGACTATTGTCCTCATCTTTGTTGCCATTTGTACGAAGTTTAATAATAGATCATTCTATTTGTCTATATTTCTGAGATGAGGTAGTATTTACATTATTTGGACTATTGTCCTCATCTTTGTTGCCATTTGGACGACATTTAATTATAGATCATTCTATTTGCCTATATTTCTGAGATGAGGTAGTATTTACAGTATTTACATTATTCGGACTATTGTCCTCATCTTTGTTGCCATTTGTACGAAGTTTAATAATAGATCATTTTATTTGTCTATATTTCTGAGATGAGGTACTATTTACAGTATTTACATTATTCGGACTATTATCCTCATCTTTGTTGCCATTTGTACGACGTTTAATAATAGATCATTTTATTTGTCTATATTTCTGAGATGAGGCAGTATTTACATTATTCGGACTATTGTCCTCATTTTTGTTGCCATTTGTGCGACGTTTAATAATAGATCATTCTATTTGTCTATATTTCTGAGATGAGGTACTATTTACAGTATTTACATTATTCGGACTATTGTCCTCATCTTTGTTGCCATTTGTACGAAGTTTAATAATAGATCATTCTATTTGTCTATATTTCTGAGATGAGGTAGTATTTACAGTATTTACATTATTCAGACTATTGTCCTCATCTTTGTTGCCATTTGTACGACGTTTAATAATAGATCATTCTATTTGTCTATATTTCTGAGATGAGGTAGTATTTACAGTATTTACATTATTCGAACTATTGTCCTCATCTTTGTTGCCATTTGTACGACGTTTAATAATAGATCATTTTATTTGTCTATATTTCTGAAATGAGATAGTATTTACAGTATTTACATTATTCGGACTATTGTCCTCATCTTTGTTGCCATTTGTACGACGTTTAATAATAGATCATTATATTTGTCTATATTTCTGAGATGAGGTACTATTTACAGTATTTACATTATTCGAACTATTGTCCTCATCATTGTTGCCATTTGTACGACGTTTAATAATAGATCATTCTATTTGTCTATATTTCTGAGATGAGGTAGTATTTACAGTATTTACATTATTTGGACTATTGTCCTCATCTTTGTTGCCATTTCTATGACGCTTAATAATAGATCATTCTATTTGTCTATATTTCTGAGATGAGGTAGTATTTACAGTATTTACATTATTCGGACTATTGTCCTCATCTTTGTTGCCATTTGTACGACGTTTAATAATAGATCATTCTATTTGTCTATATTTCTGAGATGAGGTAGTATTTACAGTATTTACATTATTCAGACTATTGTCCTCATCTTTGTTGCCATTTGTACGACGTTTAATAATAGATCATTCTATTTGTCTATATTTCTGAGATGAGGTAGTATTTACAGTATTTACATTATTCGAACTATTGTCCTCAGCTTTGTTGCCATTTGTACGACGTTTAATAATAGATCATTCTATTTGTCTATATTTCTGAAATGAGATAGTATTTACAGTATTTACATTATTCGGACTATTGTCCTCATCTTTGTTGCCATTTGTACGACGTTTAATAATAGATCATTATATTTGTCTATATTTCTGAGATGAGGTAGTATTTACAGTATTTACATTATTCGAACTATTGTCCTCATCTTTGTTGCCATTTGTACGACGTTTAATAATAGATCATTCTATTTGTCTATATTTCTGAGATGAGGTAGTATTTACAGTATTTACATTATTTGAACTATTGTCCTCATCTTTGTTGCCATTTGTACGACTTTTAATAATAGATCATTCTATTTGTCTATATTTCTGAGATGAGCTAGTATTTACAGTATTTACATTATTCGGACTATTGACCACGTCTTTGTTGCCATTTGTACGACGTTTAATAATAGATCATTATATTTGTCTATATTTCTGAGATGAGGTAGTATTTAGTGTATTTACCTTATTCGGACTACTGTCCTCATTTTTGTTGCCATTTGTACAATGTTTCGGCTGCTGTACACCACGGCCT
>JBBBDQ010002236.1:0-322500 GCA_037127315.1 Ascarosepion bandense
ATCGGGGCTTCTTTGGTCTTTTTCGTGTCTAGGTCTGGGCTGGGTGATAATTGTTTGATTTCATTTTTTTTTCTTTTTCTCTTATCTTCGTATAGACATGAAAGAAACGAAGAAAATTATTGTTTGGCGAGGGAATAGTAAATTGTGTATACAGTATAACCCGGATATAAGAAACCCTGATATAAGAGAGATTTTCTCTGGTCCCCAAATTAGAGCCTGGAGTTAATATGTATAAAACATTCCAAACCCGGATATAAGTTCTCTTATATCCGGTCCCGACAACTCTCTTATACCAGGGTTACACTGTAGTTCATTTTGCTTACATGTGTGTTCTATTTTTTATCAATTCACCCCAAGCAAGATGATAATACCACTAAGGCGCAAGGGGCTACACAGGGAATGAAGGAGAATAAAAAGACTAAGAAACTGGAAACCTTAATCTCAAACAGGAAACAAGAGATAGACTTCTACTCCTGTTCAAAAGACCGTGGAGAAGTGTGAACCGGACGATTAGCGAATCTATCAGCTCCTATTGTGTGTACGTATGAAATGTAGTTTCATGGACAACTGCTCCCCAACCTTCAGGCTGAGAATAGTGTAGTACCTGCTCCTCTCTTTAGGTGTGTTCTCATTTCTCCAGAGGGACTTCGCAAAACACAATACTTATTTGGCGCAGAATATTCCAACTCAGCAGCAGCACCTCCATCTAAAAAGAGGGAGAGTCAGAATATTCACAAGACACTAAAGAAAGTGGGTAATGTTAATGTTTATCCTTGTCCACATATATGTGTGCCGACATTCCACATCAAATTGACCACAGGACACACCCTACTCTCATGGGAAGACAAGTAAATATTGGTTTCATGGACATATGTGAACGATCACAGATTTGCATATGCTAATGAAATGTTTCGATGTGACTGACGAGCAAAGAATCGGTTATCAGTTTCTGCATGGAGTTTAAACTTGTATATTAGGAAGTAAGTGTATTAGTATGTGTCAAAGCTGACAGTCTGGACTGTATTCGTACACATGCAAGATTTATTTGCTGTCACGCAATAATATCAATATCTGTCTATGGTTACTGTTTAATTCTGGAAACTTTATATGTAGTCAATGTGGCACATGACCTAAGAACACATTTTATATTGGAGCATTAGAAATTATTGCTTGATTCTTTCATCGGCCATATTGTTGCAGCCATCTATCATGTGCCTCCACAGGCCACGCATACATCTTTACTGCGTTGTGTGATCACATAATGGAACTGGTAAACAAACTTAAAATTTCAGCTAAGGCTTCTTATGTTCCATTAACATTATTATACTAGAAAAAGGCATGAATCCAGAGTTCCCAGGATTCTATATTGCTCTAAAATGCAAGTCTTAAGTAATTTAACAATTATCAACATGGGAAACAGAATCATAAGACAGCATTCAAATTCTCTTGAGGCAGTTAATGTTTACTTACCATTAATGCCTTTGTGAAAGGCATGAATCTACAGATCCCTGCATTTTATATATGTACTAAATTAAGGTTTAAAGTAGTGTAACAAATAATAGCATAAAAAAGGATGTGAACAGATCCTTTAAGATATAAGGTGTACACTGAACTAAAAAAAAAAAAAAACACTGTAAATATTACACATTTAGTGCACTGGTATTATAAATAGGATATGAGTAAAATTAGTTTAAATTTTATTTCTTAATTAAAAAATATTTTATCATGTTTCAATAAAACGTCCCAAAAATTGTAAAAAAAGAAATTTAAAAATTTCAGTTGACTTTATTACAAAGTTCATAGTGGGTGTATTAATTTTTTATAAAACTTATTTCATATCCACATCTCTATTCTTCCAATATATTATTATTATTATTATTATTCATCAGAGTGTTTCAAAAGTATTTTCGTTTTTTCACAGATATTTATTCAATTATTCTAAAGTTTATTTCAGGTATACATCCAAAGATTATCGATGACTCCATTAGATTGTTATCATTACTATTAATATTATTATTATTATATGATAATTCTGCTTGCCCTGCCTTCCTTATTTCGCACAACCGTTGCCCCCTGTCAGTAACTCATGAATAATGGACTATTCTATCTTGATTTCAGGGATAAGGCAAAAAATTATCAAAGACACGACTTCATTTCTATTAGAAAATGAATGAAAGAAAAGAAGATAGAAGTGATTAATGGTTGTTTCAGTGAAACTGAAAAGTTATTGATTTTAAATCTTTTCATTTGTACCTCCTTACTTCTTAAAATAATGACCAGTATATATATATATATATATTTATGATTGTTATTGCAATGTTTAGTTAAAATTTTTAAGCTCAAATATTTAACCAATGCAATAGGGGAATTTCTACAGATATTTTATTGCCATAAAACTCACCATCAACTTATTCCATCATTAACTGAAGAATTAAAATTCATCAGAAAATTCAAAAAGGAAAACCAAAAAACTTTCATAAAACTAGTTAGTATTATTATTATGGTGTCAAAAGTATTTTCATATTTTACAAAACTTAAACAGTATATTATTAATAATAATATTAATAGTATACGTCATGGTCAATTCTATTCAGTTGTGTCTTTCCTTTAGGATGTTAAATAGGTAAATGGATTTTGATTCTGGAAATTTGAAGGTATTATTTTGAAAGGGATTTCAAAGTCAGAGAATTTTCTTGTAGAATTCAGAAAATGGAAAGATATTAAATAATATCTGAACAATTACACAGAACTGGATAAAACATTTCAAGGTTGGTAACATGACCCTTTACAGGTGCAGTGGATATCAGCTTAAAATGAAAAAATTTAAGAGCCGAGTTCAAATTTCAGTTGAATTCGTTGCATTCACTTACATGTAAATACCCTTGAGAATGGTATTAACCCATTTTTTCTCTCTCCAGCTATAGGTTAAATAACAGGATAGTTTGGATTCTATAGCTTTGGTTGGCAACCAGACAACCACAGAAAGTAATGAACAACCTATTGTGGGAAAATTTCTGCCCAGTCAGTCTCTTTCAAGACATGATTAAGCATGGCACTTAACTGACTTACTGAACATGACCCTTGAACTAAAGCCTAAAAAATGTATAACCATCAGTTCTCAACTATGAAGTTTTAAAATGCAAGGTAGAAAAGAACCAGACTGTTAGCAATGGAAAAATTTTAGAGGAGATTGGATCATCAAAAAATATTATATGTGTAGAGCAATATAAAAACTTCAAAAATATACCAAAATTCTTAAATGGATCTCCATTGATTAACAAATAAAAAAAGCTTTTGTCAAACTCAAATCTTTGACTAACATTTAGAGCAGTAGCAAATGCTAGACCATCTCCTCAAAGATGAAGAAAGACTCGAAGCAACAGAAATGGGATTCTACAGATAGATGCTGAGGATACCACGGGCTAAAGAGGTAAGCAATGATGAGGTTTTGGAGAGAATGGAAATGAAAAGGAAACTTATACTTAACATCAAGAAGAGACAGTTGAAGTTTCTGGAACATGTAAGGAAGGAAGGAGGGCTTGGAAAATCTAATACTTACAAGGTAGATAGAGGGAAAGTGAGACAGAGGAAAACAGTGCATAGCATACTTGATGGGCTTAAATAAATTGATAGTAGTGCAGGATTTGGGAGAAATAACAAGACAAAATATATTAATAACTACAAGAGACAGGAAGATGTGGAGGGCGATGATCGCGCACATCCTGAAGGGACATGGCACATAAAAGAAGAAGAGAATTTAGAACCTAAGTTGCCATAGGTGGTGTGGTATGGCATGAGAAAGCATAAAGATAGGGGAACTTTAAGATCATTTATCATTGGTCTGAGACAGCTTATTGCAGGTAAAACAATGTCCTCTCTGTTTAGCTGATAGAGGAAAGAAGAAATTAAATACAGTCCTTTACATAATGCTACCTATCAAATCCTATACATCTACAAAAAAAAAATGAATATTTAAAAAGCACACACTCTTGATAAGGAATGTCTTGAACAGAAATTTAAAATACTTAAAGATTCTTTTCTCAATTCTAGTTTTTTCTTGTCAAGATCTGTCTTAACTACACCTGATACTTTTTGTGATATTACTCAAATAAATTACCCATGATTCTTTTGGCAAAAGAGTGTTGGTGGGTAATTTATTAATACTGACCTTCAGAGGTCAATAATTAACATCCCTGAAAAATTTCCCCTATTATCAAGATATTTAATTTTTTGATTGTAGGTCTGCTATTGGAAGTCATTTGTCTTGTGTTTCCTTTCAAATGTTTACTACAGTATTTTTTTTAAATTGTTGGGGGAAAGGGTGTTGATCTAGCTTACTAAATAATTAATGTACAGTTCACCTGCTGTTACCCAAAAGAAAAAAAATTCACCCCTTTTAATCCCAAATACATTACTGTCATTGTGAGAGAATTTTCTACCCAGAGAGCCGCAGATGTCATATTTGTAGTTGTATATCAAATAATAATTAAGCATTAATTTTAATTGTTTGTATTTTATTTTTTGAGAACATCTGTAGTAAAGAATGAATCATCATCTATTTCTACTTCCTGAATAAAAGAAGGGAGAAAGAGGTTTAAATTATTCCCAGAATTCCAAGTTGGCAGCCATTTTGAATTTCTATACAAGACATGAGAAGTAAAAATCTGTTTAAAACCAAAAGGATTTGAATATTAGTAATATCCCTGTGGGTTATATGGAACGTGTACAATTTTAAACTGAGGCACAGACAGCAAACAAGACAGCTTTTTTGTTAACCATGATAAATAGTGACACATTCTTTCATATCAGTTTTCTCATCTTAAAAAACTGTACCCATCTGGCTTCTTTCTATCTGAATTGATAAGACAAGGTGTTGTTATGATTATACATTGATTCTTTTGGACTTGTCCCCTCGATATTTTGTCTTAATCACAGTGCTTCAAGATGCTGTATTCTTGGGCCTTTTTTTTCTGAATTTATATGACAAAGTGTTATTACTATTATACATTGATTATTTGGGACCAGTTTCATTGACTTTTGTCTTTATCACAATATTTCAAATGCTGTAACTTCTGGCCTTCTTTCTATCTGAATGTCTTGGATAAGGTGTTTTTATTATTATACATTTATTCTTTTGGACAAGTTTCCTTGTCTTTTTGTCCTTATCCTAATGTTTCAAATGCTGTAACCTTTAGCTTGTTTTCTATCTGAATTTATGAAACAAAGCATTGCTACTATTATACATTGATTCTTTTGAAACAGTTTTCTTGTCTTTTTTTTTTTTTTTTTTTTTTTGGTTTTATCCCAATATTCCAGATGTTATACTCTCTGGCTTTCTCTCTATCTGATTTTATGATATCAGGTGGTCTTACTACTATACATTGATTCTTTGAGATCAGTTTCTTCACCATTAGATTGTCTTAATGTTTTAATTACTGTATGCTCTGGGCTTTTTCAGTCATCTTTTACAATCGGCAACCTTTCCAAATGTTCAAATAGAACACGATATTTGATCCATATGAATCATATTGCTTTATTTCTTTACCAAAAAAATTTAAAACTCTTAATTTTTCTCCACTGAGCTGTTGTGTATTTCTGCACTTTTAAATAAATTTTACAAGTTTCCTTTTGTTATTCCCTAGAGCAATTTCTTTAGGGCACTTGTGGGTTTTGTTTGTGTAATCCTAATTTCATATTTTCTATGGAACTGCACCCTCCCCTCAAATAAACATTTTTCTTTTTTTATTTTCATTTTACTATTGATTAAGCTCTCCAGATTATGAATATAAAAAAAAAATGTTCTTTTAAATTTTCTAAATTTTAAAAGACAATGTTCATTTGCTATGAAAATTCATTGTAAATTGATTCCTCTGTAAAAAAGTAAATGAATAATGGTAAGTAAGAGAAAGAAAAAGAAAAAAAAAGAAAGAAAGAAAAATCAGGCTAATATCTGCACTGGATAGGGACCTGCAGCAATTTTATGAGACTTTACAGAGAGACAGAACAATCAAAGCTAATCACGCAAACATCGTGATCAAAGACCACAAGAACAGAATTTGCTTTCTTATTGACATGCTGAATGGAATGTCTCTTTTAAGATCTTCACAAAACTGTCAAATTACAAGGATCTAGAAGTAGAAATCTTAAAAATGTATCACATATGAACATCAGTAATTCCTGCTGTAGTTGGAGCCCTCAGATTGATTGGAAATGGTTCTGATAGATTCATTGAAGAGATTCCTGGTGGCCCATGCCTTCAAAAAAATACAAAAAATCTACCAAGAGTGTAAGAATTTTACGGGACATTACACAGACAGAACAATCAGAGTTAATTGCCCAGACATTGTCATCAGTCTTTGAATAGAATTTGCTTTCTTATTGACATGGCAGTTCCTGCAGATTGTAACGTACCATTGAAGATCTTCAAAAATCTATTAAAATACAAGGATCATGAAGAGGAAATCTCAAAAATGTGGCACATGAGGACATCAGTAATTCTAGTGGTAGTTGGAGCCCTTGGATTGATTGGAAAAGGTTCTGACAGACTCGTTGAAGAGATTCCCGGTGGCCTATGCCTTAAAAACATACAAAAAATAGCACTCACAACTGCAGCTCAAGCGTTAGGAAGAGCTTTACCTCTGTAAAATGTGTGTGATCATGGGTTTTTTTTTATTACAAGAATGATCAGTCGAAGATATCATTATTATTTATGGTTATGATTATGGCTCACTGGCTGTGACCCAGAATGAAATGTGTATATAACAGAAATCAAAGATAATAATAATAATGAAGTAGAAATGTAAACAAGGATATCGCTTAAATTAATATTCCATTGCTGCTTTCAAATTATTTGAAATTTTGTAAATATGCATTATTTTCATAGGATACAGGGAAAAGTGAAGACTATACTTTAAATAATATAAATATTGACATTTTTTAACTTAATTTGAAATTTTGTAAGAATATCTTCTCCACATTGTATGAGTATATATATATATATATATAGCATAGTACACTTGGTATGTAATCCGGGTAAATTCCAAAAGAGATGAACTCAAGAGAACTCAATGTTAAATTCATTTATTTAATTTAACAGAGTCATATTTTATAAAGGATTTTTGATTATTACCTTGGATAATACATATTTCACCGCTTTGATGTTCTTAACGCGGCTCGTCAGATCCAATAAACATAATAATCCAATATTTATAAAATATTATATATATATATATATATATATATATAAACGTGATTATATGTTGTAATACTCATCTCAAAAACCTTCCTTGAAAACTTTTGAATGAAGGAAAAAATGGTTTTAAAAAAGAAAAAAAGAGCTTACGACATGAAAGGGTTCTATTATATATATATATATATATATATATATATATATATATATATAAAAGTTGTAAGTTTAAAAATGTATTTTTTTGACAGTATTTGTTTATTTCTATTATTATATTTTATATTTCAGACCATCCTCGGTCCTTCATCAGAAACAAAAATACATTTTTAAACTTACAACTTTTTAATAGTTTTTCCTATACATATTGAGACAGTATACGTGGATCATCACTATGTTATATATATTATAAGCATAGAAGAAAATCAATAAATAATTATCCAAATGTTGGAGAATTTTTGTCTTTATTTTCAACTGAAATTAAAGCAAAAATACGACGTTTAGAATGGCTCATGATTAAACATAATAGACATTCATTGTTTCTTATATTTAACAGCATATGTTTAAAAAAAAAAAACATATATATATATATATATATATATATATATATATATGACTTGGTTAAAAGAATCAGTTTAAAATGAATTGATGTAAAAACTCTGAAAAATTAGAAAAAAGACTTGAAAAAATTATTCTTTGTTGAAACGATTAATTTCTGTAGAAACACTCAAATTTCTTTCACAATGAGAAGTACACACACACAAAGTTCTTACTTACGCTAGGCCTATCAGTTCCATTCTTTGATTATGTCAACCAATTTTTTTTTTTTTTTAATCATATCACCCCGAGCAAGGCAGTAATGCAACTGATGCGCAGGGGGCTATGTAAGAGTGAAAAAATTGGAAAAGAGAAAGCCGGAAACCACATCCTAAACAGGGAACAAGGGATGAGCCTCTTCACCTGTTCAATAGACGTGGGTGGAGTGTGAACCGGGCGATAGTTTAGTCTATCTACTCCAATTGAAAAAAAAGCTTTCATTCCCCACTGGTGACCACTGTGTATTAATAACAAACTTCTTATCAACACTATTCCAAGATGGCTTCATATGTTACCAGCTATTTTTTTTTTATCATTTTATCTCAAGGAAGGTGATAGAGCCACTAAGACATAAGAGGTTATGGAGAGTGAGAAAATGTTATTGAGAGAAAAATGAAAGAATAAAAGCACAGAATTCAAAATGACAAAAGATGAATCATAAAAAAAATGAAAGTAACAAACCAAGTTCAAATTCCAATTGCGGTAGTTTGTATTCAACCTACACCAATGTTTTTGGCAAAAAGGCATAATTCCATTGCCCCTGACAGGATATGTTAGGGATTACTCTTGTTGCTGGTACCATGTAACCAAACACAAGCTGTTAAATGCTACTTGGAAAGGCAACATAGTGATTCCAACCATTGTACAAAGAAATGACAAAGAATTCAGTATGGTACCCTATCTGTGTGTGTTGTGGTGTAGTGGATATCAACTTGGAACAAGAAATCGGAGAGTAGTGTTTCAAAAACCAGTAGAATTCACTATGTTCACTTACGTGCAAATACTCTTGGGAAAGGTCTGAATCTGTCACTTCCCTTCTGAGCTGGAGGGAAGATATATATATATTAAGTAAATTAACCTAGTGAGCCAACAAACCTACCAAAGTTTTACCTAAACGCATCTTCAAGGAAAGTTGGCTCTTCCCTGAAGATCCGTTTAGGTGAAACCTTGGTAGGTTTGTTGGCTCACTAGGTTAATTTACTTATTCTGCTCTACTTATGTACTGAGCGCATTTTTGTTATTGATTACTCGTCCCGGGTTTTTTTCTTTGGGCTACATACTGGCTCGGTCCAAATCGCTTTGGCTGATGTTCATGTGCTTAGCTCTTTCTTTTTGTGCAACCATTTTTCCTTCCGCGTATATACGCGGAGGATTTTTTCAAAACAAGTACAATGATAAGTTTGCATTTTTAAATATATATATATATATATATTATTTATAAATGGAACTTTGTCTCTGTATGTGTGTGTCTCCATTACCTATAGACTCCGAAACAGCTGAACCGATTTTCTTGAAAATTTACATGGTTGTACTACAAGCCTCTGCGAGTGTTCTTAGCTAGGTTTTGTGTTGAGGTACCCCCAATAAATATTGGAAATTGTTAATCGAAAAAATCATGTTATAGAAGGAGTGGTCAGATTTTAATCAAATTTGATACACTCATAGACAAAGACATAAGAAACGATATTCTGAAGTTTCATGGTTGCAGTTCTTAAAGTAGTGCAGAAAATTGATAATATAATATATATATATATATATATATATATATATATATATATCAATACCAGGAAATCAAAATTTGACTTACGTCCATTCATTTTTCTTTCAGTCTACATTTTCGCTTTAACTGGAAACAACTATTGCTTTTTAGTCTTTTGTGCCAACGTCCAAAGAGTCTGAGCTCCAGGACCATAGATTAGTTTTAAAGCTTTCATGACACCCGAGCATTGCCAGGCTTTACTGCTAGTGAATTTATAAACTATTGTAACGACCATTACAATATATATATATATATATATATATCTCTGACAGCCATAAGGATGTCCAGAATATTTATAAATAGACAAAGCGCGAACATCTATAAATACTTAGATGGGTAATCGCTTGTGAATACCAGGTGCCGTTAGCGTATAGTGTCGGATTTGCATGCTTACGGCCATATCATGTTGAATACACCAGTTCTCGCTCGATCACCAAAGTTAAGCAACATTGAGCCTGGTCAGTACTTAGATGGGTGACCGCTTGGGAATACCAAGTGATGTAAGCGTATAGTGACGGATGTGCGTGCTTACAGCCATATCATGTTGAATACACCAGTTCTCGCTCGATCACCAAAGTTAAGCAATGTTGAGCCTGGTCAGTACTTAGATGGGTGAATGCTTGGGAATACCAGGTGCCATAAGTGTTTAGTGACGGATGTGTGTTGTGGTGCAGTGGATATCAGCTTGGAAAGAGAAATCAGTGAACTGAGTTCAAATTCCATTTGAATACCCTGCATTCACTTAAGCACTGGTACTTTTGGGAAAGGTATTAATCCGTCTCTTCCCTCCAGTTATGGGTTAAATAACAGAGTAGGATTTGGGGACCCTGCCCTTAAAAAAAATCAAATCCCAATGAATCTTGATACTCAAAAAGAAAAAGTATTACTAGACACAAAACTTATATAAAAAAACAACAATAAATTGTTGAAAGAAAAAGGTATTACCAGCAATAAATAAATAAAAATTTAGTTGGCAATAAATGACTCGCTGAGGTGTTGATATGCCATAAAATAAAACAACCAACCAACCAATCATCCTCTGAGGGACTTCATCAGCACAATATCCACATTAACAATTATTTGCCATTATTTTGTAATGAAGTTAAAAGACAAATGAAAGTCAGAGAGAGAGAGAGAGATGGAAATCAGTGAGAGAGATTGACAGACAGACATATATACAAAAAGAAAAGAGAAGTAAATGCGAGGAGAGAGAATGAGAGAGAGATGAAAAAGAGTGAGAAATACAGAGCTGTAAAAAGACAGAGAGAGGCAGTAAGAAATAGACAAGAGAAGAACAGAGAAAATAAAGCAGAGAGAGAGAGACAGAGAGATGAAAAGGCAGAGAGAAAGAGAGAGAGATATGAAAAGAGAGAAGCAGAGACAGAGAGATGAAAAAAAAGCAGAGAGAGAGAGAGAGAGAGAGAGAGAAAAATAAAGAGTGAAAGAGATTAATATAAGAAGCGGGGTGGGGGGGAGATAAAAAGTCCAAGCGATAGAATATAAAAAGATGAAGTCTATTCATGGAAATTAGATCAACGGATTGACTGACAGGCATGCTGGAAATGATTGTAAATAAAATAAAAATTGCGTTTTGAATTTCTCTCTCCATGACTGACAAAACTGACTACTGAAGCGAACGTAGACATTATAAAATCTCTAAGAAGCACAGATGAGCCTGTTGAATGTAGGTAAAGAATAAGGGGCAGGTAGGACGTTATTTTCATATTGGATTCAAGAAAACCCCCCCCAAAGGAAACATGGAAGTGAGTGGGGAGAGCAAAGCAAAGGAAATAAAACTTAAACTGGGATACAAAGCAACGACATCTGCAGCAGCCGTAGCAAACAAAATCAATAACCCCCCACCACCGTTTGATAAGCCAAGTGAAGTGAAGGCACTCTCGTTGCCAGATGTTGATACAACCATTTTTCCTCCCTCACAGTATAGAATAAGAGTCTTTCCTATCATATCTTTCTCCATTCTATATTTCTGCTAGAGAACGACTACCTGTTGCTATGGCAATGAATTACTGATTTGCTTATACAATGATGCCTTAACATTTATCGCTTCCAGTGCAGGTCGTAGAGGTTAATTTATATTCTTCTATCGTATAATTTAATCTATAAACATGAAAATGTTGAGTTTTGCTCAATAAATCTTCATTTGGTTAAGATTTTTTTTTTTTTTTAAATCGGTGAAATTTGAAGATTTGATAATTGTTTCATCTCATATTCTAGTGAGACTTTATTCAAAATTGACAGCATTTAAGCAGGAATGAAAATAGTAGAACAAAATATGATCAGCTAGCCATAAAAAGTGCTCAGATATTGTAAACTCGTGCCATGCAGCCAAAGTATGCTAAGCTTTGTAAATAAAGCAATATATATTTCAGGGCTGGTATAGTATGTGGCCTACCTTTTGAATGTGGCCTACAAAATTCTGTCACTGGTATATGTGGCCTACCTTAAAAAGTGTATTATAAGGAATTATTATAACTGTCTGGTAGGGTTAGGGTTCGAATTAATAAATTAGTCAAAAATAGCCAAATATTTATATCTATATAAATATACTCTTACTGAGGTAGGACACGTTAAAACAGAGTAAGCCACACTAGACCAAAATCAAAAAAAGGTAGGCTACATACTATATCAGCACCTACATTTTCCCCATTATATAACGGCAGCATCTATGACTAATTTTTGGTGTCAGGTGAGAATTCAAGTTTCACTAATTATGAAAATATTCTTTTCAATTAACAAAAATCAGTTACCGTCACTGTCATTTTAAATAAGTAATACACCTGTTAGTCAACGGCTATATCGTGTTGAATACACTGGTTCCCGTTCGATCACCGAAGTTAAGCAACACTGAGCCTGGTCAGTACTTAAATGGGTGACCATTTGGGAATACCAGGTGCTGTAAACGTAAGGACCAAGAATGGTTAACCAGTCCTCCAGGTTTGGGGGTTGGGTGCAGCGCTAACAACCCTGCCCTTTAATAAACAGCTTGTTACAGAAACAGCAACAAAAGGTTGCTGCCCTATGCACCATTTGGGTGTGATGGATAAATGACGATGATGATGCCTGCTACTGATAGAGCTGAAAGGATGACAAATATTAAGTTCATTTTCTGACAATGTTCCCAGTGCCAGATTTACCTATAGGCTTAGCAGGCCTTAAAATCTAGGAGGCCTCCAGCCAAGGTGTATAATATCTTTGACACTGTCATAGGCCTTTCTTCTTAAACATGCTGTCATAATACACTGATGATGCTAAATAACCCTTCCGTAATTGTAAACACCCCTCATCATCCTCAGCATTAATCAAATTTAACACTTCCATGTTCCTCTACCTGTGAGAATGGGGAATAGCCTAAGGCCTCACTTCATCTAAATGTGACCCTGGTTGTGCTCTCATTCATTTAAACAAAATAAAACTAGAAAGAACAGTCAAAGACCACAAACCTCTGCCAAGGCAATACCAACCTCATCTCAGTGATTAGCAAGAGATGATTATTAAAATGAGAATGAATAACTACAATGAACTTGACCACTCCCAAGAGTAAAAATACAAAAAAAAATGAACTCAACCACTCTCAAAATTAAAGATACGCTTAAAATGAAACAGGAGAGGTAATTTAGTATTTAAAATGATCAAGGGGAGCTCATTCAGTATTTGGCATCTGAAAGACAAAAATTGAATTTTATTAATAAAACTGGAAAAATAACCCAGAAACTTTATCCCATATCAGGTCAAAACCAAAATTCAATCAGTAAATACCAATCATGAGGACAATCATTCCTGAAAGTTTCATCTGAATCTCTCCAACAGGTCTTGAGATATCATGACAGCAGACAGACAGACAAATGTAACTGAATAAAATACCTCTGCTTTAAGATGGAGGTAATAATAATAAATTAATAATAAACCTCACCAAGTTTTATTCGAAATATGGAGTCACTGTTCACCTGTATAATGTTGCACAAAAATACTGCTCACCTGTATATTGTTGTACCAAAATTTTACTTTGAAATATCTCTAACTGACAACATGTAAAATAAGTCAAAGTCTCGCCACCTTCCTCAGGCTGAGGGTGTTGCCTATTGATCCCTATTCGAACTCAATCTCTTTGAATTCTTTCTACAAATGGACCTGTTTTTAATTTGATAAACCTGGCTAATCTTATGCATTCATAGTTATGAAATAAAAAATTCCAATAATGAACAAAGAGAACTTGCATTCTTCTTGTGAAGGAATTGCATTAAAATGTTTTGTTCATTACTTTTGTTGTCATTTAAAATAATCTGCATTGCTGGAAAAAAGAAATTGTCTAATTGTTGGTTACAATCTTGGCAAAAATGTTTATTTTGGTAATTTTTACTTTACTTCATGGCACAAGGCTGAAGAGGAAGTGGGAAGAGGCTGGCCAACACTTTCTTTCTTACACAGCTAATTTGATTCACGATCTAGTCACTAACAATTTCCTCAATCATCTAATTACTGTTGCTTTGCCTTGCATATATTGTTTCTTTGTTTAATATTATTTCTTGCCATTCTTTTCTTTCTCTTGTTATTACAAACTTTGCCATTTGACATTTCTTCCAATTATATTTAAGCATGGCAAATTGCACTGATTTTTGCATATTTTCCATTATTAATTTTCTCTTGCAGATTACTTTAACTTGCACTCACAATGAGGCTCCATGCTTCAATCCAGTGGTACTCATATATTTGATCTACTGTTAAAGATGCAGAAAAAATGGTTGACTCCTTGTACCGCTCCAACTTCTTCTGCTGAGCTTTATTTTTACAGAATCAGATTAGACCAAAAATAGAATATTACTGCCATTTCTAGACTGAAGTTGTTCAACTCTTATTTTTCAGCCTTGACTGAAAATCGAGTTCAAAATTATTTTTACCATAACAGTAAGATATCCTTCTCTGAAGGGTTGAATGAAGATAACACAATCAAGAATATAATGTTGCTTGCAATCAATGTAGTCTTGCTGAATTCTGTAGTCAGGATATAAAGCTCACTTTCAGCTGGCTCTCTTTCTGTCCTCCCTCTCTACTTCTCAATATCATTATTTATGCTATTAGGACAAGTCCAAGTCATATTCTAAATAGGTGAGTTCATCTCCACAATTCTTATTCAACACTCAGCTGCCTCTTTCCGGCAAACACAAATTTGCAAACCTATTGCTATTTCCATGGCAAATTTTTAGAAGAGCTCCATTCTTTAGTTTCACCAGTTCAAACTTTTACTTCTAAAATATTCCCTACTACTTCCATGGAACCAAAATACCTTTATTTCCTTCATATTTCAAATATAAGGAGAAAGTTTGACTCAGACAGCTTCTTTTCCAAGAAATGGCTACTTTTTTGAACAGACACCCATGTAGTTACTCCTCTGAAAACTACAATCTTAATGTCTTCAACTCCTTATACTCACAACTTTCACTTCCTATCATTTTCTCTTCCACTAGTATCAGACCTCATTCATTATAACAACATTAACAGTAAACCCTCTATCCTGAGTGGTTCTTGAGCCTTGTATTTGGTGAAAGTTAGTATAAAATTAACATATATTCAGTTCATAAATCTTATTATTGAAATTAAAGTTTTCTATTGTTACCTTAAATACATTGTTTACTTGGAGTCAAAATACTTTTTCATCATCATCATTCCCATGACCACACCCAATATCTAAGTTGAAAGCTAGAGGAGGATTCATTCTTGTATTGTATGTCTTGTGCAAGTCAACCCAGTAGAGCCTATCCCTCTCTAGGTTGAACCAGAGCCAATGTCCTCCACCTTGAAGGCTCACCTTAGTCACAGACGCAAAAACATTGATACTATCAGAGGAACCTTTGCCATGGCCATTGTTGAGGAAACCTTCAGTCCAGGGAAGATATGGCATTAAGGCATTGGCTATATATAAGCTTACAGCATATCACGTTGAATACGCCGGTTCTCGTTCGATCACCAAAGTTAAGCAACTTTGAGCCTGGTCAGTACTTAGATGGGTGACCACTACCAGGTGCTGTAAGCGCTCAGTGACGGATATGTGTTGTGGTGCAGTGGATATCAGCTCGGAAAGAGAAATCGGTGAGCCGAGTTCAAATTTCATTTGAGTACCCTGCATTCACTTCAGCTCTGGTACCCTTGGGAAAGGTATTAATCCGTCACTTCCCTCCAGTTATTGGTTAAATAACACGATGGGGCCTGGAGGCAACCCATTTAGTGTTGGTGTCACAATAAAAACACCCTTGGTAGCCCTGGCAAAGCATCAAGTATTCAGCTATTTGACAAGATTATGAATTTCGCTGCAAACTGTGCCAGGGTTACAAATGTACAGGGAATACTGGAGGGGTGTAGTGAGTTCTATCTCGGCCAAGGCCGCAAGACAACAAGACAATATATAACTTGGTCCTAGAGTAATGAATAGTTTTTTTAATCTTTTCATCAAAAGCAAGACAATAAAGCCACTAAGATGCAAGAGGTTAATGAATATGAAAGAATATAAGAAAAATAAAAAAAGATGATATTCAGAGATTCTCCTACTTTATATTAGTAACTGAAAACACTGCCTGTATTTTTTCAATATCATTACACTCACCATTTCTGGAAGAAGTGAAGTCAATTTCAAAGCAGAAAAGTAGTACACCTGCATGATCCAACAATCCTGTTCTTATAAAATACTTGCTAATCACATTTAAGAATTGAGAATCGTAAAGTAGCTTGTGTCTGTCAGTGACAAGTCATTTGAGATTTAATGTTTTCCTAAGGAAAAATACATGAGAGAACTGCAACTCTAATAAGGTTTCAACAAAAATAAATGATGAATAAAATCTGCAACATTTAGATTTTAGCAAGAGGAGATAAAAAACAATATCAAGAAAAATGTGTCTTAATTTCTTTTTAATTCTTACATGTTGTTCGAGTAGCATAAAAGTTATTAGAGCAGGAAGTAAAAATAAGGAGTCGAGTTCAAATCTAAGCGTATTCCATTGCATTCACTTTTGCACCTTTTTGTGATGGTAGCGAGTCTAGAAAGACTACCCTGAATTCTAAACTGCAACGGGAAACCACTTCACTGTCTTTCTCAAGAAGTCATGGCAATTCACAGATAATAAAGAAAAGGAATCTGTGGAGAGGCCATTATCATTTAGGTCCTGAAGGAACATACCATTAATGAAAAAAAATTCCATTCAAATTATCCTAAAAAATGATTCAGCTAGTTTACGCTTTTCTACCTATGATCAAGTTGCAGTATCAGTCCAATTCTCATCCATTGAGTCAAAACCAGTTATGTTTTCTGACCAAGAAACTTACCTAAAAATATTAAATAGGAAGGAATTAGAAAAAGTGAGAATGAAGAGAAGAAAAAAGAGAATTTGACAGAGAAAAAGGTAAGAAAGATAAAGAATAAAGAAAACCAGGTGAAAGGAAAAAATCTGTACACCTGGCAAGGGGAAAAGAAGTGATGACAGAAAATATTCAGTCTTCTTGAGGAAATATTAAAAGGAAATGAGCAAAAGATTGAAAAGCATGTAGCGATGGAAAAGAACAAGAATTGCAATATGGTACATTTCTTCACGCAAAAGAAAGAGAAAAATAAAAAAAATTATTCATTTTGCACCTATAAAAAAAAAATCCATGTTTTTATAACATTTAAATCATAAATGGGCAATGAAGATTAAATAGAATAAGGGAGATAAGAAGACACGGGCAAAAGGTAAGATAAAAAACAGAGACATGAGATAATAGATGATTTTAGTTGTATTGAAAAGGATAAAGGAAAGAATAAGAAGATGCAGGAAAAGTGTGAAAGGTCATAGGCAATAATATAAAATACCCAGTTGAATTCCTTGCATTCACTTACGCACAAATACCCTTGGGAAAGGTATTAATCCATCTCTTCCCTCCAGTTATGGGTTAAATAACAGGACAGATTGTGTTCTATAGCTTTGGCTGACAACCAGTCTACCACAGAAAGTAACGGCAACCTACTGCGGGATAACCTTCTGCCCAGCCAGTCATGTCTCTTTCGAGACATGATCGCCCAAGCGTATATCACATATGACACTTAACTGACTAACCCAGTAAAGAAGCAGTAAATTCAGAAAGATGCGATACAACTGTTAAAAACTGGTGACGACCAATGTGACTGAAAAATTCTGGAAGAATTTCTACACATTTCATCAATCTTCATATTGGATGTTCTTCTTTGGAAAGTACAATAACTTGACACTCAAAATCAGCAAGTTGTCTAGTCATACCAGAAGGGCAAAATAATGAAAACTGTCTGCAAGTAATCTTCAAATGGAGAGTCACAAGGTCAGGCATTAATTATCACTAAAAGAATCAATAAGTTCTTTATGAATAATAAAGAAATAATCATTCAAGAGTTGAATGATTATTCAAGGTGATAAATCTCCAGGAGTTTAAATGTTAGGTCAATAGACACCTCCTAGCACACTAACTCGCTTCCATTCTCTCAAACACTCTTTCCACCTACCCAACCCTCATCCTCAGTATCCCTACCCATCTATCACCCTCCTTCTGACATTTCCTATATTTAACCACTCTTTCTCATCACCTTCCCCTATGTAACTCCTTGCGCAATAGTGGCAGTGGAATGCCTTGCTTGGGGTGAAATGATTAAAAAAAATATATATATTCAAGAAATTTATTCAGAGTTATACAAGGTCAATCATTCCTGAAAGATCAAACAGTGATAATAAACTGCCTCTTTTTTACTGGGCATCCTGTAGATGATTTCATTTTTATTAAATTTTTTACAAGGGATAAGGTAGGGAATGAGAAGATACAGGTTTGATACTGTCTCTCATAAAATAAATTGAGATAAAAAGGAGACTGTCTGTTGTTCATGCAGGCTGTCATATAGTGTTTGCGTCAAAAGAAATGAAGTTAGAGGCAATACAAATACAACTGTAGTAGTAAATAAAGAGAGAAGAAAATGTCAGCTTGTGAATTTTTGTAGTTATAAAAGATTACTCGGATATTTTTTTATTTAATAAATTCACCTCAGGCAAGGCAATAATTTCATTAAGATGCAAGGGGCCATTGAGAGTGGGGGGGACAATGAAAAGACTTAAGAAATCGGAAACCCAATAATAATATAAATTTCAGGGTTTAGTTCCCCCCACCCCCCAGGTAAAAGCCACAAAAAATGCCAATTTTTAAACGTAGACTCCTGTGAATAAGCTTGTTAAATCAAACTTTTTTTTTTTAAATCAATATAATTTCTCGGGCAAGGCAATAATGCCACTAAGATGCAAGGGGTTACTGGGAGTGGAAGAGAATGCAAAGACTTTAGAAAGAACTGGAAACCTAATCCTAAACTGGAAGCAAGGGATAGACCTCTAGTCCTGTTCAAAAGACTAGAGAGGAGTGTGAACTGGATGATAGGCAAACCTATCTACACCTATTGAGGAGAAAAAATAAATAGTAAATTAAAATTTCAGAATTTAAGTGGAGATGTTGGAATCATGATGAGAAAAAGTATATTTTTATTGAGTAAGCTGTCATTTCAATGAGAATGAAAAAAAAGAAAATGAAAAAATGAAAAAAAATTAAAAAGAGAATTAAATAGAGAATAAACAGAGGGTGAAAAAAAAGAAAGAAAAAAGAAAAAAGAGGATGACAAACAATAAAAAATAAAAAAGGGTGAAAAATAGTGCAGAAAATAGAATGAAAAATTTAGTAAAAAAAATAGAATGGAAAAGAGGGTAAAAACAAAAAGTGTAAAAAGAGAATGAAATAAAGAGAGTGAAAAACAGGGAATGAAAAAAAATTGTAAATTTGAAAGCTTTTAACAATCTACAATTTTCACAATCACCCACTTTAATTTTCCTTAATCTACAAACGCCAAGCATCTTCATCCATTTATTTCATGTTTCTAGCATTTACCATTGCTGTGTTTTGTCATCTTGAAGGCTCTTAATAATCTACCATTTCTTAAATCATCCACTTTAATTCAATTGTTTGCTATTCCTGATATCTTGGCACATTAGAATTATTCTATAAGCTGCTGCTGCTGTTTACCGGAATCTTTAACGGCTACATTTTAACAACCATCAAATTAATTATACCGTTCATTTAAATCAATACAACCTGATTCAAGTCAGATTAATTTGTGCCAATGGATGGGTGTGCAGCAATATGAACACAGGAAGTTTGTCAGCACAACATGGAAAATGAATTAGAATTTCTAATTTTTTTTTTTAACAGTTATGCCAGTTTAGCAATTACCTTTTAATACATCCACAAGTTTTTATCCCCTATCTAGAACCATTTACTAAATTGCTGATGTGACTTTTATTAGAAAATTCTTGGTGTATCTTAGCAAATTAAGAATAGAACACAAAGTAATACATGCTCTAAAAAAAAAAAAAAAATGAAAAAAAAAAGGAAATCTACTGATGTAAAAGTTTTAATTGTATAACCCGGATATAAGAGCAACTCAGATATAAGAGAGATTTTATCTGGTCCAAAATTAGAGCCCGTGGTAATGTATATAAAATAGACCAAACCCAGATATAAGAGAAACCCGGATATAAGACAACTTTTATCCAGTCCCAACAACTCTCTTATATCAGGGTTACACTGTATTTGGCAATTTCAGACAAGTAAGTCATTTGTATTCCAGAAGCTGAGTAGAGTATCAAGAGACAGGAAAATTTCACTGGAAACAAAGAAGAGAATACTGGATTGTTATGTGATGTCTATTCTTCAATATGGCAGTGAATGGTGGACAATATCATCAAAGATGAAGGAAAGATTTTTGGTTGTTTTATTTTTATGGCATATCAACCTCAGTGGGTCATTTATTGCCAACTAAATTTTATTTATTTATTGCTGGTAATACCTTTTTCTTTCAACAATTTATTGTTGTTTTTATATAAGTTTTGTGTCTAGTAATACACTTTTCTTTTCGAGTATCAAGATTCATTGGGATTTGTTTTTAAGGGCAGGGTCCCCAAGTCCTACCCTTGTTATTTAACCCATAACTGGAGGGAAGGGACGGATTAATACCTTTCCCAAGGGTACCAGTGCTTAAGTGAATGCAAAGTGTTCGACTGAAATTTGAACTCGGCTCACCGATTTCTCTTTCCGAGCTGATATCCACTGCACTACAATGCACATCTGTCACTAAACGCTTACAGCACCTGGTATTCCCAAGTGGTCACCCATCTAAGTACTGACCAGGCTCAACATTGCTTAACTTTGGTGATCGAGCGAGAATCGGTGTATTCAATGTGATAAGCTGTAAGCCCAGCAATGATGGGGTTGACAGATATATCCGGCCATAGATGATGTCAACAGAGTGTAACACAAAAAACAAGCATTGCGTAGGAGTTTTAAGACAATATAAAAGTTTAGAATTTTTAGAGTGAAAAGGTAGTCTGTCTAACGACTTCCAACAATTTCTTCATATGTGTGATCTCTCTCCAGCTACTTCTTTATTCCACAACCATCACCATCTAAGAATAAAAATACAAGATTATATTTTCATGTATATACTAGCAGTATAGCCCGGCGTTGCTCGGGTGTAATGGAAGCTTTAAAACTAATCCATGGTCCTGGAGCTCAGACTCATTGGACGTTGGCACGGAAGACTAAAAAGCAATAGTTGTTTCCAGTTAAACTGAAACTGAAAGAAAAATCAATGGATATAAGTCAAATTTTGATTTCCTGGTATCGATATCAAACAAGTTTTTTTGTTGTAAACTGAATTTTGAAGGCTAAATAAGTCCTCTGAATAAATGGTATCATGGCTGAGGCTAAGAACTACAATTATACCTACTTAGAGCCAAACCCGAAGCAAAAACTAAAATAAAAGGGCTGAAAAACTGATTTTTAACAGACCCGGTATCTTGCCTTTTCTATATCTTGTCTTTTCTATTATCGATTTCCTGTACTGTTGTAAGAACTGCAACCTTGAAACTTCTGAATATTGTTTCTTATGTCTTTGTCTATGAGTGTATCAAATTTGATTAAAATCGGACCACTCCTTCTATAACCCAATTTTTTCGATTATCGATTTTCGATATTTATCGGGAGTACCTCGAATCAAAACCTAGCTAAGAACAATCACAGACGCTTATAGTACAACTGTGTAAATTTTCAAGGAAATCGGTTCAGCCATTACGGAGTCTATAGGTAACGGATATACACACACACACACACACACACACACACAGATAAAGTTCCATATATAAATAAAGTTAGATTTAAATTCTCATTGATAGAGGAAAATAGATTTCGATAGTCTCTCAAGTCCTTCTTAGTTTCTGCACTGATACACTCAACAGAGCAGCTCAACTGACACAAAAAAATCCAAATCATCCACCTGCTGAGATTGCTCGTTTTATATTAGTTCTAGCTGGCCGAAATTTGCATATGATACACGTTCATAACTTATAAATTACACCCACCAAGAACGCTCATGGTTTTATTGTTGACTTCTGGCACTCTGCATGCAAAACGGGTTCATTTTGGATTCTAAGGTAGGCCATTTGTTATCAGTTAACATTTTTCCTTGTTCGACCAGCATTTCATCTAGCCAGTGACGGTTGTTACATTTGGTAAGCGTCCGCTATCCTGCTTGCATATCATGCATGCCACTCATTGCCTCTTTGAACGGGGGACACACACAAATAGATAGATAGATATCTTACATGGTATATGACACAATAAAAGTTTGTTTTCTTCTACCGAGTGCCAATAGCTCAGATGTAGAATCCCTGACTGATGTCAATTCGGTTGGGTTTCAATCCTGGCTAAAAGCAATCAGATGTCTAACTGTACTGATGAGCTGTGATACAGCGAAACAGATCTGTTTGTGGATGACTATATATATATATATATATATATATATATATATATAGTAGTGAGCATAAAGATCAAAACGATGTTAAGAAAGTCTAAATGCGAAATAACTTTCTATTTTAAAGCTTCATAGAACATTTTATCAAGGAAAAATAAGGATATAATTTCAAATAGATACATTTAGATTTTTCTTAACATTGTTCTGATCTTTATGCTTGCTACTGTATGTACATATGTGTGTGTGTGTGTGTCTGTATTCATTATTGTCTATATATGTATTTATATAATGGATACATTTTGTATGGCAACAAAAATATAATATTACAGTATACTGCATGTGCTTAGTGCAATTCAGTGCATTTAGGTCACATGTAGACATTTAATGTAATATACTAGTGTCTTTTTTAACTGTTGAACAGTTATCAGTACAAGTTGTACTTGCTTGGCACTACTGTCTGACCTGTTAAAGTTTAGTGTAATGTGAAATTAAGCAATAAGGAAAATTATGTTTATTCTGCTGTCTTAAATACATGTTGTCAAAACAATAAAGATACTTTTATTATGTATATGACACTAACAAGGATGTTCAAAATTGTCAAAAAAAAGCTAAAATTCTCTGTCATAATGTATAAACATGCTGCTACTGCTCATCTGGTGCTATAGGAGTTACAAGTTTTATCCTGAGGTGAAGTAGTACAAGAAATATACTTTAGCTCAGTGTCAAGTCCCAATGATGTCATAAGGAAGAATTTCCAGTTAGAAATTCCGAAACTTTCCAAAGAAGGCAATTCCGAAACTTTCCAAAGAAGGCAATTCCAAAACTTTCCAAAGAAGTTGTGAAAGGAATAAGAGCAATATAATTCTTTGGATCAATTAAAGAATTCTGTTCAACATTCCCAGAAAGATAACTGTCCTTATCTTTGTTGTTGTTATCACTGCATTTCAACTGCTGTGCCTACCAGCCTTCAATAAGGTGCTTATCAATAAACATTTTATTTAATCTATGAGGACAGATTATTCCCATTCTACCATACAGAATAATAGCCTAAAAGATTAAAGTATTGGTCCTTGAATTTGGCCACAAAGTAATTATGATTTCAATTGTTGAGCGGGTAGTGTGTACTTGAACTCAGTAAACTAGACAAAATATCTCGAGAAATGGTGTAACATGAGAGAGCAAGGCCTCTGATTGGGAGATTAGAGGTTTCATTGTGCATGGAACCATTCTTTTAATTGCTGTTGTTCCCAGATCCACCTTGTTAAGGGGTCCCAGCTATGGATAAATAGTGAACTCCCAAACACAAACAAAATACTAAGAAAATATAAAAATACATTTTTATAGTAAAAATACCAATAATACATTTTATCTGCAATTGAAGCCATAAAAATGTATTCAAAATATTTAGATTCTGGCATTAAATAACCCATAGAAGTTGATATGCCACTAAATAAAATCAATCAATCAATCAACCAACTGAGAAGTCGTTAGCAGAACGAGAACAATCTATCTGATAAAGAAACTGGTCTGAAGGAATAAATTTATAATCATACAAACACTGTCTCAGAAACACAGACAAAATGCTCAATGTTTCCTGCTTAATTAAAGTGGAAAACTTAATTCTTGAAAGAACAAAAAAATTGCTGGTGGCATATAGTCAGTTGGTATAAATTATGGTACCCAAGTTAAAAACAATATAAATGCTTACTAAGTGCGTACTAAGGGCAAATGTTCATTGTGGTACTGTGGATGTCGGCTTGGAACATGAAATTGGAAAACTGAGTTCAAATTCCAATTGAATTTGTTGCATTTACTTACACACAAATACCCTTGGAAAAGGTATTAATATGCCACTTCTCTCTCCAGCTATGGGTTAAATAGCAGGAGAGATTGGATTCTACAGCCTTGGTTGGTAATCAGCCTACTGCAGAAAGTAATGGCAACCTACTGCAAGAAAATCTTCTACCCAGTCAGTCATGTCTCTTTTGAGACATGATCATCCAAGCATGTATCATGTATGGCATTTAACTGACTGATTGACTATGACACTTGGGTCAAGCAGAACTCTGGTCATTTATAGCTGGAGTAATAATAATTGCTGGTAGTAACCGTAAAAATTTCTATTTTAATTTTCTGATGAATCATAGTTCTTAAGTTAATGATTGAATAAATTTCTTGCGAGGTTTACAATTATAAAATACCCATGGAATTTCCCCTATTAATGACTGAATTTTAAAACCACAAATCCATGAAACAAACTCACTACAAAAGAATAGTCTGCAAGAACATAAATAAAGAATATAAGTTACCCCTACAATATTCTTTGCCCTGCAGCCTGAAAGTCACAAGCCTGTCACAGATGATAAACTACATCTGGCAGCAAGGCCTTTGATCTGGAGATTAGAGGTTTGAGGAGCATAGAACAAACTCTTAATTGCTCTTGTTCCAAGATCCACCCTGACTCACAGTGCTAGCACCTGTTAGGTTCTCAGCTATGGACAAATTATAAACTCAAACAAAAATGTCACAAACAAAAATTAACAGTAATTTTTTATAATAAAATGAGCAACAATAGATTATTTTATAGAAAAAAAGACAATGCAACACTAAAAGAATATAAAAATTCATTTTTTATAGTAAATTACCAATACATTTTATGATCTACAAAGTCAGCCAGTCAGTTAAGTGCCATACAAGATACACGCTTTGGGCGATCATGTCTCAATACAGACATGACTGACTGGGCAGAAGATTATCCCGCAGTAGGTTGCCATTGCTTTCTTCAGTAGATTGGTTGCCAGCCAAGGCTATAGAACCCATTATTATTTAATCCATAACTGGAGGGAAGAGCCAGATTAATACCCTTCCTAAGGGTATTTGCACATAAATGAATGCAAAAATTCAACTGGAATTAGAACTTGGACCCCCGATTTCTCGTTCCAAGACAATATCCACTGCACCACAATGCACATCCGATCTAAGAATATATCTAAAAAACAACATTAACCTGAAAGTTTAAAATTATGTACAGAATATCTTCAGTTGAAAGCTTAAAAATTACATACAAAATGTAGATTTTGGCATTAAATAACCCATAGAATTGTTGATATTCTACTTAACAAAATTAGCCAACCAGCCAACCAACCAACAGCCTGTCCAGACTTTATTGTTATCTCATTGGCAAATGTTCAAAGGAATTCTTTACTTTAGTTTCAGTAGTTCAGACATTTGCTGCTTAGACACACATCCATAGAGTCAAATCACCTTCATTTCCCCTGTATTCCAACTGCAAGTTGTTGGTTTCCCAAGAACTGTTGTTAAATACTCCTACATGGGTGCTTTCCTGAACACTATAATTTTAACCTCTTCAAATCAATGATCAATCATTACATTCACTTCATTCAGTAACTCACTACCTTGAGTGGCTCATGACTTGTTAAACATTGCTCTACAGTGAGGTTACTCAGTTACACATTTTTATCCAAGTTCAGTTTAGTTCATTACATTCACTTACAAACTAATGCCCTTGGGAAAGGCATGAATCTATCTTTTCTTTCCTTAGCTATAGTTTAATGGCAGGACAGACTTGGTTTTATGGCCTTGGTTGGTAGCCATTCAAGTACAAAGACAATTCAAAACCTGAGGAGGGTTGTTTTCTCCTTTTACCCTCAGCTATGGGTAAATAATAAGACTCAGTCAGTAGCCTTGGTTGGCAAGCAGTCTAGGAGATGGAAAACTGACTTCAAACCAGGTTGTCTTACCTAGAAAACACCACGGCTGCAACAGCTTCAGGGCATGTGGTGCTCGTAGAACACTAAGTTTCATCATCATCATGACAGAATCTTTTTTATATCCTTTTTTTGTTAAGTGTATTTTTGTATGCAGGTATATGAGAGAATCTGTTTGTATCTACGGACATGTGTAGGTGAGATGGCACACCTCCTTATTTATGAGTTGACCTGAAGTAAAGGATTTGGAATAATGAATAAAGTAGAGGTGAGCTTCAGGCCAAGATTTTATTAACAGCTGCAGTTTAAACCACAACCCACTCCCATGCATGTTACTATCAAAAACTGTCACAAAAACATGTGTCATTATTATTTTCTTTTTTGTTATTTTTTGTGGTTATATATATATATATATATATAGATATAGATATAGATATATTATATAAGAAAATAATAGCAAAGTAGGATTTAAGCACAAAGCTGTAAAGAATTAAAAAGGCTCTGAAATTCACAAAAGAAAGAAGCCAGTTTTATTTGTGAAAACATTTAACTTTTGTGTTCAGCTTTTATGAGTCTTTCCAAAGATATTAAGATGTATCAAAACTGTTTCATTTTTTTTTTTTTTTTTTTTACAAATCATAACTTAAAAGCTTGTTTCATGTACACATTTAAAGATAATCTCAGAAACCACTATTATTAATATTACGATTATATATCAGAGTGTATCAAAAATATCGTTGCTCTTTTGCTCGCCTACACGCAACCAAAGTTTATTTTATATACATATTTTAAGACTATCTATGACTACACTGTACTATTAAAACTAATATAAAAATAAATGTAGGTGTATCAGAAAATATTTATATTTTGCACACCTTTACTCCAAAGCATATTTCATTTCATGTACATGTCTCTTTAGGTTATCTAACGCATCGCTCATTCATTAAAATGAATTGGAGCACTCTAGCTATTGGGCACGTAATATGATAAGCGCTAAAAAGACTGCCTTCTTCCACCGAACGCCCCATGACCCAGGGGTACAGTCGCCGACTGACGCCAATTCGGTCGGGTTTTGAGCCTGGGTTATGTACCAATCGGAGTCTAACCATACTGATGAGCTGTGATACAGCGAAACAGATCTGTCTGCGGATGACAATATATATATATATATATATATATATATATATATATATATAGAGAGAGAGAGAGAGAGAGAGATAAAACATATATTGTTCAATTGCTGGATTATATTATGAAGTTGATGTTGCACATTGACATGGTCAAACTGTTCTTGAGACAAGATATCAACAAAACACCTCGTAACCCAAGAACTCTCTGGAAAATCCTTGCAGAGTAAATAATGATGGTTTCCTGGAGGCCACATTTCCAATTGCCTCAAGACAGTCTTTCAAGCTTTCAGGTGGTGTTCCAAGTGCACCTATTACTACAGGAATTACTTACACAATTCTTTCAATCTTTTTTGGTTTCTTTGGCATAAAGTGTGTATCAAAAGTATTTTTCCTTTTATACAGCCTTTTATTCCAAAGCTTATTTTATGCCCACATCTAAAGACAAGGACTCCACTATATCATTAATGCAGTTATTATATAAATTAAATTGCATAAAAAGGATTTTTCTTTCTTACAAATCTTTACTCTAAACCATCTATTACTCCACTTATATTTTTACTAGCAGTATAGCCTGGCGTTGCTCGGGTGTAATGAAAACTTTAAAACTAATCCATACTCCTGGAGCTCAGACTCTTTGGACGTTGGCACGAAAGACTAAAAAGCAATAGTTGTTTCCAGTTAAAGCGAAACCGGAGACTGAATGAAAAATGAATGGATGTAAGTCAAATTTTGATTTCCTGGTATCAATATCAAATTTTCTGCACTATTGTAAGAACTGCAACCTTGAAACTTCTGAATATCGTTTCTTATGTCTTTGTCTATGAGTGTATCAAATTTGATTAAAATCGGACCACTCCTTCTATAACCCAATTTATTCGATTATCGATATTTATCAGGGGTATCTCAACACAAAACCTAGCTAAGAACACTCTCAGACGCTTATAGTACAACTGTGTAAATTTTCAAGAAAATCGGTTCAGCCGTTTCGGAGTCTATAGGTAACAGACACACACACACACACACACACACAAAGTTCCATTTATAAATAAGTTTAGATTGGAAGGAGAATGTGCTGAAAATCTCTCAACCTGACCAAGATATTCTTCCAGAAAATTCTCATTTAGTCACCTGGTCAAACTGTGGAAAGTGGATCAGGCCAAAAAGTTTTCAGTACTCACTCATAATAGTGATTTACTAAGGCTAGCTTAGATGTGTGACAAGGCTGAAAATAAAGTGCATCTAGTGAGGATCAAATTCATTACTCAGCCATAATTGGTTTGGCAAAGCAACCCTTGCTAACCCTTTATATCAAGCTGAGGTGCCCAACACAATTATTCAATTTTATCTTTTGTTTCAAATGTTACAATTGCAGAGACAAGTCTTATGATTGTGACAATTTTAAGGCATTATTTTTTTAAATTTAGCCTCAAAGACATGAAAACTGCTCACAGAATTCGACAAGAAAAAGAAACAATACTTGACCACACTGCCCAATATTGGTTCAAGTTTTTCAAGGAATAGCAACTTTACCCTCAAATATAAGCCTCAAAATGGACAACCATCAGTTATTGATTATAATATTCTAAAATACAAAATGGAGGTTAACCTGATTACCAGAACTTGAAAACTTTCAGAAGAGCCAAGAACATCAAAATACACCATGTGTAGAGCAGTCAGTCAGTCAGTTAAGTGCCATATGTGATACACACTTGGATGATCATGTCTTGAAAGAGACATGACTGACTGGGCAGAAGATTTTCCTGCAGTAGGTTGGATTACTTTTTGCAGTAGACTGGTTGCCAACCAAGGCTAAAGACACCAATCTGTCCTGTTATTTGACCCATAACTGGAGGAAAGTGATGGATTAATACTTTTCCCAAATTAATACTTGTCCCAATTTATTGCATAAATAATTATAAAAAAAAATGAATACAACAAATTCAACTGGAATTTGAACTCAGATCTCCAATTTCTCATTCCAAACCAATATCCAGTGCACCACAACACACATGCAGAGCATTATGTAAGCTTAAAAATACATTCAAGAGCTCTAATGAGGTTCTCATGATTAAAAAAAAGATAAAAATGATATTTTTTTTCACTCTAATATTTAATGTCTAAGTTGAATTCACAAATTTAGACTTACAGCGCTTATAACACCCATATTAATAACAGCTGAACGAGCTTTTCAGGACTTATAATTAAGAATTCCAATTTTTAATGGATATATAGTAAAAGATATACTAACATATTTACTCTATGTCAACCTGATTTTTTTTAATGATTGGAGGAAGAGGAGGAGGATTAATAATAATAATTTTCTTAATTTTTTTGCATTTTATAATGGAAACATAAGTGATAGACAGGGAAAGAGAGACAGACAGACTAAATGAAAATTTGAGAAAATTTTTGATTAACTTACATGACTTATTCTCCAAACAAGGATGGGCAATTGGCAGAGAGGTTATTTAGTGCAGAAAGTCTGATTGGCAAATTAAGTTCAATTTCCAGCTGAGGCCATAACATTTACTCTCATACAAATCAGTCAGTCAGTCAAGTGCCATACGTGATACACGCTTGGGCGATCATGTCTCGAAAGAGACATGACTGACTGGGCAGAAGATTATCCCGCAGTAGGTTGCCATTGCTTTCTGCGGTAGACTGGTTGCCGACCAAGGCTATAGAACCCAATCTGTCCCGTTATTTGACTCAGAACTAGAGGGAGAAGAGACGTATTATATTATTAAGTAGTAATTTGTGGGGGATCAGTTTATTACTTCATAACAATACAGAACTGATCCCCCACTTTATGGCCAGTAGAAGCCTTAATCATGATTCCAACTATTATATTCAGTCAGTCAGTCAAGTGCCATACGTGATGCACACTTTGGCGATCATCTCTCGAAAGAGACATGACTGACTGGGCAGAAAATTATCCCGCAGTAGGTTGCCATTGCTTTCTGCGGTAGACTGGTTGCCAGCCAAGGCTATAGAACCCAATCTGTCCTATTATTTAACCCATAACTGGAGGAAAGAGACGGATTATTACCTTTCCCAAGGGTATTTGTACGTAAGCGAATGCAAGGAATCCAACTGAAATTCGAACGAGGCTCCCCGAGTTGTCATTCCAAGTCGATATCCATTGCACCACAACGCACATCCCTTATACAAATACCCTTGAAAAAATATACACTGCTAAAGGGTAAACTTGTTCACCCTTCATTCTCTTATCCACCTATTGTCCTTGATAACATTTTCATTTTTGGAAATTTGAATCCTTTTCTTATTGTTAACAATTTCTATGAAAGTGAAACGCAATAAAAGATTTGAATATTGCATGACAAACTCATTTCTAAGGTGATTGTTGCATGTTCAGAATAAATGTGATATTAGTGAATATTGTCCAGGTCAGTAAATGTGACTGGTTAAACTAATATCGGGATAGTAAAGACCAGTACCTCCCACATTCCCCACTGTTTGGCCCTGTGTCACATATTTTGCATTAATTATTATTCTTCTATGTGCTTTGTCCTTTCAGGACATAGGCAATCATGGCTTTCCATGTCTCTTTATCCCTGGTGGTTCTTAGCACGCTTTCTCCTGTTGCACCACGCAACCCTCGTTGTCATCCACCTAATCAGGCCCTGCAAATATATTATCCGCTGCTTTCCCCTGTCTTATTTTCCCTCTATCTGGCCTGTTAGTATCAGGTTCTCCAAGCCCTCTTCCCTCTTTGCATGTCCCAGGAACTTTAGCTGTCTTTTCCTGATGCTCAGTATTAATTTCGTTTTCGTTTCCATCATTTCCAAAACCTCATCATTGCTCACATGCTCGATCAACATTTCAGTTGCTTCAAGTTTTTCCTTCATCTTTGATGATATTGTCCAGCATTCATTGCGATGTTGAAGAACTGACATCACATAGCAATCCAGTACTCTCTTCTTTGTTTCAAGAGAAATTTTCCTGTTTCTTAATAGTCTTCTCAGCTCCTGGAATGCATCCTTCTTTTGAATCTCAGGAATATAAAGAAACAGCTTTGACCACAAAGTGAGGGGTCAGTTTATATATTGATTGTAATACGGAACTGATCCCCCACTTTATATCCAGTATGCTTCTGTAGAACCACATTTCAGTTGCTTCAAGTTTTCCTTCATTTTTGATGATATTGTCCAGCATTCACTGCCATATTGAAGAACTGACATCACATAGCAATCCCGTACTCTCTTTGTTTCTAGCGAAATTTTCCTATCTCTTTATACTCTACTCAACTTCTAGAATGCATCCTTCACCATGCCAATTCGCCTTCGGATCTCTGTGTTGCACTTCCTCGGTTTTTAAATTTTTGGACCTGCATGATTTTAGTATCACCACCTGTATTTGGTATTTTGGGTTGCTCTTGTCGCTGATAACCATGCATTCTTTTTTTTTTTGCAGTTTATTTGTTGTCCTTTTTTGTCACTCTCTTCAGGCATCTTCCGTGGGAGTTAATTTCAAAACTAAAAAAATGTTGAATGATATTTTATGCAGTGCTCAATGCTAAGATTACAGAACTGTTTTACTTTTGAGAGCAACTCTCCTCTTTTTGTGACTAGCAGTATAGCCCAGCATTGCTCGGGTGTAATGAAAGCTTTCAAACTAATCCATGGTCCTAGAGCTCAGACTCTTTGGACGTCGGCACGAAAGACTAAAAAGCAATAGTTGTTTCCAGTTAAAGCGAAACTGTAGACTGAAAGAAAAATGAATGGATGTAAGTCAAATTTTCATTTCGTGGTATCGATATCAAATAAATCTTTTTCGTCGTAAACTGAATTTTGAAGGCTAATAAGTCCTCTGAGTAAATGGTATCATGGCTGAGACTAAGAACTACAATTATACCTACTTAGAGCCAAACCCGAAGCAAAAACTAAAATAAAAGGGCTAAAAAAAAAAAAAAAAAAAAATACAGGCAGATAAACAGACACACACACAAACATCTTGCCTTATATATATATAAATCGATTTTCTGCACTATTGTGAGAACTGCAACCTTGAAACTTCTGAATATCGTTTCTTATGTCTTTGTCTATGAGTGTATCAAATTTGATTAAAATCAGACCACTCCTTCTATAACCCGATTTTTTCGATTATCGATATTTATTGGGGGTACCTCGACACAAAACCTAGCTAAGAACACTCGCAGACGCTTATAGTACAACTGTGTAAATTTTCAAGAAAATCGGTTAAGCCGTTTCGGCGTCTATAGGTAATGGACACACACACACACACAGACAAAGTTCCATTTATAAATAAGTTTAGATAGATTAGATTAGATTAGATTAGATTAGATTTAGATCATCCTTCAGTGAGAATACATAGCATAAAAAACAGCCAACCAGTGGAAAGAAAAATCTTAAATGTTAGTAATTAAGGAAAGAGTTCATATTTTTCCTTTCAGCAAATAGTTTTTGAAAAAGAGGAAGAACAAGAAGGTTTTATGCATAAAAAAATATCCAAATCTTCTATTGTTTTTTACTTTCATAGAAATTGTTAACAATAAGAAAAGGATTCAAATTTTCCAAAATGAAAATGTTATCAAGGACAATAGGTGGATAAGAGAATGAAGGGTGAACAAGTAAACGAAATACCACAACTTGTTCATGAAGAAATCTTTTGTAGTCTACCAAACAGAGATAAGAAGAGTCTTCTAATTATGGAAAAAAAATTTACTGAAATAAAATAAAGAAGTAAAAAAAAAAAAAATTGTTTTTTTGCAACCAAAGAAGTTTCCAGACAAGAAAATTGCAATAATAATATGGAGAAAAGAAGATGAAAGCCTTTATTAAGAACGGAACAAAAATCGAATTCCAGGACTATTTATTTCAAATGTCAATGTGATCACCATTAACAAAATTGTCAGTAGCAGTGATACTGATTTTCATCTTTTAAAATTATTCTGGTTAAATTTTTGTCTATTTTCACCATTTAATTTCTGGTTAAATTTTCATCTTTTAAAATTCTGGTTAAATTTTTGTCTATTTTCACCATTTAATTTCTGGTTATCCTTAATCGATAGCTTTTACTCAAATACTTTTCAGTTATCTTCTAAATTTATTCATATCTTGTATGATTGTTTAAAAAGAAAATGTTTATTTTGTCAAGGTTAATAATGGATGTTTTTTCTTGCTGCTTCTGTCAGGAAAGTAAGTAAAGCCAATAGCAACAACAACAAACAAAAAAAATCACTTTCCTAACAAATCAACCCTAGTAAAATTTGAATTCACACCCCATATTCAGAAATCAATGAATCTAACTACTCAGTGACGCATATATAAATGTAAAAATTTAAGATAGAGTATGTTTGTAAAAGGACAATATGAATAAAGACAAAAGTAAAACTTATCTTAACACATCACTCAATAAATCCCGGGCATAACTCATTAAACAACAACTTTTTGGCAAAATTCAACTTTATTCATCAACATAGTCTTCTTCTAGGGTGATACAGAGTCCAAAACCTCGCATGCTGATGTTTGCGTATTTGATCACTTTGGATGGCTTTCATCTGCTGCTGTCCACTCAGGTAACTGCCGATTTTACTCCAGAGTGAAGTGGTGGATCCATGTTTCATCCATTATTACATATTTATGCAAAAACTCCTTGTTGCATTGAAACAGTTGCAAACAATGCTCTGAATCAATAATGCACTGTTGTTTTTGATCGATTGTGAGCAAACGTGGCACCCACTATGAACAAAGCTTTCTCATTGACAAATATTCATGCAAAATGGTGAATACACTGCCTTTTGGTATGTTCAGCTCCTCTGCTATCTCGCACAACTTCAATTTACAATCGGCCAAAAAGAGTTTGTGGATTTTTTGGTGTTTTCCGGGACAACTGCCAATTTTGGTTGACCTGAACATTCAGCATCATTGTGTCTGTATAACCACATTTAAAGTCAGCATATCACCTCTTAACCGTTGTTTCCAATGGAGCAGAGTCCAATAACACTTATCAAGCCATTGCTTTGCTTGAACAGTATTTTCCCCATCAGAAAGCAATGCTTTATCAGATTCTTCAATTGTTTTGAAAATTTGCAACAGTAGCTTCACTTAACTGTATTTTGTAAACTAATAATCCGATTGGGCCCAAATTTTGTCACGTGCCATTTGGAGTTTAGTATTTCATAAAAATCATCTGGATTTTTTATTACTGGTGCCATCTAGGTGTCAGGCCTGGAACTTATTGGGTGATGGGTTAGCCAACATGTTTGAAGAACAAAGCGTGTTGGCTAAGATAAATTTGCCTTTATGAGTGCATATATATATATATATATATATATATATATATATATATTGCATTATTTATATTAATATAGCAATGAAATGTGTGATGTCATTTTTTAATTGTTTGTTTCAGTTTGTGATGACATAGGAATAAAAACTACTATGATTGGTCAAAGAAAACTCAAATATGCCTTTCTTTTTACTCCATACTCATTCTCTGAATAAACCTTAATAAAGGCAAAACATGTTAGATGTATTTCCTATTTGTTCCTTATCCTATCATTATATTTGGTTGTCACACATAAAATGATGCGCTTTATAGGAAATTAATAAAATGCTTCTAATCACTCACTAACTTATTTAGTCGAAATAAGCACCATGTTGATAAATCCAGTGTGCCTTTAAGTTCTTGGTCCCAATTCTATAAAAATGTGATAAACACTTCAAATGCTTCGATTCCCTCTTCCTTATTGGAGAATATTGTGTATGAAAAGTTAAAAGCGCAAAATGCTTAACTAAGTGATCTCAAGTCAAGGATTTTTTTTTTCAATTTTTCGTGCATACACTCAATTTCTTACTGCCGGATACAAATTTACAGTCATACCCAGGACCCTAGATTTTGAGACCCTAGGTTTCAGTCTGCTAAGCCTACAGGTAAAATAAATCCAGCACTGCAAGTACTACTCGAACACTTAAACAATTATATGATAAAAAAATACTTCTGGGAAAACTAGAATTGTAATAACCAAAAACTCCATTTGGAGGAGATGTGGATTGGAAAGAATATTGTTCATTTTAATTCTTACCTGCACATTTTTTTATTGGATGTGGGTGTGTCAAATAAATTTTCTAATTTTTCAAAAGCCTAAAAATATGTCTCAAAAATTAAAACGAATTTAGTAAAGCGTCAATAAAAAAAAATAAGGCCATCAATCAATACACATAAAACGATGTGTGTGTGTGTGTGTTTAACAGTTTTAATCATTTAATAAAAATAAATAAATAACATTAGTAACAATAAGTAATTTTTGCCCCTCTTCATGCCCAACTCTTCGGGTGACGACGTTGTCGTTGCAAAGGTCAAAGCCGAATAAACTTTATAAATAAAACTACATTTATTTATTCAATGGGAAATTAGTAGTTATTTTACTTGTCAATTTGTTGTACGAGTGTTTAAGGGCGGGCGGGGGGGGGGGGCTGGATATTATTTCGAGAAAACGACATTTCAATACTAGTTCAAGCAAACTCTTCAAAAGAAAGAAAGAAAGAAAGGACAAAAAAAAAAGAAAGAAAGAAAAAGTGAAGAAAAAAAATAGAATCTAAAATCTGATGTCCTGTCAGGTTTTGTTCAGACCAGATTTTTTTAAAAGTGGATCATCAAGCGAAAAGTCTCGATAATGCCAGTGATGTTTTTTGTGTGTAACATTTCATTATTAAACTAAAAAAAATAAAAATAAGGCTGGCGACAAGCAGCTCTTTATTTTTTTTGTATAGTGGACTTTTCTGTAGACGTCAGTCAGTTAAGTACCATACGTGAAACACGCTTTGGACGATCATGTCTCGAAGGAGACATAACTGACTGGGCAGAAGATTTCTGCGGTAGACTGGTTGCCAGCCAAGGCTATAGAACCCAATCTGTCCTATTATTTAATCCATAACTGGAGGGAAGAGACGGATAAATACCTTTCCCAAGGGTATTTGCGCGTAAATTCGAACTCGGCTCCCCGATTTGTCGTTCCGAGTCGATATCCACTGCACCACAACGCACATCTGTGGACGTAGTGAGTCGAAATAGAAGTTTCTGTTAAAGTAAGCTCGACAAAAAAGGTCAAACTATTTTCATTTCGAAAATAAATTAATAGTATTTGTTTTTTAATTGTACTTGAAAAAAAAAAGTATTGTAGTCATTTTTCTGACTGTACTGATGAACCGAACAACAGTTATTAGGATTAATTTGTAAACTTAAAAAAAAAACAAAAAAAAAACGTCTTTACTGCGGTAAAATGAGTATCCAGGGTAAAAATTGGTCAGTTAAAGTGTCATGCGTGAGACATAAGATTATCCCGCAGTAGGTTACCATTACTTTCTGCGGTAGACTGGTTGCCAGCTAAGGCGACAGAACCCAATCTGTCCTGTTTTTTAACTCATACCTGGAGGGAAGAGACGAATTAATACATTTCCCAAGGGTATTTGCGCGTAAGTGGAATTCGAACTCGGCTCCCTGATTTATCGTTCCGAGCCGGTATCTACTGCACCACAAATAAAGGTAGGCTCTACAAAATGAGTAACGCCTATTTTGAGATTCACATCCTCATTATAATGTCATTATTTTCTCTGGAGGACTTTTAAAAAAAAACCACTGTGTGCATCATAAGTTCTCTTTTTTTTTTTTTTTTTCATACCCGTTTTACCCTGTATACTCATTTTTACCCGAGTAGACCCCATAAAATTAAAAATAAATAAATAAATATATTAAAATTAAATAATATATATATATATATAAAAAAAAATATATATATATATATAACAAAAAACTTATAACCATACTCGTTTCGAAAAACCCTCCGCGTATCTACATAGAAGAAAAAAAATGGTTGTAAAAAAAGAAAGAGCTACGCACATCAGCCAAAGCAATTCAGAACGAGTCAGCACGTAGCCCAAAGAAAAAAAAAAAAACGAGACGAGTAATCAATAACAAAAAAGCGCTCAATACGTAAGCAGAGCAGAATAAGTAAAGTATACCTAGTGAGCCAACAAACCTACCTGAAGATCAGCCAACGTTCCCTGAAAATTCGCTTAGGTCAAACCTTGGTAGGTTTGTTGGCTCACTAGGTATACTTTACTTATAAGAAACACGCACGCATAAAAACATGGATATGCGCATAAATATTTTATGGTGTTAATAAAACAGTGCTCGATGTAATTGTATAACAAACACTTGTCACTCGATGTTGTAGCTGATTATTAAAAAATAGTTATCTTAAAGTAAAACACATGAAATAATCCTAATTTACTAAACAAAAGTGAATAGATGACCACTTGTAAACAGGAATATATCTGCTGAAATACGTTGAACTGGATTAACATGGAGATCATAATAAGCATCTAATAATTGCAGAGTGCATGAAACACAGAGTCGTAGTTGTCGTCTTATAATAATAATAATAATAATAATAATAATAATAATAATAATGATCTAATCTTATTTATAAATGGAACTTTGTGTGTCTGTGTCCGTTACCTATAGACTCTGAAATGGCTGAACCGATTTTCTTGAAAATTAACACAGTTGCACTATAAGCGTCTGCGAGTGTTCTTAGCTAGGTTTTGTGTCAAGGTACCCCCGATAAATATCGAAAATCGATAATTGAAAAAAAAAGGGTTATAGAAGGAGTGGTCCGATTTTAATAAAATTTGATACACTCATAGACAAAGACATAAGAAACGATATTCAGAAGTTTCAAGGTTGCAGTTCTTACAATAGTGCAGAAAATCGATAATATATATATATATATAAGCCAACATGTTTGCATGTGTGTCTGTTTATCTGCCTGTATGTCTGTATTTTTTCAGCCCTTTTATTTTGGTTTTTTGCTTCGGGTTTGGCTCTAAGTAGGTATAATTGTAGTTCTTAGTCTCAGCCATGATACCATTTACTCACAGGACTTATTTAGCCTTCAAAATTCAGTTTACAAAAAAAAACAAAAAAAAAAAACTTATTTCATATCGATACCAGGAAATGAAATTTTGACTTACATCCATTCATTTTTCTTTCAGTCTACGGTTCCGCTTTAACTGGAAACAACTATTGCATTTTAGTCTTTCATGCCAACGTCCAAAGAGTCTGAGCTCCAGGACCACGGACTAGTTTTAAAGCTTTCATTACACCCGAGCAACGCCGGGCTATACTACTAGTAACAATAAAAAATATTCAAATGAAAGAAGGCAGTAAATACAAACAAGATTTACATTTAGTAGGTTCTGTAGAAAAGCAAAACAGAAGCCAAGAACCAACTATTGCGGCAAAAAATATGAAAACGAAAGCCAAGGATAAAGCTCTTAAACAGATGAAACAATGCTGGCAAGACAAACCTCTGCATGGCCAATATACCCAATGTTGATAAAGTTAATTAATACTTATCGATGGTTACGTGTATCTGGATAGATTAAAGTCTGAAACTGAAGGCTTTACTCTTGCAGCGCAAGATCAAAGTCTTTTTCACTAGGTACTTTCAGGAAAATATTATACATAATAATGTGGATCCAAACTGCAGGTTCTGTGATAAATACCAAGAAACAATAAACCATCTAAAATCTCACGATGTTCTGTACTTGCCCCTTGAATATAAAAATTGTCAGGATAGAGTGGGGCAATATTTACACTGGACAATGTGCAAACGCTATGGAAAATATGTAAACAGACAGTGGTATAAACATCACCCAGCACCGGTTTCAGAAATAGAATATGTCACCATTCTATGGGAGAAAAATTGAAGCAAATAAGCCGGACATTATTGTCAAAACCAGAAAGAAAAAACTTGCTTATTATTAATTTGTATGGCTTGTCCAGCCGATTGTAACATAGCAACCAAGGAATGCGAAAAAACTGTCAAAATATAAAGACCAGGGAATTGAAATAGAAAAAATGTGCAAATTGAAAACAAGTATCGTACCAGTGATAGTTTTTTTTTTTTTTTAAATTATATCACCGCGGGCAAGGCGGTAACGCCACTGATGTGCAGGAGGTTACGTAAGAGTGAAAAGATTGGAAAAGAGAAAGCCGGAAACCACATCCTAAACAGGGAACAATGGATGAGCCTCTTAACCTGTTCAATAGACGTGGGTGGAGTGTGAACCGGACGATAGTTTAGTCTATCTACTCCAATTGGGTGCACTTGGAATGATAAAAAACACATTGAAAGAATCCCTGGAAACCGCAGCTTAAAAGATATACAAAAAAATTATCTCGTTAAGTACAGCCCACACACTAATGAGAACTTTGTCTATGTAAATCTAGGGATGTTAGGGAGATATGAAAAAACATGAAATGGAGCCATAACACACCTCGACTTGCCTTAAGTCTTCCCGCAGACTTGGTAGGTAGTGCAACCATAGCAGAAATCGATTTGTAATGAAAAATGGCATTATATATATTATAATTATTATTAGTCAGGTTTCGTTAAAAATGACAGACAAGGTGTGATGGTTAAGTAAGTTTTTTTTTAATGTAATTTTTCATCTGATCTTATTCTTATAAGTTCTTTCTTTTGAGGGCATAAAAATTTTCCCAATTTTTTTTTTTTTATCCGAGCACTTTCGGCTATAATTTTAGCCATTTTCGAGGATGAATGTTATTTTTAATTTTACGTGTAACAGAATGTAAGCGGTAATATGAAGTTATGTACCGAACACGGTAAGCATATTGTTAAGAGAGAGTGTTCGTAGTTGATGTTATTGACTATTGGGTTTTTTGTTTTTATTAATAAGACCTCTAAACCATTGAAAATTGGCATATTGTTTGTGCAGCGTCACGGATGAATTAGACTTTGCTAACCACTCGAGGACAGACATTGCCTTCGCTGTCTTCGTAGCCATCACAAACTGTTTTTTTGGAATAAGATTCTGGTTCGCTGTAAAATTAATTAAGAGTAAGACCAAAAGCACCACAGTTTTTCGCAAGATAACTCGTCATCCTCTCCCGTGTGGCTAAAAAATGAAAAAAGTTAAAGAATTAAAGACTTATGAGAGGACCTGAAGCAGACTACCACCACGTTTAATTTCGTTGTTTTTTTTTTGTTGTTGTTTTTTTACTTTTTTCAGCGCACTCCTATCGATTTTTACTTAAACTTTCAGATCATCAAAGAAAACTTTGAAAAATTACAATATTTAAACCAATTTGTTGGGGATGTCAGTTTCTCATACAACGTTATAGTAAATCGATCCTCCATTTTCAAACCACTCGCGTTAGGGTCGCTTTGTTTATGTTAATTTCGTTGTTTTTCTTTTTTCAGTGCAGTCTTATCGATTGTTACTTAAACTTTCCGATTATCAAAAAAAAAAAAAAAAAAATTGTAAGTTTACAATATTTGAACAAATTTGGGGGGTCAGTTTCTCATACAACGTAGTAAAATCGATCCTCCATAGGTTATATGAGAAACAGTTCCCAACAAATTGTTTAAATATTTAAAGTTTTGCAATTTTTTTATTTTTTTTTTTGTCATTCGTAAAGTTTAAGGTGTAATATCGCACTGAAAAAAGTACAAAAAATTTGATAATGAACAAATTTACAGGTGGCGGTAATGTCGTACCGGCGACTGGTTTCAAAATGGAGGCTCGATTTATAACGTTTTGTGACTTTTGTCCGAGAAACTGATCGCCCTCAGAAAATGTTTAAATATTGAAATTGTTCAATTTTTTTTTTTTGGGGGGGGGGGGTCAATCGTAAAGCTAAGGGGGTAACCGATAGGAGTGCGCTGAAAAGAGTAAAAAAAATGAAAAAACAACGAAATTAAACGTGGTGGTAGTTTGCTTCAGGTCCACCGAAGAATGAAATAAAAAGTTAAAAAAACAAAAAGATATCATCCTTTGATTAGTGCTTCCGTCAGTCAAAATCCGAATTCGACCAACTATCCATTTTCACTTTTCTGGCATCACTGATCAGATGTTTTATTTATTTAGCTAGCAAATCAAACACTATATAAAAAAAATATTCTCTTCTTTTCTTAAACCAAGTAAGTTGACACCCACTCCACCCCGCTAAGTCAATTAGCGAAGTGTACGCACACACTAACGCAGTTGTCCCCCAAACTAAAAAAAAAAAAACCCTTCTACATTAAAAGAACGGTAAAACTCCTTTCTTTGCTGCCTACCATAATTGGGGATGATATCTTGGTTGTGTGTTCAGGAAAAAATATGGCTATTCTAGTGTAAAAATAAACAAAAAAGCTTTGTTATCAGTAACGCACTTAGAAGCAAACCGTAAAACAAATGTCGTTCTTTGAAACATTAAATGTAAAAGATCAACAATAAAAAAAGTTATGACATAAAAATGACCGTATTTACAATCAAAATAATGACCTTATCTTTTTGTTGTTAGCACATCATTTCGGTCGTTGTTACACTACGGCCCAATTCAGGCGTCTGTCGATTCGGCTTATCTTCAGGGAATTTTGAACTGAACGTTTTATGGTGGAAGGTGGGTAGATAGTTCTTTGAATTTAAAATCTATGTAGATAGGATCAGTTCGAAATTTCCTTAAGTTTACAAACTCGACTTTAAAAAGGGTCAGAGGGCACAACAGCCGAAACGTTCTGGTAGTAACAATAATAAAAATGAGGACATTAGTCCGAATGTAAATATTGATAATTTCTCATCGCAGAAATTCAACTAGATAAAAGAAAGACATTATTTGGAAACAATATCTTTTTATAATACGCACATTCTTATTCTAACCCTGACCTTCTATATTTAGCCAGAATATAAGGCTACCAAAAAGAAAAAATTGAAAAAAATGTTGAAGCTATGCTATAAAAGACTCAAATGCAGTTGGATCACCTGAGTTGGTTAGTTAAGTGGTGAGGATGGTGCACAACAGTCTTCCATAGACTTTCTCATTCAGAGAACTACTCTCTGACCTAAATATATACAAGGACCTCCTGAAGTGAAACCTTCGCGTCAACAGCGACAACCAACATGGAGGTACAAGTTTATCACACAGCTTAAAATAAATAAATATTATTGTTATGATTATAATTATTATTATGATGATGATGATAATAAAAAGGGCAATTTCACCATGTTAGATTCTGCAAAAGATGTGGAAGATTCTCGAATATTCGTTCACTATATCAAACGACTGAGTAGTGACTGATCTACTATATAATACTAACGAAACTTAAGTTTCAGGGGCCCTAATCCCAGATGGGATGTGCATATCAGCTCGGAATGAGAAATAGGTCAGTTGAATTCGTCGCATTCACTTACGCGCAATTACTCTTGAAAAAGGTATTACTAAATCCATCGCTTCTCCCTCCAGCTATGAGTTGAATAGCAAGACAGATTGGGTTCTATAGCCTTGGTTGGCAACCAGTCTACCACAGAAACCTATTGCGGGAAAAATATTCTGGCCACTCAGTTATGTCTCTTTTGAGACATGATCTCCCAAGCGTGTATCACGTATGGCACTTAACTGACTGAATCCCTGGCGGATTCTTGGAATAACTTTTAGAACTTTTTAATAAGTGACTTTTTCAATTAAAAGCAATGTTTTCTTAAGTGTTTATTATTAAAATACAGCCATTTTAAATCGTAAGCCAATGAGTTGAAGTAGCTAATGTTGACCTTAGAATCAGTCAGTTAAGTGAAACACGCTTGGGCGATCATGACTGACTGGGCAGAAAGATTATCCCGCAGTAGGTTGCCATTGCTTTCTGCGGTAGACTGGTTGCTAGCCAAGGCTATAGAACCCAATCTGTCCCCAATGGTATTTGCGCGTAAGTGAATGCAATGAATTCAACTGAAATTCGAACTCGGCTCTCCGATTTCTCGTTCCGAGCCGATATCTACTGCACCACAACGCACATCATTGAATACGATAGATAAAAAAAAACAAAAAAGACAAATGCATTTTTCATATGACTATACTACAGACCTCTCAGTTTGTAGTTAAATACCCTCCTCTCAGATCCATACCGGCAAATGACTTCTTCCCTGATTTTTTTTTTAAATCTTAAGTTTTTCTTTGTTGTTCCTCCGATATGAAGCCTCCATTTTTATTTTTTTATTTCTTTAGATTTTCCTCTCAGTTCACCAAGCCGCAGTTGGCAGACGACAGATTATGAACTCAGACAAAAACGTGTAGTAGTGGCGGCAAAGCTGTAAAAAGCAGATTTTGTTTTCACCTACCTACCTACTTACCTGCATTGCTATAATGACTTAAACATTAACCTGTCCCCACAGTCCTACCTACTAACTTTCTTTCAATAGCAACCACTTTTTATGGTTACCTGCCATAGTTCGAGACGACTACCGCGTTTTTATTTCCGATCCAAAAGAAACTCGCGTCCAGAGAACACCACCCATTGCCCAAATTGGTAGAATGCCTTTGGCAAAGAACGAGGATAGGGACCAAGGCATAGAAAAAATTGCCTTCCTTAATGGCACATTGACAATAATTTTTTCAGTAGTGGAAAAAAGTGATTTGTTGAGTTATCGAACGCAATTGTCAATCTTCTAAACTTATTCAAAGCTCAGGTTAGTACGGTATAAGGCAAAAATGGAGTACGAAGATTGTGTTGTGCCAATCTTCCAAGTGGGGAGGGTTTGGCTACTTACATAACTATTTTTTTAGTTACGAGCTATTCAATGTTGTAATTAAAATGAATCCAAATATAAAAATCAGTTTTAGCAGGTATGTACTGTACACAGGTGTGGTGGCCAATTAATTAAGGCTTGCGAACTACTTAATCGTCCATTCTTTAAAAAAATAGGAATTAAAAAAAAATTGTTATGGATTAGCATTCCTTAGAGGCCTTACTCGACTTGCGACATTTGTCAGAATTGAAAAAAATATTGATTTGTTATCATTTTAGAAGCGAGGACGGGACCTGTTCATAATATCAATACAATGTCAAATCGTTCCCTGACTTTTTTCACAGTTATCGGAACCTAACCGTTTGTTTTCAAATGTCGAGGTCTGCGCATGAAAATAGACTTCTTTTTTTTATCTTACAAAATAAAAATATTTCTTAATAAAGAATAAAAATATATATATATACATTTCGGCAAATTTTTGATTTGTTTCCCGAAGGCCTTTACCCCCGTCAAATCTTTCCTAAACTTCCTTAATTACGTGCAACTTATGTATATGCTGAACTCAAATCGATAATTGTTTATTGAAGAAACCTACCTTTTTTCATGTTATTGACCAGAAAAATCGGACTATATCTCACCCCTTACCACCGTACTCATATCTGATTCACCGCTGAATGACTTGAGGCGTAGGATACTTATTTCGGCCGATGTAGTTCCTTTGAGCAATTACTCCACGATTTGTTTGGTTTCGGAACTCAATTTCCGCGTAGTAATTGCAAAAAGGAAGTAAATTGGTCGAGAAATCGGCAAACTACGCGTGAAGTCATTCTGCAGTGAATAACATTTTTTGAAGCGTGGTTACGGGGTAAGAAAAACAGCGAAAAGAAGTTCGATATTTTTCTGCTTGAAAAAAGGTAGGTTTCGTCAATAAACAATTATCGATTTGAGTTCAGCATTTACATTTGCACGGAAATAAGGATGTTTTGAAAAGATTTGAAGGAGTAAAGGCCTTCGGGGAACAAATCAAAAATTGACCAATATTTCTTAATAAAGAATAAAAACGTACATATACATTTTTATGTTTTTTTTTTATTTCAAGAAAATGTTTTAAATAAACAATTGTATCTTTTTTGTTTATTTTTATCAATTCATGCCAAGCAAGGGAACAATGTCACAAAGATGCAAAGTGGCTACTGGAAGTAAAATTGAATGAAAAGACTTTAGAAGTAACCGGAGACCAAATCCTAAACAAGAAACAAGGTATAAACCTATACATCTGATCACAAGACCGGGGAGGAGTGTGATCCAGATGATATGCGAAAAATATTCTTTGTCATTAAAGAATAGATTTTAAAGTTGGGTCACATTTTTCATTAAAAGAACAAAAATTTATGTAAATTAACAAAAATATAAAAAAAAGTTTAAAAAATGTATGCAGATATTAATGGCGTAATGACATTTGTAAATAAAAAAAAAATTAAGTGCATTTAACTCTGTAAATTTCAGGGATCGATATTATGAACAGGAAAATCGATAAAATTCGATCCGGATAATTGTTGCGCCTAGAGGATTGTCTAAAGAATACAAAAATTATTGCCTGGAGAATTTTTTCTTATTTTTTATGAGTGGACCACTCCATTTAACTATCCCCTAGACTTGAGGTCCAAGGGGAAATGTGTATACACAGATTCGTTTTCTATATGTTCCTGTGACAGTCTAAGTAAATTTACTGCTTTGTTTCTGGGAGAGATACTGCATATTCTTCTGTCAGTGGTCAAGACTATATAGGATTTTGAATGCCGATTTTCAAGATAGACAAGCTCTTCCCAACTGAAAGAATGAAGAAACAATCTTCTTTTTTCCAAGCTAAGATAATCTCCAAGGCAAGCAGACAAACCATTTGCACTTGAATGACTGGAGCAACAGAATCTTCCTATGATCATTGTCCTGATTTTGTCAGGTAGAAAGCTAACCTTGAAAAAAAAAAAAAAAAAAAACCGCAAACAGTATTTTTTTTAAATTAAACCTACAAGATTACATGAGTGGCTCACAAAATTAGGCATGAATCCCCCTTTGCTCCTAGTTGGGGATTTTGAAACATCCTATTTTTCCATAACCCATGTCTGTAAATTCTCTATTTTAAAACTATATTTAAGACTTTATTTGGTTACTTTAAACTGGTTTCGATTGTGTATAGAGGGGAGGTGCTCAATTGCCAAAATTGAAATCAGTGGCTGACAACGCGTTCCAAGCCGTCGTTTTTACTGTGTGTGGAGTGATCCATTGTCACCTATTTGCTGGTTACCACAAAACAAGTATTTTTGTTGGTCGGTTTTACTGTATGTCAACCCATGTCGAATTATTGTATGAGGCACCCGGTGAGGATCGAATTTACTATTCAGCTGTAAGGGATGAGCCTCTTCACCTGTTCAATAGACGTCGCCCGGTTCACACTCCACCCACGTCTATTGAACAGGTGAAGAGGCTCATCCCTTGTTCCCTGTTTAGAATTTGGTTTCCGGCTTTCACTTTTCCAATCTTTTTTCTCTTACGTAGCCCCCTGTGCATCAGTGGTATTACCGACTTACTCGGGGTGATATGATTAAAAAAAAAAAAAAATTGGCCGGCAGACTAGCGTCGTTCACCATTATCCTACGACGAGATGCAACTTTTTTTAAAGTCAGAAGTCAAATATTACAACTTTGATGAATATTGTAATGTGCTTGGAAATAAAATCAATTTGGGAATAATTTATTGGAAAAAAATTATATAATCATACAAATGAATACCTTCTTTGTCAAGAAAGTTAAAAGTTTCTCAACTGTGGGAGGTTAATTGCTGACACTTAGAAATTCGGGTGACCGGAAAAAACCCATAAAAGAAAAATTATAACGTATGCTTTGTTAGTGTCAAAAAAAAAAAAAAAAAAAAAAAAGGTCAAAATATCGGATTGTGAATAGGAAAATATGGTGAATGTAATTATTTTCATTTATATAAGTAATGTTTTTCATAAAATAAGTTGTTTTAATTTCTCTATTAAAATGTTATCCATTTAATAAAATGAGTGAAATCCCTTTGCATTAATTTCTTTTCATTAATCACATATTTCAGGTGAAAATTCAGCTAACGTGTGTTAAGCTACGAACATCGCTTTTTTTGTGTGTGCGTGTGCATGTAATTCTAATATAGTTTAGTAATATTATTTGTTAATAACAATATAAAATGCATTTGAGATATGTAATAAATAAAAATGTTAAAAATGCACAATATATGTCATTGTTTGTAAAAGCTTTTCCAGGTGAAGAAATATGTTATGCCACCTGAAGAAACTTACTCAGACGATTACTACTCGACAACTTTAGGATGTTTACCTGTCCTAGAAATCAACCAGACCAGGTATTTTAACAGGTGAATATTTTGCCAACGAAAAGCAACATATCAGCAGGAAGTTTCTCACTTTGGGAAGATTAATTTAAATGTCGGACTGAATATTTTTCATGAAGAGACATGTGACTCTCTAGATAGATAGATAGATTGTTTACCAGCGCGTCCACGCGCAGCTAGACGTATACCTTCACTCTCCCTCAAAATGAATAGAAACTTATTTAGTCAAGGTTGTCTGAAAAAAAAAATCTAAGACGTTTATCGGTGTTATCAAAAATATTTAAGTTTTTGATATTTTTTTATTAACACAATGCAATTACAAAAGAGTTCTTTCTTTCTCTCTCTCTCTCTCTCTCTCTCTCAGTACTAACCCAAAATATTCTGAGTTAAACTATTTGATTTTTTGGGTCTGATGAAGCAGCTTGTATTTTTACAACTGCTGAAAAATTCTGGATTCATAACCGTTTAATAATGATGTGTTAAGTTTACTTTTTTTCTATAAATCGTATTGCTCTGGATAATATCCCTTGAGCTCTCTATTTTTATTTAATATTAATTTGTTTGGCTATCCTCTACATTTTTACGGGTTTGTGACTTTTATATACACACACACACACACACACACACTATATATATATATATATATATATATATATATATATAAATCAGAATTAATGTGGATAAACTTGTCATTTAGCTGAGCTGTCTTTATTTCAGTCATGCCGGCTTCAAAGATTCGTAAAGGAATTATTAAATATATTCACTTTTCAGGGTCACTTGGTTTTTCTCTGTTGATATTTCCCAAATTTTTCATAATTATATGAAGTCTGTTGTAAATTGATATCTTTGTGTACGCGAGTTATTTTGTGTAATGAATGTTGTATTATTTGTTTATCTTTATTATTATTATTTTTGTTTTTGGCTGTTTCCTAAGTGGTGTAGATTTTGGTGGTTAATTGCATTATATTGTGCTGACATTTGTTAAGCGTGCTTATGTATATGCTAAATTAATTGCTTTATATTGAGCTGACCTCTTTCTACCATTGATACATACACTTTATGACAAAAAATCTGCTTGCCTAAAATGCCTTTTCACCAGTAAACTACAGAAAAAAAAAACAATTTTGGCACTAAACATCATTATATATATATATATATATATATATATATATATATATATACAAGGACAAGAACTATTTTATCTTTTATGAGGTATATTGACAGGAAATAAACAATTTAATTAAAGTAATTTTATTTGATTTACTCAACAAATGCTTTAACAAGAAAAAGTACTTGTTACAAAATAAATTTAGTATTTAGTATAATAGCCTTTTGCTTTGATCACAACCTTCATTCTGTCAGGCATTGACATCACAAGCTTCTTCAATGTATCTCATAGTATCTCCTGCCAAGCAGCTTGTATTTGTTCCCAAAGTGTATCTTGCGAAGTAACATTAGATTTATCAATTTTTTATCCAAAATATTCCATAGATGTTCAATAGGGTAGTTTCAAAACAACTTGTTTAATAAAAAATAGGAAAAGTTAAGTATAACTTCTTGTTAATACATTTCTTTTACACCTAGTTTTAAATAATCAATATTTATTAGCAATTTACTTGGATTTTCACCCTGTATTTGAATTTCAGTGAGGGTTTTTAGGAAAATCACCCGTCCTAATACTTTTGCACACTACTAGTAGGCGTCCTTATGCAACCAGATGTGTAACGGCTACTCGGAAATAAAAATCGGCAATTTGAGTTCAAATTCCGACTGTATTCGTTATGTTCATTTCCGCACAGATAACCATCGAAAAGGTATGAATCTATCTTTCTCCATCAGCTATGGGTTAAATAACAGGGTTGATTGTACTATCTTACCTTGTCCAACCATCCAATCACACAAAAGCACACTGTCTTTTCTTATATCTTTGCCCTCAATATGCTCTGTGATTTTTTATTCCTCATTATGATATGTGTCCAAGGAATTTTTACCTATCTCTTCCTGATTCTGAGAAGAAGTGTTCTTTTTGTCATCATTTTCTTTAAGAATTCTTCATTTCTTACTCAATTTATCCATCGATGTTGGCACACCATGGACGTGATTAATGAGATCATTTGAATAAAATATTACTTTTTCATTATGGTAAATTAAATACGATTTTTATCTTGCTAAAAAAAAAAAAAAAAAAAAAAAAAAATATTGTTCCTAGATAAATTAAAATGTCATATATTTTGATTGATTTTGTTTCTTGACTTCTTACCAACCTTCAGATATTTTCTTATTAACCCTTTGCATATTGGTTACAATTGTAAGAAATATGCAACAAAATATTACTTCAAGCAAATACAAAAATTTAACTGGCAAGTGTGAAAAAAAAAAATAGTCGATGGAAAATGGATCACAGAAATCCGCATTAGAACAGTGAAAGAAGCCTTCAAAAAGCTAAGCAAAGTATTAGGAAACAGGAAAATTTAGTTAGAAACAAAGAAAGAGTTGTTCTTCTATTTGACGTTAAACTTTGGATACTCTTAAACATGCATAAACAAACTACCTTATTTCATTAATTTTCACCGGGCTTTTTCAGTGGACGCACACACAAACTTCAAAATCTTTGTTACTATTAAAATTTAAGAGGAAAGACTAAAAGTATTTTTTCTGATTATTAAGTTTTTTTTGTTTTGTTTTTTTTCATAAATGGGCACTGGTTCGAATCCCGGTGAAGATTTAAATGGGTAAGATTTTGAGCTGACAAACATTTTTTGAATTTTTGTTTAAATTAATTACACTTTTATAATTTATCTTTGTTTTTGTTTTTTTAAATATTTGTTTATATAAAATTTTACTTACACAATTCGCTTTTTAAAACTTTATGCTTTATTTTTTAGATTTAAAAAAAAAATGAGTGTCTTATTTGCCTTCACAGGGTAGCCCCACAAAAAAAACAAAAAAAAACATGAAAATTTTTATTTACTATATGATGAAAAATTTTTTTAGTTTGAAAACCAGATCTAAAATTTGTGTTTTTGTTGTTTAAATTTCTACCCTTTGATTTGTTTTTCTAATAACTCTAACAAAAATTCCGCCAATTAAATAAAATAAACTCTACCAAATTTCATAGTTTTGTTTTTGTTTATGGGGCACCACTAGTTTAAGAAAAGAACCTTTCGTTTTAATTTTTATGTTCAATTTTTTTTTCCCCGCCAACCAATAAGATTTAAGCGTTTTTTTTAACTGTTCGCATTTTTTTCTTGAATTTATCTTGAAATTATACTTAATTTCCTTGACAAGGTTTAATTTTTCTTTCTCTTAAATAAATTCTATCTTTTCAGAGAAGATAATTACGTCTTTCTACCATAATAATCCAAATCCTTGCCCTCTTTTTATTCAAAATATTTCTTTCTTCATTTCGTTTTACAAGAGCTTAACAACTTTAAAGCCAATTAGAGTTTTAAAAGCTATGAGCCTACATTTGCAATCTCCCTTCACCACATTTCATTCACTTATTCTTCTTAATGTTGTTACCGCACGCCTCTATTTAGAAATCACTTTTAAAATGGCATAAGCAAGTTAGCAAGGTAAAATCGTTCAACCCTGTGTGCCTCAGGTATTCTAGCCTTGTACCAGACAACGCCAACCTTATAAAAACGTCTGACATCGAGCAATAATTAAAAAAGCTAGTCTTATAAATCAAAAGTTACTTGCTCATCATGAATACCCATCTACAGTAGCCTTGTGCCAGACTAACGAAAAATAAATCTCTCTTAAGATGTTTTGAGTAAACCGATCATGCAGAGACTGAGATCAATAATCACAATGTGCTCAACTATCATGCCCTTGTACCAGAAAAACATTAAAAATTACAGCATTTTTTTTTTTTTTTTTTGTTAAATCCTTTCTATTAGGTTAGGTAGATGATTTTTTTTTGACATCCCAACTCTTGTTGGGTTATTTTATATTCTTGTTTAGGGTACCTGGTGAGAATTGAAATCACCACTCAGCTGTAATGGTCAACCAGACTGGTAGACTTACTAACCCTATGCCAAGATATCTTCACATTTTATTAGATTTTTTTTTTCCACATGTGAGAATTTAATTTATTTTCTAATGATTAGAAAATCATGGAGATCGGTTTATAACTTAACAATCAATTCATACAAGTTTACCTGTGCCTCTAACAATCTCAATACGTTTGGTAAAATCCTTCGTATTATTAGGTGAGTTTAGGTTGGTTTTTAAGGCATTTCAACTCATTTTGAGTTATTTATTGATGAATTTTGTATGTCAAGTATTGAAGTAATAGTAGTCAACCTTGCTAAGCATTTATCCTATATGTAGCTTTCTTAGGTTTTTACCAGAGAGCTGTTAAATATTTTTCCAATTATTAATATGTAGTAATGGGGGAATCACAATACAGACCCAGTTAAAAGCTGATAAGTTTACCTGTAATAAAGAAAAGACTATTTTGTTAACCTTTCCTCTTTATTTTAAGTTTGGTTGCTTGATATTTTTTTTATGATGTGTCGACTCCTGTTAGGTTATTAAATGCCAAATTTTTTATGTGCGACATTGGAAAGCTGAAAGTTTGAAATAAATATTCCAAAGAATTCCAGGATGTAGACAAAAGAAATTCTACCTACCACCCAGACACCACATTGGTTCTTGAAAATGACTGAGATGGTTGAAAGTATGCAATCCTGAACTTTGGATAGTTTATCCACAATTCTGATCCCAACACTCAACCATTTATTAGTAAATTTGATAAAATACAATAAAAAATGAAACAGACAGACAGAGCTTGTCAGTTCATTTTAATCAAACTTATTTAGATTAATACTCGCAGCCTAAATATACTGAACTAGCAGTATAGCCCGGCGTTGCTTGGGTGTAATGAAAGCTTTAAAATTAATCCATGGTCTTGAAGCTCAAACTCAGCCTAAAGAATATTTTAAATAATAAATTAATTGCGACAATTTACCAATCGCACCTAGAGTTCAGACTCTTTGGACGTTGGCACGAAAGACTAAAAAGCAATAGTTGTTTCCAGTTAAAGCGAAAGAAAAATGAATGGATGTAATCCAATTTTTTTATTTCCTGGTATCGATATCAAATAAGTTTTTTTGTCGTAAACTGAATTTTGAGGGCTAAATAAGTCCTCTGAGTAAATGGTATCATGGCTGAGACTAAGAACTACAATTATACTTACGTAGAGCCAAACCTAAAGCAAAAACTAAAATAAAAGGGATGAAAATATACAGACATACAGGCAGATAAACAGACACACACACAAACATCTTGCTTTATATATATATATATATATATATTATCAATTTTCTGCACTATTGTAAGAATCACAACCTTGAAACTTCTGAATACTGTTTCTTATGTCTTTGTCTATGAGTGTATGAAATTTGATTAAAATCAGACCACGCCTTCTATAACCTGATATTTTCTATTATCAATTTTCAATATTTATCGGGGGTACCTCGACACAAAACCTAGCTAAGAACACTCGCAGACGCTTATAGTACAACTTTGTAAATTTTCAAGAAAATCGGTTCAGCCGTTTCGGAATCTATAGGTAACGGACACACACACACACAGACAAAGTTCCATTTATAAATAAGTTTCGATTATTCATATAGAGGATGTGATTGATAAATTGTTGTATAAATGCTGAAAAAAAAAAAAAAAAAAAAAAAAAATGAAAATAATACTGATATCTAATTTTAACAGCTATATTTACCAAAATTACACAAAAATATCTCGAAATGCTAAAGAGTAGATTTATTTAATAAAATCGTGTTTTGGCTTAAAACAGCATCCAGACGACGTCGGAATCTCCTGCAACTCTTCTGGATGCTCTCCTTGTTTATGTTGGTGAATGTTGCCATATTCCTTGCCTTCAGTTCATCTTTGGTGTGACAAGGAGTCTTATTTGTCTCCTGCTCAACTGTGCCCCACACATAATAACAAAGGGGTTTTCAGTCTGGGAAATTAGATGGCCAGATGTAAAGGGGTTGTGATCCTAAACAGGAAGTTTATGTAGCCTAGTATAATTTATGCTTATCTTGTATTATCTCCCTTTATCACCTCCTAATAAAAAAAATCCAACATGTCCACCATGTGTTTTTTATTTATTAAATGCGATCAAATATATTTATATAATCCTCCTTCAACACATCACAAATTGCAACAAGTCTTCAGAATAACTTTGAAAGCCTTTTACAACTTTACCAAATATTTTGATTGATAACAATAAATTTAACTGTACTTATACAGAGATAAACATGCCTAGACCAGGCATGTTCAGCAAAATGATGAAAAATTTTCAAAACTATAAAAGAAGGCTAGACATATATATTGTCACTGTTGTAGAGCAGCCAACACCCCTCTAGTGCTCTCAAGAATGGCATTGTCAGTGGACCAAGGTAGCTATAAAAATAAAGGCTAATAGCAGTTAGCATTAGATTTAGGACTGTCATTGACACGTGATCTGAAGTCACTCTCTGTTGACTCTCTACTTCTGAGCAGAGAGTCAACCAGACAGGGCTTCGCCAAAGGATAGAGTCTCATCTGGGGTGAATAGACAAGAGCCTGACTCAGCTTTAAGCTCAGTCTATGGGATATTTTTGCCTAAGCTTAAGGGATTAGAATCCCTATTTTAATTGAACATGTATTGCATCAGCCTTGGTGAGAAGCTGGTAAATCCCAGATTTCGGAGTGTGATTGATGATTACTATCAGACTGTGCTCTTTGCGACTCTAATTACTTAACCTCTCCACTCTTCTACTATTTGTTCTTCTGTCTTATTGTGTTTGTCTTATTTGTATTAATATCCCTTAGCACGGATATTGTGCTGTAGATACTCAGCACACATTTTCTGGGTACCGTACGGTTACCTTGGCGATACAACAGTCACAAATGACAAATCCAGAACACAATCATACATCGGTTCTTTTCTCTTTTATTGGTCTTAAGACATGCGATTCTCTGAGCTTTATCAACACTCAACTTACTTTCAAGCAATGAGTAGTGCATGTTACGACTTCAACACTTTATAATCTAGATAATTGTAATTATGGAACGGTATAGATTCCACGTTAGGAAAATTCAAAAACAGTATCAGACTTTATCACAGCTATAAAACAATTATCTGTTTATTGTAACTTTGGTAATTATTTAAAAGATGCCTAACGAGACAGACCAGTGTGCAGTCTAATGATCAAAAAAGCGACTTCTTCAAGAAGGCCCCTATAATTTGATAAGTTTTGCTTTATTGCTACCTGAATAAAATTGCCAAAAGAGTATTCCAACAATGTCTACATCAACACTACACAAAGATATGATGTTTTTCTCATGGGCTTTGATTACAATATTGAGTTTAGTAGCAGCAAATCTAAAAGAAATGCAGATGGTTTATCATGCCTGCCACTTCCAGAGACATGGAACAGAATTTTCCACAAAGAATTAGTGGAATAATATCTAACCGCAATTGCCAGAGCATCAAGAACAGGTCCAATTCTATCCCATATAATTTATTTTGTCCAAAACGGTTGGCCACAATAAAATGTGCCAGAAAAATTTCATACCTTTCATCAGAAATAATATAAACTTTCTATCAACAACTGTTTGCTGTGGGAACAAGGGTAGTTATACCAGAAAAAAATTACCCAAACAAGTCATGCAAAAAGTTTTTTTTTTTTATCATATCACCCCGAGCAAGGCGGTAATGCCACTGATGTGCAGGGGGCTACGTAAGAGTGAAAAGATTGGAAAAGAGAAAGCCAGAAACCACATCCCAAACAGGAAACAAGGGCTGAGCCTCTTCACCTGTTCAATAAACGTGGGTGGAGTGTGAACTGGGCGATAGTTTAGTCTATCTACTCCAATTGAAAAAAAAATGTAAAAGATTGGGAAAGAGTGAAAAGATTGGAAAAGAGAAAGCCGGAAACCACATCCTAAAGATTTCAATAAAAATCATCACAGCCTCCAGACAACTTCAGAAGTGCAGGAAGGTTATCTTGGGACAATCAAAATTAAAGGCCTAGTCAAAGAAATATACTGGTGGCTTAATATTGACAAGAACATTGAACCAACTGCAAAGGCATTTGTGTTGTTCTCCATCACTTAACCAGACCCACCAAAAGCTCCACTACATCCTTGCCTGATAGGCCCCGACAGAGAGTACACCTGGATTATGCAGGTCCCTTCCAAGGATCAATATTTTTTGGAGCAGATGATGCCCATTCAAAATGGGTAAAGGTAATCCTGATATCTAATGCTATATTGACTACAACTATGAATATCTCAATGACAATGCTTGCAAGATATTGTATCCCAGAACTATTAGTTTCAGATAATGCACCAACGTTCACATCTGATGAGTTTAAAGGCTTCTCCACTTGTAATAGTATTAGACACATAAAAATTGCCCCATACCATCTTGCAACCAATGGATTAGTAGAATGAATGGTGTATTCCCTGAAATCATCCATGAAAATCAGCAAAGCATGAACTTGGCACCATCCATACAAAGCTCTCCAAATTCCTGATTTCTTATAGAAATTCACCCCCACACTATCACAGAAGAGTCACCAGCAACACTTATGGTTGGTCAAAAATTACGAAGTCAAAAACAAACATGCACAAAATTGAAAATTACAAAATGGCTGTTATTTACCCATCACACGCCGTGTGTGTGTGTTTTTGTATATAACTTCCATCTGCCATCATCATCTTATCAGTCAGTCAGTTACGTGCCATATGTGAAACACACTTGGGCGATCATGTCTCGAAAGAGACATGACTGACTGGGCAGAAGATTATCCCGCAGTAAGTTGCCATTGCTTTCTACGGTAGATTGGTTGCCGACCAGGGCTATAGAACCCAATCTGTCCTGCTATTTAACCCATAACTGGAAGGAAGAGACAGATTAATACCTTTCCCAAGGGTTTTTGCACGTAAGTGAATGCAATGAATTCAAACTGGAATTTGTATTCATTGCATTATACATACCCTAAAGTATAGTTAATATATTTTCTGCTTTAATATAACTAAATGCAACAATAAATTCCCACCCCTTGAAATAATATATAAGATTCTCTCATCCTCTTATAATTATTTTGTTTCAAATAACTGATATATAGCCTACTATGTCGTCATTCTTAATATACCTACTGAACCCCTTTAAAGAAAAAAAAACATATAATAATGTTAATAAATAAATTGCTAACCATCCCACAAGCCCATTCAATACAATTGCCATGTTATAATCTAATTGTATATACTCAAATGTTCCATAAACTGACACAAAAAATCTAGTTTTTCACAACATCTTAATTCTTTTCCCCATCTCTAACCTCATTCCCTACCCATCATTGATTTACTTTCTATTAGTTTATCTAGTCCAACTCTTTCAATTCAACCCACACCCCTTAATTGACTGGATATGGTAACAAATATATTGTTTCTAAATTTCTATATATATATCAATTCATAACAGTACAATATTTCACTGCTTGATGAGGTACTAACAAGTAGTGCCGAAACATGACAGCTCTCGTGTTGCAGTAAACTAAGTTTTTACTATAAAACTCATATATATATATATATATATATATATATATATATATAGTTGCTCATGTTTTGAAAGATATATATATATATATATATATATATAAAAATCTATCTAAACTTATTTATAAATGGAACTTTGTGTGTGTGTGTGTGTGTATCCTATAGACTCCGAAACGGCTGAACCGATTTTCTTGAAAATTTATACAGTTGTACTATAAGCGTCTGCAAGTGTTCTTAGCTAGGTTTTGTATTGAGGTACCCCCGATAAATATTGAAAATCGATAATCGAAAAAAATCAGGTTACAGAAGGAGTGGTTCGATTTTAATCAAATTTCATACATTCATAGACATAAGAAACGATATTCAGAAGTTTCAAGGTTGCAGTTCTTACAATAGTGCAGAAAATCAATAATATATATATATATATATATAAAAGGCAAGATGTTTGTCTGAGCTCCAGAACCATGGATTAGTTTTAATGCTTTTATTACACCCCAGCAATGCCGCGCTATACTGTGAGTATATATATATATATATATATATATATGTATCTTTTATGACATGAGCACCCAAACATGTATCACATATGACACTTAACTGATACAAGATATGTATATACAGTTATCAGTATATACAAGAATTGAATGAAAATGAGATAAACATAAAAATGTTAAAGAGCTGACAATGATGTTAAACATTCCTTTTCAATAGTGAAATACTTTTTCTAATATTTAATTTTTAAAAAAATAACAAATAAGATCTGTCAATACCATCATCATCCACCTGTCATAAAAGACATGCACACATCTTTTTTTTTTATATATCCATGTGAAAGCACATGTGATACCCTGCCTTTGTCAGCTACCAACCAGGGGAAGTAACACTGTTTTGGTGGCTAAGGCGGTACTTGCACCCCTGGCGCCACCACCAGCTTTTGCCACTGGACAGGATATTGTTTTTTGTGAAGACATGTCAGTTTCTTGCATTTTTTTTCTACTTCAATTCAGATTTTCAATGTTGATATATATATGCTGTATATCTACCTATATACAATAATGGTATGTTTCTATCCTCTTAAATACATGAACACTATTGTAGTAAAGGGAAGAGTAGAGTGATTCTACTGACTAACAGTTCACTACCACTGTATCTACATCACACAGCATGCAAATCTTGTATTTGTTGACACTATTATTCACAACCTTCATTTTGGTGATTAGTCACACAGTAACCTTTTAGGGTTGCAACAATATATATATAGATAGAGAGAGAGAAAGTAAAAAGAAATTAAGTAAAAATCCACAGTTTGTATCATTTACTTTTTAAAATTATATATATAGTTAGATAGATAGATAAAAAGAAAAAATGCATTCAGCTAAATTGTTTAATATATTTCATATGCATAAATTATATTTTATAAATATATATTATTTCAGAAAAATCTCTGATAAAGGAAATTTAGGAATTCATTTAACTAAAAAGTGATTTCTATACTATTTTCATTATTTGGACTATTGTCTTCATCTTGGTTGCCATTTGTACAATGTTTCATTGTATATGCTAGGAATTTTTAACTAAACCCCTTATTATGATCAGTGGGGTATATCATTCTCATTCCTTGTGTGAAACCTCTCTTTGTAGTCATGAGTTAACTCCCTCTAACCCAACTCTCTAAGTTACTTGTTCATCACTGCTGTAACCCAGTATTAAACTCACAACTCTTTGGGTCAAGTCACTGGAACTAACCAAAATCTATATCAACTGGGCCATGTGTCCTTAAGGACAACAACAACTGAATTTCTGGGACTTATGAACCTAATGTTCAGTAGCCATTTTTACTATAGTTCATATTGCAATTTTTATGGTTTTCTCTAGTATTTTTTATATTAATGGTTTTCTGTAGTATTTTTTACCAGAGTTAATTTTGCAATTTTTGATATTGTTTTCTCTAGTATTTTTTACCAGAGCTCATCCAAGTAATTTAGAGAGTTGGGTTAGAGGGAGATAACTCATGACTACCAAAAGAGAATTTGCGCAAGGAATGATAATGATATAACCCAGTGATTGTAATAAAGGGTTTGGTTTGAAATTCCTAGTATCTGAAGAAGGCCAAAGTGTACAACGGCCGAAACATTGTATACATGGCAACCAAGATGAGAACAATAGTCTGAATAATGTAAACACTACCTCATCTCAGAAATATAGACAAAAACTGAAGTGATTTTTATGTTGATGTAATTACATATGAGCATGAAGGAGAGGGAATGCTAGAATTTAAAACTGCTTTTTTAAATATGTGTTTTGTGTATATATAGTGTTATCGATTTTATTTTTATTTATTTGTTTCGAATTCCAAATTTATTATTAAATATCCCAATTTGTTGGCGATTAGGATAAAAACTTTCAGAATAAATGAATTCAACATAATAAAAAAAAAAAAAATTAACACGTGGAGAATTTTTACTTATCTAAACTTATTTATAAATGGAACTTTGTCTGTGTGTGTCTGTATCCGTTACCTATAGACTTCGAAATATTTTTGTGTAATTTTGTTAAAATATAGCTGTTAAAATTAGATATCAGTATTAGTTACATTTTTTTTTTTTTTGCATCATTTAAACGACAATTTATCAATCGCACCCTCTATATGAATAATCTAACCTAAACTTATTTATAAATGGAACCTTGTCTGCGTGTCCGTTACCTATAGACTCCGAAACGGCTGAACCAATTTTCTTGAAAATTTACACAGTTGTACTATAAGCGCCTGCGAGTGTTCTTAGCTAGCTTTTGTGTCAAGGTACCCCCAATAAATAGCGAAAATCGATAATAAAAAAAATCGGGTTATAGAAGGAGTGGTTTGATTTTAATCAAATTTGATACACTCATAGACAAAGACATAAGAAACGATATTCAGAAGTTTCAAGGTTGCAGTTCTTACAATAGTGCAGAAAATCGATAATATATATATATAAAAGGTAAGATGTTTGTGTGTGTGTCTGTTTATCTGATTGTATGTCTGTATTTTTTTAAGCCCTTTTATTTTAGTTTTTGCTTCGGCTCCAAGTAGGTATAATTGTAGTTCTTAGTCTCAGACATGATACCATTTACACAGAGGACTTATTTAGCCTTCAAAATTCAGTTTACAACAAAAAAAAAAACTTATTTGATACCGATACCAGGAAATCAAAATTTGACTTACATCCATTCATTTTTCTTTCAGTCTACATTTTTGCTTTAACTGGAAACTACTATTGCTTTTTAGTCTTTCATGCCAACGTCCAAAGAGTCTGAGCTCCAGGACCATGGATTAGTTTTAAAACTTTCATTACACCTGAGCAACGCTGGGCTACACTGCTAGTTGTGATGATAAAAGAGTACCAAGAAAGGTGAAATCTAAGAACAAGGGTGTATATTTACTGCGGATGATATAGTGATTAATTGTCTTAGTAAATTGCTTTCTCTTTTAATTAGAGTAGCATTTTTTAAAATCAAAATTATAGTCAGACTTATTATGGACATTATGTAACATTTGTAAATGTATTTTTTTAAAACTATATTATTTCTTATTACTTATTATAAATGTTAGTTTTACTGGATATATATTCTTTTTTATTTCATACATGTTTTTACTGGGTACAAGCAATGAATCAGTATTTTAATGTAATATTTTTTCTTATTACAATAAACATTATGTACTGTGGGTATCCATATTTGATTAGACATTTTCTGCTTTCTGTTATTCAACAAGAAAATTGTATACTGACTCAAAATTCCAGGCCTGTAGATATTAATTTCATTTAAAAAAAAAAAACAAACAAACAAAAAAAACAGTAATGTCTACTAAGATACATTATACTGGCCATAATTATTAGGCCATCCCAGTTTTTTAAAAGAAATGATGTATTTCACACTATTTTTAGTATTTATTGCCGAGTGGATAATTCTAAATGAAAATAGAATGTTTTTTTTTTTGTTATTATTACTTCACAAAATTTTACAAGACAAGGAAGCAAAGATGAACTCGTTTGAATCACCCTAAATTTTTTTTCATTCTTTCATTAATGAAACTGCAATATAGGTAATTATTAAATATTTATAAATTCATTTGATGCACATGTTATTGTGCAGTATTAACATATAGAAATAGAGCCATTATTTATTATAAATTATACTTTAGAACATGTACAAACTACTAAAAAATTGTACAATTTTTTGTAGATTGTACATGTTCTAAAGTATAATTTATATATATATATATATATATATATATATATAGAGAGAGAGAGAGAGAGAGAGAGAGAGAGAGAGAGAAGCAGCAATCCCTCTTTAATGCAAGTTTCATTAAAATTGACAAAGTGCTATGGTTCAGTTTTTATAAAATTTTTCATGTGATCTTATAATTATTTTTTTTCAAGACATAAATTATCTAAAAAGTTCATGAATATTTTATTTATTCAAGTGCTTTTGGTTACAGATTTTTTTATAATTTATGTACTGAAAAGAAAAAAAAATAAGATCACATGAAAAATTATATAAAAAAAAAACTCAACCACAGCAACTTATGTCATTTTTGACAAAACTTTCATATATATATATATATATATATATATGCAGGTTTCATTAAAAATGACAAACAAGGAATTATCATTAAGTTTTTTTTTATAATTTTCCATGTGTTTTTGTGATTATTTTTTTTCCAGAACTCAAATCATATTAGAATTATCCAAAGGTTTTGTATTTTTGAGCACTTTTGGCTATACTTTTAGCCATTATCAATAATGAGTGTTGTTTTACTTGTAAATAAATATGTGTAAAGTTTATATATTCATAGTTGATAATGGCTAAATGTATAGCCAAAAGTAGTCAAAAATACAAAACCTTTGGACAATTTTTACATAGTTTGTATTCTGAAAAGAAAAATCATAAGAACACATGAAAAATTATATATCAAACTTAACGATAATAGCTTGTCTTTCATTGTTAATGAAATCTGCATAAAAGAGATATTGTTGCCCAAATACACAATATATCTAAACTTATTTATAAATGAAACTTTGTGTGTGTGTGTGTGTGTGTGTCTCTGTTACCTAGAAACTCCGAAATGGCTGAACAGATTTTCTTGAAAATTTACACAGTTGTACTATAAGCGTCTGCAAGTGTTCTTAGCTAGCTTTTGTGTTGAGGTACCCCCAATAAATATCAAAAATCAATAATCGAAAAAAATTGGGTTATAGAAGGAGTGGTTTGATTTTAATCAAATTTGATACACTCATAGACAAAGACATAAGAAACGATATTCAGAAGTTTCAAGGTTGCAGTTCTTACAATAGTGCAGAAAATCGATAATATATATATAAAAAAGGCAAGATGTTTGTGTGTGTGTGTGTGTGTGTGTGTGTGTGTGTCTGTTTATCTGTCTGTATGTCCTTTATACAAATCCACAATTGTTATCTGATTCTCACCAAACTTTATACAAATCCACAATTTTTATCTGATTCTCACACAAATATTCTTTAGGCTGAGCCTGAGATCCAAGACCATGGATTAGTTTTAAAGCTTTCATTACACCTGAGCAACACTGGGCTATACTGCTATTCCTGGTCTGCTCCATTATATTGAAATGCTTGTTTTGTAAAAAAATTATGTAACTACAATGGATAAATTAATAAATTCTGAAATAACTATAATAAAAAATATTCATGTGTTTTTTAGAAAATCACTATAACAACAAAATGCAGATTTTATTGCAGTTACAATTTGTATGTCCTTGTCTTCTACCCCTGAAGATGATCTTAGAAAAAATTGACAGTACTTGGGTTTTAAAAAAAACTACAACACCTTCCTTAATAGATTTAATCTCAACATCAAGAAACTGATTAGACAACTGGAAAGGAACCGTATAAAAATCATAAGACACAATATGTTTGTATTTAGGCAGCAATCTCTTTTTTATGCAAGTTTTGTTAAAAATGACAGAGAAGGTATTGAGTTTTTTTATATAATTTTTCATGGGACCAGATAACTTTTTTCTTTTCAGAACATAAATTATTTAAAAATTGCCCAAATTTTTTATTTATCCAAGCACTTTCAGATATACTTTTAGTCATTATCTTTAATTTTAAGAAACTTGAATATATATATATATATATAAGAAAAATTAAGGCAGACACCTTATTTCATGGTAAATCAGAACTATGGCCTATTTCAGTCGAACCATCATCAGCTTCCATCTTTATTGTACAAAGGATTTTCGAATCTTTTGTATATATATATATATATATATATATATAAAATGTGCACACACACATACATTTTCTTCCAAATTTTTTTGCAGTGGACATTTCTTCTGAAATATCAACTCAGCATTCTTGAACTTCAAATAATGCCCTTATCTGAATTAACTTGAACTTTTCTTTATCTTCAGATTCTTAAACCAAATTTCTAAAGAATTTATCAGAATCACTTATTTCCATATTTTCTTTTGTTTTTGTTTTTTTTTTTCATTAATTTCAATTTTTTTCCTTTTCTCTTCATAATTACAAAATATAAAAGGTACTCACCTGAGACGGAGACTTGTAAAGTTCCGTTCCGAGCCACATCCGAATTTAATCTTGAATCCAAAGTAATATCCCCAGTTGATGAATTAAGATGCAAGAGGTTACCCTCATTGCCAGAAACAAATGAATAGACAAGGGTGTTCTGATTGATTTCATCCGGGTCATAGGCTGGGATTTTGCCAATGACTCCTGTTGGAAAATAACTGACAAAATTATTAACGATGATTGTGAAGTCTTGTAGTTCGGGTTTGTTGTCATTGATATCCTCCACGCTAATGATGACAGTCACATCTGAGAAAAGTGGTCTGGAGATGGCTCGCAGCGAGAGCTTGTAGAATTTTTTGTCGGACTCATAATCCAGATCTACCATCGAGATAATGACGGCAGCTGATCCCGGCCGACCACTCAGCTCAAATGAATCTCTGTCATCTTCATCCTTGAGCACATACTCGATTTCTGCATTTTCACCCACGTCAGGATCATTGGCCGTGAGTTTAGCAACAGTTGAGCCAATGGGGCTGTTTTCTGCAATACTCACCCTGATTTCTGGAGCTTCAAACATTGGTTTGTTATCGTTGACGTCCTCAACGTTTATATCAATAATGACTGATGATGACAATGGATGACTGCCTCGGTCAACAGCATAGGCCACGAGTTCATAGCTGGACACACGTTCACGATCTAGTTTTTTATTCATCCGGATAGCTCCTTGTGTGCTGTCAATAACAAAATCTCCATTCCCATCATTACCATTCTCAAATGTATAATAAATCTGACCATTGCGTCCTGCATCTTTGTCCCTAGCTGAAATCTCCACCACTCGAGTTCCGATCTCAGCTGACTCAAGGACTGTTCCTGAGTAGCGTACTTTCTTAAATTCTGGTTGGTTGTCATTCACGTCTTCAATGGTGATCACCAGGTCTGTGGTATCCATCTTGGGTGGCTTACCCTGATCAGTAGCTGTCACACTCACTGTGTAACCAGCTTGTTTTTCTCGATCTAGGGTAGCCCTTGTGCGCACAATTCCACTGTTAGGGTCCACAGCAAAAACATCTGTAGGGTCCATGCTATAAGTAATCCGTGCATTTTCCCCTACATCTTTATCAAGAGCAAAAACCTCATAAATAGATTTTCCGACAGGTACGTCTTCTGAGACACTAATACGATATGGTGTATTCTGGAACCTTGGCCGATACCGATTGGTGTCAATGATTTGAATAAAAACTTCTGCAACATCTTGGTTTCCAATAGGATCCGTGGCAGTGACTGTTAAAGAATAACGATTGTGTTCTCGATAATTCAGTGTCTTAGCGACCAATATGATCCCTTCACTTGTGATAATCCGAAAGGCACTGTTAATATTTCCATCGGTTATACGATAAGTAAGAACTGCATTTTCTCCTTCGTCTCGATCGGTCGCAGTCACAATAACTACACGTTCCCCAGGGTTGGCCTCCTCCGACACGTTTACACGGTACTCTTTCGGATTAAACACTGGCGCATTGTCATTAGCATCTCGGATAATCAGGATCACTTCAGTCGTGGCAGACTTTGGAGGCTTCCCAGAATCTCTAACTTCCACAATGAACCTATAGGATGTTGCATTTTCCCGATCTAAAATGGCAGTCGTTCGTATCCAACCTGTCTTTGGATCAATTGTCAGTGGCAGGTATGCTGGTTTATCAACAATTTTAAAAGTCAAACGAGCATTCATACCAGAATCGGGATCAAATGCTTGCACTTGTCGGATACTTGTGTTGATAGGTTTGTTTTCCATGATCGATTCATAATAAGTCCCTAAAAAGGTGGGTGCATTGTCGTTTATGTCTTCAACTCTGATATTGACAGTTGTGCTGTTTGTTTTAGGTGGGGAGCCACCATCTTGGGCTCGGATTTTCAAGGTGTATTGATTTGTGTCTTCATAATCTAATGGTTTCTGTAAAGACAGTGCTCCAGTTAAGGTGTTGATTTTAAAGAATTCCTGACTATTTCCACCTGAGATAGTATAGGTGATTTTAGCATTGTTATCTTCATCTTTATCAGTAGCAGAAATATTTAAGATTACTGGCTTGCTACTAACATCAATGTCTTCAGGTATTGACTTTGTGTAAGATCTTGACTGAAATTGGGGATAGTTGTCATTTTCATCAGTAACTATGATTTGAACAGTAGCTGTTGACGAACGTCGCTTGGATATAATACCTTGATCCATTGCTTGAACTATCAAATTGTAAAAACTGACTGATTCCCGATCAAGAGATTTCCGTGTCTGGATTGTTCCATGAGATGGATCAATGGAAAATGCATCATTTGGAGAATCTGGATTTAATATCGAATACCTGATTCTTGCATTATCACCGGTATCTTTGTCAGTTGCTCGGACAGTAAGGATAACAGAGTTGGGGTCAATATTTTCAGAGATATCCCGTGTGTAGATGTCTTTTTCAAACAGTGGTATGTGGTCATTGTCATCTGTGACTGTGATGGTCAGAGAAGCACTGCCACTTTTTTGAGGGATGCCATTGTCTGTAGCAATGATAGTAAAATAATGCACGGGTATCTCTTCACGGTCAAGTTTGGCCAAAGTAGTGATCCTCCCTGACGTTTGATCAATTGTAAACATTGTCTGACTACGAGCATCTTGGGAAGCAATAAGAGAGTAGGTTAACATTCCTGCATCTTCAGTATCTTTGTCAATAGCGGTGATGATGCCGACAAGGACACCTTTCGCAACTTCTTCTAATACTCGTTTGTGGTAATGGTTGGGAATAAATTGAGGGGCTACATTATTAGTAGCCCTTCTGTGGCGTCTGCGTCGGTTTACCTTTGATTTTGGGATAAGGGACGGATTTTTATGAAGGTGGTACAAGACTTTAAAAGAAACTTTGACTCCATTCTTCTTGCTACATTCATATTCGACGTCCCCAATAATTGTCAGTCTGCTATTGTTTGGCTCAAGGAGTGTTTTGGCTATAATACTGTGATTTTCAGAACTGACCTGAAAATCTCTTGTATTATGAACGGTGACAGAACACAAGTTTTTTCGTGCTGACTGCGGAATAAATCTCTCCAGTGAGAAAAGATTTTCACCCTTTGGTAAATAAGCCATTTTGTCCTGGTAACTATTAATCACAATCAGTTGGTAATTCGGTAACAGAACACTTCTGAATTCGTTTTTTCGCCGGTGGTTCTGATGACAACCCGGCCCGTACGCATACACAGTTAATGGTATTACAGTGTGATTAGACAAATGCTGATCATTACGGCTATAAGTGTGGGCACTGATATACATTTGTAAAGCTCCGAACTGGCTTAGAACAGGATACATATTAACACAATTAAAAGCCTCTTTGCTGTAAACATGACCGGTGCTAGAGTCCAGACTAAGGAATTGCAAAATTTCTTTGTGACTACGATAAAGATCAATCTCATAGTACCAGCCGGGTTCCAAGCTCGCGTCAAAAATAAGAGCTCCCTTTACTGGAGAAGCCTGGCGGTTACCCCCAGGGCCATTTACACGAACGTACTCTTCGCTAACTTGATGGACACGTACCTGGTAGGTTGTGTCAATTGGATTTACCTTGCTGGCGACTGCAGGTCGTTGGTCATTTAAAACAAGAAGCAAGCCCATAAAAAACGCACGATATAAATCATAGTAGTTGCAGTAAGCATACATTGTTAATGTTATATATGGCTGGCCGAAAACGAATTTTAAAAAGCGAGGCTAAGCTGTTTGTCTCTTTTTTTTTAAGGTTTTCATGTATTTTGTTTGAAAACCAAAAAAACACGAACCAACCTGTGTCTTCTTGTGTTCCTAACCTACCGTGTCGTGAGGGAAAGGTAAAGAAGAACAGAGAAAATAGGCTCGATATCTTAATAAAACACACATGCATGCACTCTTCAGAATAACGGATACAAAAACACTCACCCTCTCTTTGTTGATGATCATCCACAGGTAATAATTATAATTTAAAAAAACATTTTTTTTTTTATCTATATTACCTTTTTCTAATCCACTGCATCATGGTAGTAGTTGTGTATATAAATCCATTGTTTGAAACAGAGAGGGAAAGAAACACAAGGTGTCAGAGGCGTGTGTGTCCCCCAGGCTAATTTAAGTGTCCGTGTTATGCGTGTGTATTTTTTTTATTGCTGTCAGCAGGGTAGGTAAGAAAAAGAAAATCCAGCAGTAACGGGTAGATAAGTAAAAGTTGACAATGAAAATCCAATGATGGAATACATATCCAACTACAGGTGGAGGGTATATAAAACGAGTATTTTTTTTTTTTTTTTTTTTTAGACTGTAAAAGTAAAATGTGGTTATACAATGTTATGACATGGACAATTATTAGGGTAAGTAAATCAACATGCTTTCTAGTTTTCATATACGATCTCCTCGTTGGTGTGTCCAATAAATGGTGTTAGTATTTTTTTTTAATTAAATTATTTATAATTTCACGATTTTTCTTCTTCCCCTAACTAGAGGACCTGTCTTCTTTTCTTTCTTTCATTTTTTTTTTTTTTTCGTTCTTTCTTTTTGATTAAAATAAAATCCCCGGTTGTTTCTTTGGTTAGGAGGAAAGCTATTCCGTGTTTCTGACGACAAGAGGACTGAAATAAAAATGTGACTATTTTTCTTCCGACTTATTTCTTTACGATCGAGTAACGCAGTCAGTGGCTCTGTTTAAGCGAGACAACCAAGGACCTTCTTTTTCTTCTTCTCCGTCACACTACTCCTTCCCTGCTTTCTCTGGTTCTCTTCTTCATTCCCTTGGCCTTATACATTGTCAACTTGCCTCTTTCGGCGTTACTCTTTCCTTTGTGAATGTATGTGGAGCGAATCCAAAAAGGTTTCTTTCCCTTCCTTTATTTTTCTTTCTTGAAAGAAATAGAGAGAAAGACACGCGCAAACCTAATTTAAAAGTCCGACTTCGTAGCTGCTACTGACGCTAATGCTTGGAAGTATAGAGAGGTGGAGGAAGGGGAGGAGGAGACGGAGAAGAAAAGAGTAAAAAATGAGAGAGAGAAAGAGAGAGAGAGAGAGAGAGAGAAAGGCTGAAATAAAAGGTGAGAAATAAAAAGGATTAATAAAGAGAGAGAGAGAGAGAGAGAGAGAGAGAGAGGGAATATTAGAGAGAAAGAAGAGGAATATAGGGGAGAAGAGGTAGCAATCAAGTCGGGGAGGGGGGTGTTAACAATGAAATGGATTAAGAAAAGAAGGAAGAAAAATAACGTGTCAAACTACCGATTTGTTGAGAGGGGATCTAAAATAGATTGAGAGAAAAAAATATATACACATGTTGAAATAAATCTCATCAAATAGGATCGAACTATTTAACACCAATATAGAATGGAAAAACGAATTTGTAAAATAAAAAAAAAATAGTCAAAGATATTAAAAAAATTAAATCTGAACAGAGATAGATAGATAGACAAAAAAATCACAAAAAATCGATAACAAAATCAAGATAAATGAACTAGTTGATAAAGATATAGAGATGAATTAGTTGAAAGAGACAGAGAGAGAGAGAGAGATGAATTAGTTGAGAAGATAGATAGATAGATAGATAGAGAGAGAGAGAGAGAGATGAATTAGAGATAGATAGATAGAGAGAGAGAGAGAGAATTAGAGATAGATAGATAGATAGATAGATAGATAGATAGATAGATAGATAGAGATGAATTAGAGATAGATAGATAGATAGATAGATAGATAGATAGATAGATAGATAGATTTAGTTGAAATAGAAAGATATGATTATGAATTAAATGAGCAAGTTGAAATAAATTAATAAATACATATGAACAAGATTAAGAATTTCAAATAAATAGATAGACAGATAGACAGACAGATAGGTAAGGTAAGATATGGTATTACTATATTGTTTAGTTAACTTTAAGGGAGCTTTTTTTTTTTAGTCAAAAAGTGAAATTGGGAAAAAAAAACAAATTGTAGTCGACGGTACCGAGTATTGTGGGAGGGATCTTTTCCCTACACTACAGTACACTGTTTGCATCTAAAGTGTTCAACAACAATTTGTACTGTTTGTGATGTTGTAATGAACACACACGCAATCACATGCACAGAAGGTCGTATTTATTGAAAACTCCAACTGCATTTATAAACAGCAAACACGTTGAAGGCTCTTACAGGTGCACACACACACACACACACACACACACACACACACACACACACACACACACACACACACACACACACACACACACACACACACACGATAACGCAATTAGAAAAAAAATTCGAAAGAAGAAAGTTTTTCGCTCATCGCATAAAGATGTTGATTAAAAATTTTAATGATGCGAAAAACATTTTGTGTTGGATCCAAGAAGGGCTTTTTTTTCTCTTTGTTTTTAGAAGTTGGGGTGGGAGTCCTTTTCCTTTTAGATTTTTAGAGAGTGTTACTGTTGTAAGCATATAGAAATTCGAACGAAAATAAATGAATACAAACTTAAAAACCAAACGACTCATCACAAAAATAAATAAATAAAACAAAAACAAAAAAAAACATTACATTTACAATACAAAGGACCACACAAAAATGATTAACAAATGAACATTTTCTCTCTCATAATGAATTAGAAAAAAAGAAAAAAGGATACGGGACTTGATTTTTCTCGTTAGTAAGCCAGGATACTCAAAAGTTTAGGACCCATGAGCAAGCATCTTGGAATTGAATTAATTATTTTATTTTTCATCCTAAAACGAAATCTAACTCTAATTGTCTCAATTCACGCTTCGAGTTGTTTGTCCAATAATGCATCAGTCGAAATCTTTACCCTTGAATTCTATTGTTCAATATCTGATCTTGTGTGTATGTGTGTGTCTCACTGTGTGTTGCTCTCTTTTTCGCTTTGTGTGTGTGTGTGTGTGTGTGTGTGTGTGTGTGTGTGTCTGTCTGTCTGTCTGTCTGTCTGTTTCTGTTATTCTGTCTGTCTCTATCTAACTTTGTGTGTGTGCGTCTGTGTGAAAGAGGGAGAGATGGTGGCCGCGCGCACACACGCACACAGCATGACGAAATCAGTTGTTTTTTTTTTGTTTGTTTTTTTGCTTTTTTTGTATGATGGGAGAGAAAAAAAACCTTACATTTAGGAAGACTGTGTGGCTCCTACTTTGGGGATCGTCACATTTGATAAATAGATATACAGGAGACCTTGTTCAAATTTAAAGTATTTCTAATTTACATAAGAAAAGTAAATTGAAATAATATTTACAAATTTTGTAATTTATTTAAAAAAATATCTTGATACAATACATTTAAGGATTCCTGTATAAGATAGAGTGCGCGGTAGCGTGATGAATAGTGACTCTGAATGAAACATCAAAGAATCAAGTTCGAATTCCAGTTGTGTTCGTTGCATTCACTTATATGTAAATATGCTTGGGAAAAGTATATTGTATCTATCTCTTCTACTCTCGAACACGGGATATATTTTTAATCATTTCATCCCAAACAAGGAGATAATGCCACTAAAACGCAAGTGGCCACTGGGAGTGAAATAGAATGAAAAAAAAAGCCTATAGAAGGTACCAGAAACCCAATCAAGGAATAAACTCTTATTCTTGTACAATGCAGCGGATAAGAAATTAATTAAAATCAACCTTCTTCACTTTTACAAAAATTCACAATGACGTGTGAAATCCTGGTTTTTCACAAGTAGAAAAAGGATTGACTCTGTGCTTAAAGAAAAAGTCGAACCTAGATTTCGCAGGTAAGTGTTAAAATGATTTTTGACAAATGGGAGCGACTTGCACGATTTGAGGACTTAGCGATCCTGTGCTAAATTCAAAAAGACTACATACATGACATCGGCGTCAGTCAAGAGTCAAAGATGGAAGCAGCGAAAGAGAGAGAGACACATCTAAAATGTAACTTCAAACTTCAAGCGATCCAGACATTTTCCACTTTCTCTTTCTCCTTTTCTATTCCAACAATTACTACGAGAACATTTTGTACGAACTCTACCCTTAACCTCTTAGTAATGTTTCTAACTGAACATTAACTTCTACAACTTATGTTATTCCTCCTTTTAATAAATTTCTATTTTAACATTCAAAATGTAAATTTTATTATTCCACTCTTCTACACTAATCCACACATTCCAACTGACTACCAACTTTCCGATGAAAACCTTCTGATAATTCTGATGATGATAATTCTGCATAAAATTTGTAAGCTGTAGGGAGTTCGGTTAAGTCTGACACAAGGCCGAATCCAAGAAACATTAACCAGTTCCCCAATAGCTTCAACAAAAGACCGGAGAGCAATGTGAATCGGGTGATAGACAAACCTATCTACTCCCATTGAATAATTAATAAATAAAATTTTAGAGTTCAGGTGGAGACGTTAGAAGCATAGAATTGAAGTAGACTTTAGCAGAAGCCGAAAACCCAATCCTAAACAGAGAAGAAGAGATAAACCCTTACTCCTGTTCAAAAGACCATGAAGGAGTGTGAACCGAGAAATAGGCAAACATATCTACTCCTACTGAGGAGAAAAATGTATGAATAAATAGCAGGACCGATTGGGTCCTATAGCTATGGCTGACAGCCAGTCTAGGAGAAGGCAAAACTCTGAATTCAAACCAACCTGGACAGGCTAGCTTATCACACTATTATACACTACTGCTACTACAAATTCATTACGTGTGGTGGCCATACGGCCCTCAGGGTTTACGGGAGTTGTGAATGTGACTCAGGCTATTGAGCGATCGTGATTGGATGCTAAAACGATAATTCTCAAGAAAATGCGAAGTGTTGGTAATCAGCTGTTCGAGTCACATCTTGATCGTTTTTACTGGAAGATGATGAGGAAAATGTCAATGATCTATTCGTGCCATTTCTAGAAGATATACAAAGGGTTTATCGCTAAAATAAATATATGTATATCTGTCCTTCTGCATGGAAGTTAATGTTGGACGATCGCATCAGGGATGAAGGAAAAACTTGAGGCAACAGAAATGTGGTTTTACAGAAGGATGCTGAGGATACCATGGACTCAGCACGTGAGCAGCGATAAAGTGTTGGGGAGGATGAAAACGAGAAGAAAACTCATGCTTAACATCAGGAAGAGACTAATGAGGTTCCTGAGACACGTAATGAGGAAGGAGGGACTGGAGAATATAATACTCACAGGACAAATAGAAAAAAGAAAGGGAAAAGCAGCGTCAGACATACTTGATAGGTGTGAGCAAATGAATGACAGGGCGGGGTTTTGGAGAGATATCACGAGGAAAAATATTGAGAGCGACAAGGGACGGAGCCAAGTAGAAGTCCACGAATGCGATTGTGACTGGATGCTAAAACGATGATTCTCAAGAAAATGCGAGGTGTTGGTAGTCGGCTGTTCGGCACATCTTGATCATTTTTGCTGGAAGATGACGAGAAACAATTCCAATGATCTATTCGTGCCACTTATCGCTAAAATAAATATATGTATTGTATTTGATAGTGTGTTTATTTCTACCTCTCTACCTTTAATATAAATATAAATAGTATACAGATATATAAATATTAATATAAATATTAAATAAATGTGTATACACATACAATATTATATAATAAGTCGATACTGCAGTAGACCTCAGGCTATATTGAGGTAGACCTCACGCTATAGTCGAAACGGAAGGTAGACCTCAGGCTATATTGAGGTAGACCTCATGCTATAATCGAAACGGAAGTTAGACCTCAGGCTATATTGAGGTAGACCTCACGCTATAGTCGAAACGGTAGATAGACCTCATACTATATTGAGGTAGTCCTCAGGCTATATCAAGGTAGACCTCACACTATAGTCGAAACGGAAGGTAGACCTCAGGCTATATTGAGGTAGACCTCACGTTATCGTCGAAACGGAACGTAGACCTCACGCTATATTGAGGTAAACCTCACGCTATAGTCGAAACGGAAGGTAGACCTCAGGCTATATTAAGGTAGACCTCACGCTATGGTAGCACCAGGTAAACTTTGTTAGGATAGAGAAAAAGACATTGAGAAAATAAGCAATGTTTTTATTTTAATCTTTTTTAAGGAAACTAAACCTTATTTTCTGCTCTTATGTCTTTTTATGACTATTTTTTTTAAAATTACTATAAATTAAGTATGACTCATTTTAGTAACATGAAATATTAGGTGGTTACACATGAAATGATGCACTATATAAAAGACAAAACGCTTCTGAAATGTTAAAGAACTAGTTAATTGAAATAGGCACCATGTTGATGAATAACTCTTCTCCAACGTAAATCTAAATTTTCAACCTCATGTGAGAGAGAGAGAGAGAGAGAGAGAGAGAGAGAGAGAGAGATGTGCAAACACATACACACATTTAAAAGGTTCGAAATTTCTGGCACCTGAAGAAGGCTGAAACGTCATTCGTATTTTTTTCTTTTTAGTATTTATTAAGAATTTTTTTAAACAGATTTTTCGACTTCTAGAAAAGCGTGGCGATATTAATTATTTTTCTTTTGGTCAAAAATATGGGTTGCATTGAACATTGGAATAAACCAGCGTAATTGTTTACTGGTAAACAAATTTGATCTAAACAGTAGTGATCCCACACTTTAAGATGAGTAGAGGCCTTAATCAGGATTCCAACTATTATATTCAGTCAGTCAGTTAAGTGCCATACGTGATACACGCTTGAACGATCATGTCTCGAAAGAGACATGACTGACTGGTCAGAAGATTATCTCGCAGTAAGTTGCCATTCCTTTCTGCGTTAGACTGGTTGCCAGCCAAGGCTATAGAATCCAATCTGTCCTGTTATTTAATCCATAACTGGAGGGAAGAGACGGGTTAATACCTTTCCCAAGGGTATTTGCGCGTAAGTGAATCAAGGAATTCAACTGGAATTCGAACTCGGTTCTACGATTTCTCGTTCCGAGCCGATATCCACTGCGCCACAACGCATATAGTAGAGATCAGGTTAAATTAATTTAATGAATAACGGAGACTGTTCAGGTCCCTTTTGGATACACTGAGGTCCGTTTGATTTTCTGAAAATTACACCTAATTAAAATTTTGATTGTTTTGTTTCGTTTGCACTTATTCACTCGCACATTCTCATATATAACCACATACATAAGCAATAATTAAGAGGTTCAATGATTGTTGAATTTTGTAAAATTTCGTTCAAGATAACGTTTTCACCATTTTAAACCAAGCATGGGTTAACCTTTGTAGAACAATGGACCGCATGATCTATGGCTTCCCACTGAGATGCTATGTAACGCAAGGTTGTGTTTAACGTGGGAAAACCGAGCACGTACAACCGAGCCAGGGACACAAATTACCCAAACCCCAGAATCATTGGTTGCGATGGCATCGGAATGACAACCGATCCCCATCTCTAGTGCAATGAGGAGGGTACAGCTGAGGGCAGCTTTTTTCCGGGGCCGGGCACTTCTCAGTATATTCAACATATTTCACACAATAAAATTATTACGTTAAAACTTAAATATAAACTTATTAATTTTAAACATGAGAAGCATTTTCAGCCAACAAGAGCTATATCAACATGAAAACACGCCTACGACATATTTATAAACCAATAACACGCAATAAAGAGCTTGCATCTTAAAATATACAAATTAAATCGTACGATACCAAACCATAGTATACAAACTAGAAGAGTTGTTTTACTAGTCATCATAATTTAGATAACGGCAAGATATCGCGTGGACATGACCGTTAGGGACATTTAAGATTAAATAAAATTATATAATTCTGGAACTGATTCCTTAGAAAAAAAAGTACACATATCATGTAGTCCGGCCCCCAAACAGAAACTCACAAATGCCACAAAGGTTCACGTCACTCTAGCTGCAGACATTCAAGATCCCATTCCTATCCACACGCAAAAGCAATGCCTAACTCAGCAGTGATCAAACTGCAAAGAGATTTCCTCAGACTACGCCGCCATCGTCCATAGTAAGAACTAAATTCTATCTCTTTTATCCACATCGCTTCTACACACGCATACACATACTGACTCTTTAAGACAAACACACATGGAACCACATTTCACTTTTTTCACATCCATACGCAATTCATTTTATAGTCTATCCAAGAACTCTTAATAACCAAAAATGACATCACTTATTTAATACATTGAATCAACTTCTCATATTCTTTTATTTATTTATCATTTCACCCCGAGCAAGGCGGAAATGCCACTGATGTGCGGGGGGCTACATAACTGTAAAAAGATTAATTAGAAGAGGGTGAGGAGTACAAACAAGTTAGAAAGGAGCAATAGAAAGATGAGGATGCAGGTGTGATGACAGTTACATAGGTGGAGAGAAAGGGAAGGATATACGGGGTAGGGAGAGAGAGCTAGAGTCCAGTGGTTAATAGATGAGTAGTGACATTGCATTTAAATTCTTGGAGGTTGTAGCCATCAGGAAAGCAAAAATATGGGAACGAGTTCCACAGGCGGGAAGTGCGAGAGAAGAAGCTGCGGGAGTAGAATTGTGGTCTGCATTTGGCTAACCTAACTGTGAATGGGTGGGACCCAGTTGCCAGTCTGGTTGCACGAGTAAACACCTGTTGAGGAGGCACCAGTAACTTAAGTTCGTCCGAGCAGAAACCACGAAAGTATTTAAAGTTAATGTTTTTGTTGATACTACGCAGTCGTTTCTTACTGAATTTTATTCTTTCAATGAAAACAGCGGGATTATATATTAAACGGCCAAATTACGATGAATCGTGAAGCAATATTTTTATTTCTTGTATCTAATCCTGCTATTACGAATCCTGACGTCTAACAATAACCCGAGTAGAAGGATTCCTACACTCTCTCGACATGGTTTAATGGTTAACAAACTTGTCTTGTTAGAATAATTACAATTACCACTGAATAGTGAATTCGATCCTCACTGGGTGCTCCATCTTTTCAACCTTGTGTTTTAAGTTGTGCTTAGAAAAATCACTTCTCTAATCGAATTTGGTCTTCAAAAGGCAATGTCAGTCTTCATCTTCTGTTTATTTAATTCCTGTTCTTTCGTTTACCTCTCAAACCTGTGTTTCTCCTTTTTCTCTCTCTCAAATTCTTTCATGCCCAGTAACCGCCTTCCATCGTAGTTGCTTTATCGCCTTGGTTTGCGATGAAATGATAAGTAAAATGAAAATTGATATATATTTTTTTAATCATATCACCCCGAGCAAGGCGGTAACGCCACTGATGTGCAGGGGGCTACATAAGAGTGAAAAGATTGGAAAAGAGAAAGCCGGAAACCATATCCTAAACAGGAAACAAGGGATGAGCCTCTTCACCCGTTCAATAGACGTGGGTGGAGCGTGAACCGGGCGATAGTTTAGTCTATCTACTCCAATTGAAAAAAAAAAAAAAAAGAGTAAAAGAATGGAAAAGAGTAAAAGATTGGAAAAGAGAAAACCGGAAACCACATCCTAAACAGGAAACAAGGGATGAGCCTCTTCACCCGTTCAATAGACGTGGGTGGAGTGTGAACCGGGCTATAGTTTAGTCTAGATATACCTCAATACAAGTGACGTCATGTGTCAAACGTTTGCTTTTCTTCCTTTTTTTTTTTTTCATTCTTTTTTTTAAAATTAGTCCGTTATGGTTCACGAAATTTGACAGCACCTGAGAACGAAGATATTCAATTTGTAAACACATTTATTTAAATGACGCCTCCTGTTGTGAAAAATATGCGTTGAATGTAGGTTGTCTTTTGTATAATGATAGCTTTTGGTATTTTGAATCTTTCATTACAGTAAGTACGGGATAGTATAGTACTTTTTACTACTAATAGTTGCTACATATAGCAAGTTAGTACTAGTATTAAGGTATTACCTGCTTAATAGTTGCTATATATAGAATTCAAATATTAGTGGGTAATTTTAAAAATAATATCTATTACTTACTTACATATATGTATATGTGTGTGTGTTTTTGTAGGGTGTATATTATCTAAAACAAAAGAAGTGAAAAATGATTAGACAAAATGGTAGTTATAAATGGCAAGTTTACCAAAGTCTGTTGGTAAAATAGGATAATTCACTTTATTTGCATTAGTGGGTGGTCATAAATTAGTAGAGTAAATTTTTTTTTTTTTTATTTATTTATTTATTTATTTTTTTAGTTTTTGCAAATATCAAATAGTGGTCAGTTTTTTAATGAAACTTCCAGAACTTATTCCCAAATCAATAAAATTATTATTATTATTATTTTTTATTTTTTTTTTAGAAAATCTAAGTAATTTTATTTTTGCATCTGTTACCAACTACTAATTTAAATTCATTTTGTAGAGCTAAATGTTTATACTATTTACGTTGTTCAGACTGTTGTCCTCATCTTTATTGCCATTTGTACGACGTTTCGACCGTTGTACGCTCCAGCCTTTTTCAGGCGCTAGAAATTTCAAACCGAACTCTTTATTTCGATCACTAGGGTATATCATTCTCATTCCATGCACGATGTCGCGTCCGGGTGCTATGTAGTTATCTCCCTTTAACTCAACTCTCTAAGTTATTTGTTCACCACTACTGTAACCAGGTATTGAACTCACAACTCTTTGGGTCAAGTCAGTGGAACTAACCAACACTTTAACTCAACTCTCTAAGTTATTTGTTCACCACTGCTGTAGCCAGGTATTGAACTCACAACTCTAAAAAATAAATATATCTGAACGCTTTCGACTATTCTTTTGGCCACTAGCAAGGGCGATTTTTAGTTTTAACTGGATATATGCATGTGTCTAGAGTTATAGGAATGCTTTCTTTTTATAAAACGGTCAGCCCGTTGTGGCCGTGATCATAGTTGATGCTGTTGAGTGCTGTTTATTATTAGTAGTATTACTAGTAGTACTTTCATTATTTTTAGTCTTTTTACTTATAGATGAGGCTGTTATACTTGTATTTTCTACAAGTATGTTGCGGGTAGAGTTTACTAGGTTTATATGTGTCCGTATTGAGCTATGGTCATATAGGTCTATGATTAATGGATAAATTGTCATATAAATCGCGCTACTAAGAAAATAACACTGACATTTCATTTTAATATTTACTAAAATTGCACAAAAATATCTTGAAATACTCAAGAGTAAATATATTCAATAAAATCGTCGTTGACTTCAATCACGGCCTCCAGACGATTTCGGAATCTCCTGCAACTTTCCTGGACTGTCTCCTTGTTTAAGTTGATAAATGCTGCCATAATCTTTGCCTTCAATTCATCTTCGGTATTACAAGAAATCTGGCGGACCTGAAGGAGACTACCACCACCTTTAAATTTGTTGTTTTTCATTTTTTTTTTTTTTTTTTACTTTTTTCAGTGCAATCTTATCGATTACACCCTAAACTTTCCGATTGACAAAAAAGATTTGAAAAAATTTCAAGATTTAAACAATTTTAGTTGGGTGCTCAGTTTTTCATACAACGTTATAGTAAATCGATCCTCCATTTTGGAACCACTCGCCGGTATGACATTACCTCCACCTGTAAATTTGTTGATAATCAATTGTTTTTTACTTTTTTCAGTGCAATCTTATCGAATCCACCCTAAACTTTCCGATTGACAAAAAAAAAAAAAAAAAAAAAAATTGTAAAAATTTCAACATTTAAACAATTTTATGAGGGTGGGGGCTCAGTTTTTCATACATCTTTATAGTAAATCGATACTGTGCAATTAACTTTTTTGCTTGCGCATATTCAACAATTGAATCCTTGGCGAAATTTTTGAATAAATCCATTCTTGGAGTTTCCAAGGAAGATGCCACTGTAAGAACTGAGGAAAACTTGAAAAAGACAAAAACAAGAGCAATAACTCGTCCCCCCCCCCCAAAAAAAAACCAAGCGACCCTTACGCGAGTGGTTCCAAAATGGAGGATCTTTTTAATATAACGTTGTATGAGAAATTGAGCCTCACTTCCTAAAATTGTTTAATCATTAAAATGTTTCCAAATTTTTTTTTGATTATCGGAAACTTTATGTAATAATCGATAAGACTGCGCTGAAAAAAGTAAAAAAAAAAAAATTAAAAACAACAAATTTAACGGTGGTGGTAGTCTCCTTCAGATCCGCCAGAAGTTTTGTCAGCCTTTCGCTCATCTGTACTCAACACATAATAATCAAGGTGGTTACAAAAATTGTTTGGCAGTCATGATGGGTTCTCCTGTTTGTGCGACATGGTGCAGAGTCCTGTTACTAGACATAGGTTCTTCCAACAGCCATCCTCTTCATCCAGTGCAGCACTAGCTCCTCAAGATACTTGATGTAGGCCTCCGAGTTGACTATGTCTCTCTCAACAACAAATTCTATTCTTTTCTTATCACAGTGATCAGAGAAAGTTTTGAGAAATGAAGAATAAACAACACACATGATCAAAATTAAAAATATAGCGACAATTTACCCGTCGCATCGTTTATATATACACTATCGGCCATAACTATTAGGCCACCCCAGTTTTTAAAAAAAATATGCATTTCATACTTATTGCCAAGTGGATAATTTTAAATGAAAATAAAATGGTTCTTTTGTTATTATTACTTTTCAAAATTTCCCAAGGCAGTCAGGAAACCTTTGCTTCAGCCAGCCAGTAAGAAGTAGAGACTAGCATGGGGAAGAGAGCACAAAAACTGGACACCAGAACAGTTCATTTGATGCACATATTATTGTGCTGTGTTAAAAAAGAACCATTCTTTTTTATTTAGAATTATCCACTTGTCAATAAATACTAAAAATAGTATGAATTACATCATTAAAAAAAACAAACTGGGGTGGCCTAATAATTATGGCCGGCAGTATATATATATATTAAATTATACTTTAGAACATGTACATAATTTCTCTATATATAATCGCGACGAAGGCACGTTCGTTTCGGCATTGGCTCCCCAATACCTCATCAGGCGATCGCCTGATGAACCAATGCCAAAACGAACGTGCCTTCGTCGCGATTATATATAGAGAAATTATGTACATGTTCTAAAGTATAATTTATAATAAATATTCACAGCTCTATTATATTATATATCGAGCACTGTTTTAAGTTAATGTTTTGGACGTTGAAAGAATTCTTCGTTCTGTACCCACTCGGATATATATATATATATATATATATATATATATATATATCACTCGTTTCTGATGAAGGACCGAGGGCGGTCTGAAATATAAAATACAATAATAAAAATAAACAAATACTGTCCCAAAAAAGTACATTTTTAAATTCAAAACTTTTTATTAATATTCTTTCCTATATATATATATATATATATATATATAATTTTTCTCCAGTTTCTGAAAGGTTTTTTCTGTTGCTGAGGTGATGTGTCGTCCCCCGTGGGGATCTTCATATCGAAATGGCCATTCAACATTTTTGAATTAATCCTTTTTTAATATATATATATATATATATATATATATATATATATATATAGTGCACAGTCGCTGTATTCGGTGAAAAAAAGATAGTACTCAATGTAAATTTACGGAGCTAAACATATTTTCAAAAAAATTATCTTATTCTGTACTACAGGATGCTACTCAAATAGTTTGGTAATCATCAAGCAGAGAGAGAGAGAGAGAGAGAGAGAGAGAAATAATAGCTTTTTTGGCTTCAAAAACGAAGATTTAGCAGCACGTTTCACATCTGCTGCGGTTCCGGTAATGGATGGTGATGCAGACAAATTCTGACACAAAGGCTGCAGGTGTAGATCCTTTAGTTGGAGGTAACGATAATTTAAACACACACACACACACACACACACACACACACACACACACACACACACACACACACACATCTATAGGATTAACTGTTACTGACAGAATTATTTTTAGTTTGTTTTTATTTAATAGTTCTCGTTTAGTACTATTTTCTGAGTGAGTGCTTTCGGCTATTCATCTATCCGTCGTCAAGTTATGTGATTTTGTGACATAGGCCAAGATCTTAATACGTGTAAACCAAAACCATAAATAGAGATGTTGCTTTATTTAGTTGACACCAATACACAAGATAATATACAAAGCTTGTATGGAATCATGCTTTAACTGATGTAATTCATAAAATTATTGAAAATCACCTGTAAAACGTACTTGTAGTACTTCAAAATAATCAGTCAGTTAATACACACTTGGGTGATCATGTCTCAAAAGAGACATGACTGACTGGGCAAAAGATTTTCCCACTTTCTGCGATGGACTGGTTGCTAACCAAGGCTATAGAACCCAATCTATCATACTGTTCAACCCATAGCTGGAGGAAGAAGAGAATGGAGTATATAATAATAATATTAATAAGTAGTAATTAGTGAGAGATCAGATTATTACTTCATAATAATAGAAAATGATCCCCCACTTTATCCCCAATAGAAGCTTTAATTATGTTTCCAACTATTCAGTGAGTCAGTTAAGTCCCATATGTGATACACGTTTGGGGGATCATGTCTAGTAAGAGACATGACTGACTGGGCAGTAGATTTTCCTGCAGTAGATTGCCATTACTTTTTGCAGTAGACTGCTTACCAACCAAGGATATAAAACCCAATCTGTTCTGTTACTTAACCCATAACTGGAGGGAAGAGACGGATTAATAACGGTCGTTTTATTTTTAACAGCCACATGGCTCATCTCACACACACATTCACACAATACAGGACACACACACACACACACACACACACACACACACACACACACACAATTTTCTCACAAACATTTAAGTGGTTTTCTATCTTTTTTTTTTTCAGATGTGCACGCAAAAATATACTTTTTATCTTTTTGAATTATGTTATTCTTTATTTAAAGATATACTAGCAGTATAGTCCGGCGTTGCTCGGGTGTAATGAAAGCTTTCAAAGTAATCCATGGTCCTGGAGCTCGGACTCTTTGGACGTCAGCACGAAAGACTAAAAAGCAATAGTTGTTTCCAGTTAAAGCGAAACCGTAGACTGAAAGAAAAATGAATGGATGTAAGTCAAATTTTGATTTCCTTGTATCGATATCAAATAAGTTTTTTTTCGTCGAATTTTGAAGGCTAAATAAGTCCTCTGAGTAAATGGTATAATGGCTGAGACTAAGAACTACAATTATACCTACTTAGAGCCAAACCCGAAGCAAAAACTAAAAATAAATGAGCTGAAAAAAATACAGACATACAGGCAGATAAACAGACACACACACAAACATCTTGCCTTATATATATATTATCGATTTTCTGCACTATTGTAAGAAGTGCAACCTTGAAACTTCTGAAGATCGTTTCTTATGTCTTTGTCTATGATTGCATCAAATTTGATTAAAATCGGACCACTCCTTCTATAACCCGATTTTTTCGATTATCAATTTTCGCTATTTATCGGGGGTACCGCGACACAAAGCCTAGCTAAGAACACTCGCAGACGCTTATAGTACAGTTGTGTAAATTTTCAAGAAAATCAGTTCAGCCGTTTCGGAGTCTATAGGTAACGGACACACACACACACACACACACACACACACACACACACACACACACACACACACACACACACACACACAGGCATACACACACATACAGACAAAGTTCCATTTATAAATAAGTTTAGATAAGTAAAATTTCTCCACGTGTTAATTTTTCTTTTCTTTTTTTTTTTTTTTTTTTTGTGAATATGTTGAATTCGTTTATTCTGAAAGTTTTCATCCTAATCGCCAACAAATTGTAATTTCTTCCGCAGTGACCTCGTCCATTATAATTTTTCTGTTTCGTCCCCAACGTCTCGTAGGCAGGTTAGCTTATCGCCCGGTTGAACAGGAGTAGAGAGGTCTATCTCTTGTTTACTATTTAGGGTTAGGTTTCCTGTTCTAAAACTTTTTTCCTACCCAGTTAGTCCCTTGCATCGTAGTTGAATTAAATAAACAATCAATCAAGTGTAAAAAGATACCGTTAAGATTTTCATAACATTATAGAAAATGGATTTTGTAGTGCCGTGGCTTGAAACGAGAAATCGGAGAGCTGAGATCGAAATTGAATTCGTTGCATTTACTGTTACTTATTCGTAAATAATCTTGGGAAAGGTATTAATCCGTCTCTTCTCTCTCCAGCTATGGGTTAAGTAGCAGGACAGGTTATAGCCTTGGTTGGCAACCAGTCTATCGCAGAAAGTAATGGTAACCTACTACGGGAAAATCTTCTGCCCAGTCAGCCATGTCTCGAAAGAGACATGATCACCCAAAATGGCACTGACGGATAAAAAATGGCAAAGGTAACTTTTGTCGTTTTTTTTCTTTTTATACCCTGACATATATACGTTTTCGAAAACTATTTTCGAGAATATATAAAAAAATATTTTAAAGTTTATCCATGTTAATATTTTTTTCTTTTTGTGCATGCGTGTGTGGGCGTACTTGTATTCGTTTTTAATGCTAAATTTATTCTTACTGCTTCACCTTTAATAAAAGCATGTATATTTCATTTGAAGCAACAGGTATACGTCATCTCTCTCTCTCTTTCTTTCTTTCTCTCTCTCTCTCTCTCTATCTATCTATCTATCTATCTATCTATCTACATTTTTTTCTCTTTTCCCCCTCAATCTATGATATACATAAGCACTTTCAATTATAAAGATGAAAGGAAAACTTATCTTGTGTTTTGGCCTCTGATGGGTTTTATCAATCCAAACATTAGGATTTTATTTTCCAAGTAGTTGTGGTGCAGTGAATATCGGCTCGGAACGATAAAATGGAGAGCCGAGTTCGAATTCCAGTTGAATTCACTGCATTCACTTACGTGCAAATACTCTTGGGAAAGATATTAATCCATCTCCCCCCACTCCAGCTATGGGTTAAATAGCAGCATAGATTGGGTTCTATAGACTTGGTTGGCTACCACACTACCGCAGAAAGTAATGGCAACCTGCTGCGGGAAAAAAACTTCTGCCCAGTCAATCATGTCTCTTTCGAGACATGATCGCCCAAACGTGTATCGCGTGTGACAGTTAACTGACTGACTGATTTATAAGAAGAAGTGAAAGTATCGTTCGCTTTTCAGAATTTTTAAATTTAAAAACGTTTATAAATATACTTTATTTTGATATATACGTACGTAAATTAATTTCTCAAACTAAAATAGATTAAATAATAATTATATTATATATTTTTTTAAATTTAGCAACAATATTTACTCACATTTTGTTTGCAGCAGACATTAAATTACATCACTTAGCATCCTCCATAGTTTTTATTTTGACTTTCAGTTGGCCTGAAGTATATTTACGAACATTCTTAAATTTTAAATCTTACGACATTTTTACTTCTGTTTAGAAATACTTCTTGCAAAATAAAATTCTTACATTTGCCTTGATAAAGTCTATCAGAAGACGAAACGCGTGGTCGAAGACAAGTTTATTTTTTTCTTGCCTGTATTCATACACACATACACACGTTGGTTGAGATAGACAAAAATGAAGAAAAGTTGTATGGTTAGGTCTTGAAGGCTATCCTGTAGTACGTTTGGTAAAATAAAGAAAGTTAAAGGGTATTTGGGTATTACCTGTTATTATTCATTAATATTTCGAGATCAGTAGATGGGCTTGAAGGCTATCACAGTACGTTGGTAAAATAAAGGAAGGTAAAGAGTGTTGGGTATTACCTATTTATTATTCATTAATATTTCGAGATCAGTAGGTATTTGAAGGCTATCACAATGCGTTTGGTAAAATAAAGGAAAGGTAAAGAAGAAGGTGTTTGAATTGCCTATTTATTATTCATTGTCTTTCGAGATCGGTAGGTATTTGAAGGCTATCACAATGCGTTTGGTAAAATAAAGGAAGGTAAAAAAGAGGTGTTGGTATTACTGTTTATTATTCATTAATATTTCAGGAGATAAAGTAGGTATTTGAAAATATACAATGCGTTTGGTAAAATAAAGAAAGTTAAAGGTGTTGGGTATTACTATTTATTATTAATTAATATTTCGAGATCAGTAGGTATTTGAAGCCTATCACAATGCGTTTGGTAAAATAATAAAGGAAAGGTAAAGGTGTTGGTGTTACCTATTTATTATTCATTAACTCATTTCGAGATCAGTAGATTATTTGAAGGCTATCACAATGCGTTTGGTAAAATAAAGGAAGGTAAAAAAGAAGGTGTTGGGTATTACCTGTTTATTCCATTTCATTAATATTTGGAATCCAGTAGGTATTTTGAAGAGAGCTATCCACAATGCAGTTTGGTAAAAATAAAGAAGATAAGAAGGTGTTGGGTATTACTGTTATTATTCATTAATATTTCCAGATCATTGGAAATTGATACGAGAGGCTATCACAATGCGTTTGATAGGCAAAGAAAGTTAAAGAAAGTGTTGGGTATTACCTATTTGCTTCATTAATATTTCGAGATCAGTATTTGAAGGCTATCACAATACGTTTGGTAAAATAAAGGAAGGTAAAGAAGGTATTGAGGTATTACCTATTTATTATTCATTAATATTTCGAGATCAGTAGGTATTTGAAGGCTATCACAATGCGTTTGGTACGGCAAAGGCGAAAGGTGTTGGGTATTACTATTTATTATTCGACTTCAATATTTCTGAGATCAGTAGGTATTTGAAGGCTAATACAATGCGTTTGGTAAAATAAAGAAAGTTAAAGAAGGTGTTGGGTATTACTATTTATTGTTTATTCATTAATATTTCTGAATCCATTGGGTATTTACGAGGCTATCACAATGCGTTTGGTAAAATAAAGGAAAGGTAAAGAAGGTGTTGGGTATTACCTATTTATTATTCATTAATATTTTAGGAATAGTAGGTATTTGAAGGCTATCACAATGCGTTTGGTAAAATAAAGGAAGGTAAAGAAGGTGTTGGGTATTACCTATTTATTATTCATTAATATTTCGAGATCAGTATTTGAAGGCTATCACAATGCGTTTGGGCAAAATAAAGAAAAGTTAAGAAGATTATTTGGGTATTACCTATTTATTATTCATTAATATTTCGGAGTCAGTAGGTATTTGAAGGCTATCACAATGCGTTTGGTAAAAAATAAGGAAGGTAAAGAAGGTGTTGGGTATTACCTGTTTGCCAATGTTAATATTTCAGGGATCAGTAGGTATTTGAAGGCTATCACAATGCGTTTGGTAAAATAAAGGAAGGTAAAGAAGGTATTTGGGTATTACCTATTTATTATTCATTAATATTTCGAGATCAGTAGGTATTTGAAGGCTATCACAATGCGTTAGGTAAAATAAAGGAAGGTAAAGAAGGTGTTGGGTATTACCTATTTATTATTCATTAATATTTCGAGATCAGTAGGTATTTGAAGGCTATCACAATGCGTTTGGTAAAATAAAGAAAGTTAAAGAAGGTGTTGGGTATTACCTATTTATTATTCATTAATATTTCGAGATCAGTAGGTATTTGAAGGCTATCACAATGCGTTTGGTAAAATAAAGGAAGGTAAAGAAGGTGTTGGGTATTACCTATTTATTATTCATTAATATTTCGAGATCAGTAGGTATTTGAAGGCTATCACAATGCGTTTGGTAAAATAAAGGAAGGTAAAGAAGGTGTTGGGTATTACCTATTTATTATTCATTAATATTTCGAGATCAGTAGGTATTTGAAGGCTATCACAATGCGTTTGGTAAAATAAAGGAAGGTAAAGAAGGTGTTGGGTATTACCTATTTATTATTCATTAATATTTCGAGATCAGTAGGTATTTGAAGGCTATCACAATGCGTTTGGTAAAATAAAGAAAGTTAAAGAAGGTGTTGGGTATTACCTATTTATTATTCATTAATATTTCGAGATCAGTAGGTATTTGAAGGCTATCACAATGCGTTTGGTAAAATAAAGGAAGGTAAAGAAGGTGTTGGGTATTACCTATTTATTATTCATTAATATTTCGAGATCAGTAGGTATTTGAAGGCTATCACAATGCGTTTGGTAAAATAAAGGAAGGTAAAGAAGGTGTTGGGTATTACCTATTTATTGTTCATTAATATTTCGAGATCAGTAGGTATTTGAAGGCTATCACAATGCGTTTGGTAAAATAAAGAAAGTTAAAGAAGGTGTTGGGTATTACCTATTTATTATTCATTAATATTTCGAGATCAGTAGGTATTTGAAGGCTATCACAATGCGTTTGGTAAAATAAAGAAAGTTAAAGAAGGTGTTGGGTATTACCTATTTATTATTCATTAATATTTCGAGATCAGTAGGTATTTGAAGGCTATCACAATGCGTTTGGTAAAATAAAGGAAGGTAAAGAAGGTATTGGGTATTACCTATTTATTATTCATTAATATTTCGAGATCAGTAGGTATTTGAAGGCTATCACAATGCGTTTGGTAAAATAAAGGAAGGTAAAGAAGGTGTTGGGTATTACCTATTTATTATTCATTAATATTTCGAGATCAGTAGGTATTTGAAGGCTATCACAATGCGTTTATTATTTATTATTCATTAGTATTTCGAGAAGGTGTTGGGTATATTCATTAATATTTCGAGATCAAAATCTCATGTTCAGAATGGTAGGAGAGCTTGCTTTTCCGTTCCTGGACCGTGTCTTTCAACGAATGGTCATCCTTCGCTGCTACTGCTGTCGTTAATTGTAGTGTGCGCGTGTGTACCTGTAAGTGTGTTCGAGCATGTATGTGTGTTTGTGTTTATGGTATGTATGTGTGATTAATAGTTGGCACCGTTTTACGATCTGATGATATCTGTCTGCTTTACTTTATGGTTTACGCTTTGACCGCGTTGACCGATAGTATGATTTGGCATTTTCGTTAATCTAACCAGGCTTGACGTTACTTAACTTGTGAAAACCGAAGTTCCAGCGTGATGTAGTCGCAAGACCTCCCATAAAAAACTGGGTTCCTCAGATCTTTGGTCTCGTGCCACATCCAATCTATGTTTAGAAAATCACCGTATCACACGGAAACAGTAAGATACCCACACCCCAGTGATTGTATGAAAACTGTTTATGTTTGTGTATAATGCTTGCACATGTGCGCGTGTACTCGCGCGTGCGCGCGTGTATCTGAACGTGACACGAGGTGACTTACATACGTGTCTATTAGCTGTGTCAGTCAGTCAGTTAAGTGCGCGATACACGCTTGGGCGATCATGTCTCGAAAGAGACATGACTGGGCAGAAGATTATCCCGCAGTAGGTTGCCATTGCTTTCTGCGGTAGACTGGTTGCCAACCAAGGGTATAGAACCCAATCTGTCCTGTTATTTAACCCATAACTGGAAGGAAGAGACGGATTAATACCTTTCCCAAGGGTATTTGGGCGTAAGTGAATGCAAGGAATTCAACTGGATTTCGAACTCGGTTCCCCGATTTCTCGTTCCGAGCCGATATCCACTGCGCCACAACGCACATCCTGTGTACGTTAATAATAATAATAATAATAATAATAATAATAATAATATTAAAAACTGAATAAATGATATTAAAAACTGAATTAAATTCACAGAACAGAGTTATGGCCATTAATAGCCTTGCAATCCCAGTTGTCCAATATAGCTTCAACATCTTAAACTGGACTCTAAACGACATCAGGCGAATGGATGCTAAAACAAGAAAGCTTCTTTCTAAGCATAGGATGCATCACCCAAAGGCTGATGTAGACCGTCTATACATACCCCGTAAAGAAGGTGGAAGGGGTCTTATTCAGCTGGAATTGTCATACAAGACAACAACTATTGGCTTACTAACATACATAGAAACAACAAAGGATTGGATGATACAATTAGTAAGGCAACATGAAGAAAGAAAGAAAAAATATTCAATAATAAAAGAAGGCAGTAAATACAAACAAGAATTACAGTTAGTAGATTCTGTAGAAAAGCAAAACAGTAGCCAAGAACCAACTATTGCGGCAAAAAATATGAAAATGAAAGCCAAAGATAAAGCTCTTGAAAAGATGAAACAGCGCTGGCAAGACAAACCTCTGCATGGTCAATATCCAGTACGTGCCAATAAATCCAATGTTGACAAAGTTAATACTCATCGATGGTTACGTGCATCTGGATTAAAGTCTGAAACTGAAGGATTTATACTTGCAGCACAAGACCAAAGTCTTTTCACGAGAAACTTTCAGGCAAATATTATGCATAATAATATGGATCCAAAATGCAGGTTTTGTGATAAACACCAAGAAACAATAGACCACCTAATCTCAGGCTGTTCTGTGCTTGCCCCAAACGAATATAAAAATCGCCACGATAGAGTTGGGCAATATTTACATTGGGCAATGTGCAAACATTATGGAAAAGCTGTAAACAAACACTGGTATGAGCATCATCCAGCACCGGTTACAGAAATAGAAGATGTAACCATTCTGTGGGATTACACCATCTACACAGACAGAAAAATTGAAGCAAACAGGCCAGACATTATTGTTAAAAACCAGAAGGAGAAAACTTGTCTCTTAATTGATATGGCTTGTCCAGCGGATTGTAACATAGCAACCAAGGAATTTGAACAACTGTCAAAATATAAAGACCTGGAAATTGAAATAGAAAAAATGTGGAAATTGAAAACAAGAGTTGTGCCAGTGATAGTAGGTGCACTTGGAATGATAAAAAATGGAACAAAACAACACATTGAAAGAATCCCTGGAAACCCCAGCTTAAAAGATATACAAAAAATTGTCTTATTAAGTACAGCCCACACACTAAGGAAAACGTTATCTATGTAATGCTGGGGATGATAGGGAAGACAGAAAAACATGAAATGGAGTCATAACAACACGCCACTACCTGCCTTAGGTCTCCCCGCAGACTTGGTTGGTAGTGAGACCAATGCAGAAATCGAAATATGATGAAAAATGACATAATAATAATAATAATAATAAATAAAAATAAAAAAATAAAAATAAAAATAAAAATAAATAAATAAATAAATAAATAAATAAAAAATAACAATAAAAAATAAATAAAAAAATTTAAAAAAAAGAAAGAAAAAAAAAAACAACCAACCAACTAAATAAATTACATCCAAACGATGCACATATAATTGTTGGGAAATATTCTCACCAAACATTTTTTATTGCTTAAGAAAAAAGCACAGACTCTAATAATTAGAGTCTGTATTTTTTTTTAAAGAGTCTAATTTAATTAATAAAATAATGATATCAGTTTAAATTAATTACAGGCTAAAAACAAAGAATTGTTCGCTCAAACACCTCGCCATGGATCAGTGGTTTGCAAATTAGCGTAAAGCTCTGCAGACAGACAATTAGTGAATTCGATTCTTACTGAAATGCTTCATACACCGTCTCCAGCTCGAAAAAACAAGACTTGCTGAATAAATTAATTTAAATCGGTCGTCTCTCCACGGAGCGAATTATTAGTCTTTTAGAGAAGGACTACAGAGTTCGATTCTCACTGGATGCCAATGTGCTTCTTGGCACAGAGCGATTTTTACCAACTTTGACTGACAGACGACTAATTTGATGACTGCGTTCCACATAAATGTATTGTAGACACTTAAGTTAAGCTTATGGCACAAGAAGGCTATAAGTTACTTATAGCCTTGTGCCATACTTAGCTTATAATTAATAAATTTAGCTGTTTATCCAACACTTACGCACAAATACCCTTGGTGGGAAAGGTATTATTGAAGCATCTCTTCTCCTTCCAGCTATGGGTTAAACTTAAATAGCAGGACAGATTGGGTTCAATAAAGTTGGTTGATAACCAGTCCACCGCAGAAAGAAATGGCAGCTTTCTACGGGAAAAGTCATGGATCGAAAGAGACATGATCGCCCAAGCGTGTATCACATATGGCACTTTGACTGATTCAACAGCATCCACACAAACACACACATCCACACGCGCATGCAAATGCAACACACCACAGCACACACACACATTTTAATAAACGCATACGCACGTACACAAAAATGTTTGGTAGTTTTTGACTTTTGTGCTTGCTAGATTAATAAAATGTCTTGCAACAAATCTCTGAATCAGTTATTAATGATTAAAAGAGTTATTTTAACTGTAATGTCCAATTAAAATAAAAATTAAAAAATGTCAACCCAACAATCACATGCAGAAAAAAATAAAATACATGACTGACATCAGATTAAAAAATATATTAAATAAATAAATTTTAATGCTTAAAAATTATTTTTAGCTTATGTAATCGATATTCACTAATGAAATTAAGAGCATTGACAAAAAAGGAAATTGTGTTGAAAAAGAAATATTTATTGTTTTTCGTTACGAGGCCATTGTGTATGCATGTGTGTCTGTGTCTGTATCTGTATGTGTGTATGCGTGTCTATACGTGTGCGTGTGTATGTGTGTACGCGCTCTAACAAAAAATGTGTTTTACTTTTAAGTTAAATAACAAACAGTGCAGCATTGGCCTTTGAAAAATTACACGGTTTTCCCGTCCTGCATCTTTATACAAAATATTTGAAGACATGTTTGAAAGAGAAAAAAAAAGCGGAAATAATTAAAGCAAATTCAAAGCTTTTGTTGGCAGCCAAAGTCGGACAAATAAAATCAAATCAAAACCATAAAGAGAAAAAATCTTCTGCAAATGGCATTTAGGAGAAGCGGGAGGAACCCAAGTTACTAGAACAGCCGAACAGTTGCTCTTTCATCAATTAACATCGATCATGTTTTTTTTTTCACTGACGGTAAGCAACAATTGGTCGTAACGCTCTTTCTCTATCTTCCTCTCATTCTTTCTCTCTCCTTCCTCTTTCTTTCCCTCTCTTTCTTTCTTTTCCTCTCTTTCTCCCACTCTTTTTTTCTTTCTCACTCTCCCCCCCTCTCTCTCTTCATGTCTTTTAATCATGGTACATCAGTGTCTATCTGTTGTTAGAAATAAACAATTGGCGATTCATTTTCTACTCGAATATTCGTTTTTACTGTTTTTTTCAGTCCATCGACACACACACACACACACACACACACTCTCTCTCTCTCTCTCTTTCTCTCTCTCTCTCTTTCTCTCTCTTTCTCTCTCTCTCTCTATCCATCTGGATAGAGAGAGAGAGAGAGAGAGAAAGATCGAGAGATAGAAGATTAGTTAGTACATTTAAAAATTTATCATTTCTGATTGATGTTACGCTCATTCATTATCTCGACTCAGACTCTAAGAGTTTTGTAGATGGATCCTCCAGCAATCGCTCCGTCCACTCATCAGGGGATACACTTAAAAGAAAAGATATTTACATTTAAGGTAAACAGCTGTGCAAAAAAGTGCTCGATATCAAAGATAGAGCTATAATAGAATTAATTAATATTGGTACCTCCACTAATTCGCTGAAAAAACTGCAGAGTATGAAAAAACGGTCCGAAACTTAATGAAAACAAAGTTTTATCATCAAAATGTTTATGCTATTATTAAGAGGAAAGATCAAAATTTGTTGTTATTATTTTAAAAATATTTTAATCTTTTTTAACACGTTCAAAATTTCAATTAAAATTTCTTTTTTTTTTTTGTTTTCTGTCAGCGATTTACGCCATGTTTACGTAATGTGACTATTAAGGAAAATGTAATATTACGCAAGTCCTTTTTTGGCGTTGAAAGACACATTAATTTAAAATTTCTTGCAAAATTCAACTAATTGTCTGATTTTAATTAAATTTTCAGAACATATTCACAAATTAATGAAATTATTTATGCAATTAATAATTTTAGAAAATCTTGGTAAAAATATATATATATTTTTACATCTGTTACCCGCCCCCCTCACTTCAATTAATTGCATAAAACTTCTCTAGAAACACATTATCTATACCAATTTTTTATTTATAAGTAAAATGCAAGACTCATTGGGGAATGTAAATCATGTAAGTTTTTTTAATTATGGGACCATTTTTCTGCTTGGAATAGTAAAATCAAAAATGTATTAAAACTATGCTATTTTTAATGTAGATAAACTTTTAATTGATTTTATAAATAATATAATTTTAGGATATCATATTCTGAAGAAGAAAAAACATTTAGATGAATAATGAATTTTTACAAAAATTATTTTCATGTTTTTCTTTGCTAATTAAAGTTTCAAACATCTTTTTAAATTTCTTCCAGTGACTCATTGTCTTCGGTTATTAATTCATTAAAAATAGACTTTATTTACAAATCCAAAATTCATAAGCTTAATACAAATCATTTAGAATTAAGATTTTTAAAATAATTTCTAATTATTTTTTTTATTATGTTGAATAGCACATCTTTTTACTATTGAAACTTATAAGAGACTTATCATTAAAAGGTCACATGTTTTAAGGGTTGTTCCCCTTAAGAAATGCTAAACTGGGTTATGTCAACTTTTGGCTACCATACATCTAGATTGATTGATAGGTGCTGTCATCGCCTACTTGAAAGGTCAACAAGTCAGACCTTTGTGACTGAGAAATACTTTTATTCTAAATTTCATACCATAAAGAAGTAATATTTGTTTCAAAAATAGTTATTAAAGATAAAATAACATAAGAGATCATAATAGTTAAAGTAAATTATTCAGATAGTAAGATTAATACTGTAAAAAGTTTACAATTGTTGGAGTTTCATATCTTAGATTTTATAATTCTAGCAGGATTGTAAGGTTAATTCTTTAATATGTTTACAATTTACTGTAGTTTCATGCCTCTGATTCAGTAACATGTCACTCTTCATATACTTAATAATTTCCATTTTTTCTTGCAAAGGAAACGTGGTTCATTTACCGATCTAGATATTCTATCTTGTTTGAGAATTTTCTATTTAATTTTAGGTGTTTTATTTTCTTCTTTTACCTTCCAAAAATATTTAGAAAATGATGTCATATTTTGTTCATCCTTATTAGTAAAAGATGAGAGATGATTGGGTGGAAGTGAATTGCAGATAGATACAGACGTTCATTACATTGTTTAAAATGAAGTCCTTTGGCATTTTTTTAAAAAAATGATGAAATCACATACACAATCAGGAATTATTCATAAAATGTAAATTAGCCTTGTATCAGAACATGTTAAGCCAACTACATATTTATTAGTGCTTCACAATCCTCACTAGGTGACTCTCACTATCTGCTTTGGGTTTTTGACTTATTAACTTTAGTAAATGTTGTATTCACAAAATGCAGGTATACATGTCTATCTTATTATTATAAACATTATACTTACTGAATACTCATGTTTGAATTGGCCTTACCTTTTTTTAGGTCTTTTTAACATTAAATTTAATGTCTACCAGCCTAGAGATTAAAAGTCTTACTATAGAAAATATTCCTCCTGACAGGAGTAAAAGAAAAACATGAATGTCTCCTCAAACATGTGTACCCACTAAATGTAATATAGATATTAATGTTAGATTACATGAATCCAGTGATTATTTAAAAATTATATATCTCTATATATCTACATTATTTACATTGTTTGAAGTGTTATCCTCATCTTTATTGTCATATCCGCAACATTTCACTTGTTGTAAGCTCTGGCCTTCTTCAGGTAATTGGAATGTTGAACCAAACCCTTTATTCTGATCACTGGGGTATATTGCTCTCATTCCATGAGCCATACCACTTCCAGATGTCTTAGTTATCTCCATTTAACTCAACCATTTAAGTCATTTGTACACCAGTGCAAAGGTATTGAATTCACAAATTCAATGTGAGTGCTAGGTATTGAATTCACAAATTTTTCGATCAAATCACTGGGTCGGGTTAATGCTTTTATCCACTGAGCCATATATATCTATATCTGTTACACAAATTTTTACCGATGGCCAGATGTGAACACTCTGAAAGCCAAGACTAAAGTAAAACTTTGTCAACTGTGCATAGGCTCTGCACATAGTTTCCATTTAACTTACATACTCAAAGAAAAATCCAATTCAGAATTTTCACCAATAGCACCCACTCCTGCCTAAAGAAATAAAATAGAAATTGAAGCCAATCTGAGCCTAAGAAAAAAATATAAAAACCAATCAAAGGGGCTTCTTTGGCAGTTGGTTGGTACACCAGCCATGGGTTCACATCGCTTGTCGGGATGCAACCTTCCATCTCCAAAGGACGCCCGCCAAAGACCATTGCCACAGTAAGTCACAACTCACCCTGTCTCTTCTACCATACACCAACGTTAATGACTTTTATGACTCTACTTATCTCATTTTTTCAACAAGAGACATTCACACCGATTTACCACTTGCTGTATTTTTTCGTTAATACAATTATTTATTTCCTAAACTTCTGTCATTTCTTCTTTGTTCTGCCACCATATACTTAATATAACACATCTATTCATATTTTTTATATATTCATGTTTTATGCAAATGCCACTTTGAAAATGACAACTACATTTCCAAGAAGGTCTTCATCAAATTATGAATCAAGTCAGAAAAGGTATCAAAAGTTGAACATCTTTATGAGTAACAAAAAAGATCTTGTGAGGGTCACTCACATTGTACCAGAAATGATAGCCTTGTGTTCACAGAAATAAAAAACTTATGAAGAAATAAGACTAAAAGCCTGTTAAATTGTAAATTAAAATCATATAATTTTAATCAGTTTTGTGTACTGGTGTGTGTGTGTATTTTAATTAGATGATTTTAAAGTTGCATGTAACAGAGGAAGAATATTACTTCATCTTATGACAAACAAGCTTCTGAAGTGTGAAGATGGACATCTTAATTCTTTGAGATTTGGCAGCGAAAATAATGAGCTTAGCATTTTTGGTGCAAAGTATCTGTTTTCAAGCAGTAAAATTTTATGTTGCATTTTAGGATAACTTTTATATTTTGGTTTTATTTGTTTTAAACAAAGTGTTAATGTTATTTGTTTTATTTTATTTTATTTATGATTTTTATTATTATTATTATTATTATTATTGTCATTTTCATCATTATTCGATTTCTGCTATGGCCACACAGGCAGGTCGTGGTGTGTGATTATGGCTACATTTCACTTTTTTTCTATCTCCCATAGCACCACTAGTGTTACATGGACAAAGTTCTCCCTTGTGTGTGGGCTATAATTACCAAGATAATTTTTTTTAGGTCTCTTAAGCTGGGGATTTCCAGAGATTCTTTCCAAATATACAAAAAAATTTCCTTTTAATTATTATTATTATTATTATATTTTTATCTATTAATAATAATGTCCCTACAATCTCCAGCAATACCTTGTGGCAATACCAGTCTTTGTTGATTTTTATCACAGTGTATGAATATTAGAAACTTGTAGATACAGTCTGAACTCTATGGGCTTCTTCTTATATAAGTTATAGTTTTTAATGTACGCACACACACATGAATGCATAGATTCACACATTCATAGAAGTAAATCTTTATTTATTAGTTTTTATCTCTTTATTATATTCATCTAATTACCAGTTGGCCATATTACTGTTGTCTGTACTAAGTTAGGTCAAACTTAACAAGGGAATATTCCCACCATTTTAAAATAGAATCTTGCAAGGCCTTTGATGTCAGTCTTGTCTATAATTATCTTCTTATACATGAATAAATTGACTTATTTTCTTTTATAACATTTCATGTCAATTAATCATTTTGGTATGCTGATGCTGATGATGGTGATGCTACTGGTACTGTTAGCATTGCTGTTGCTGATGCTGATGATGGTGATGCTACTGGTACTGTTAGCATTGCTGTTGCTGATACTGATGATGGTGATGCTGCTGCTGGTACTGTTAGCATTGCTGTTGCTGATGATGATGATGCTACTTCTTCAGAAAGATATTTTCTTAGGTACCAATATTCTGAGAACTTAAAATTATTAAAATCTGACCCCCTCAATAGTTGAGAAGCTCTGGGTTGAAACCAGAAACAAGGATTTGCTGTAATTTCTCAAAGTCAAAATCTGCCAAAAAGATCCTACCATATACATGCCTTAATGAAAAGTAATTTACTAAGCATAGGTTAAATGTGGTACAAGGACAAAAGTAAGGAGCACCCAGTGAGGATCGAATTTACTACTCCATTGTAAATTGATCTAATGAGACAAGCTCGCTAACCATTATACCATGTTAAATTGTCCCTGCTTTAATTAACGGAACAAGTTCAGCATTTTGCTTTTGTACAAATGTTGAGAAAACTATTTATCATTTTTTAAGGTACTGATATTCTGAAAACTAAAAAAAAACTACTTGGTTAGTTATTTTAGTGCATTAGTTTACTTACAATTATTGTCATGTTACACAAACTATATTTAGGACATTGTTTAAACAAATTAGCTGTAAGTAACTAACAGTTTCTTTTTATAACCATCTGTCACTGATTGCTAACTAAAATATATGTTTTTATTTTTACATAAGTAGCAAAGTAATTGTTTTAAGTAATGTGGTAATTAAAATAAGTGTTGCATAATTTGTTATTAATTGTAATTTTAATAGCTGAGAAGATAACAGAAACACAAGCCGGTTTCAGGCCATCCCACAAAATAATAAATATAATCTTTACATTGTGCCAACTCCAAGTGAAATGTCATGAACAGCTTCAAACCTTGTACATGGAACTCATTGACCTTATAAAAGCATTTGGCTCTGTGTCAAGAGAACTATTATGGGACATTCTCTCCAGATATGGCTGTCCACTAAAATAAATCCATATACCGAGGCTACTTCATGATGACATGTGCTTCACAGTCTTCATCAACAATGACCAATATGAACCATTCCAAGTCAGATTTGGAGTGAAACAATGATGTATTATTACTCCAATTTTATCCACCATATTTTATTTCAGCATTGATTGACAACATATAAAATACTAGCAGTATAGTCCGGCATTGCTTGGGTGTAATGAAAACTTTAAAACTAATCCATGGTCCTGGAGCTCAGACTCTTTGGACGTTGGCACGAAAGACTAAAAAGCAATAGTTGTTTCCAGTTAAAGCGAAACCATACACTGAAAGAAAAATGAATGGATGTAAGTCAAATTTTGATTTTCTCGTATCGATATCAAATAAGTTTTTTTCATCATAAACTGAATTTTGAAGGCTAAATAAGTCCTCTGAGTAAATGATATCATGGCTGAGACTAAGAACTACAATTATACCTACTTAGAGCCAAACCCGAAGCAAAAACTAAAATAAAAGGGCTGAAAAAAATACAGACATACAGGCAGATAAACAGACACACACACAAACATCTTACCTTTTATATATATATATTATCGATTTTCTGCACTACTGTAAGAACTGCAACCTTGAAACTTCTGAATATCGTTTCTTATGTCTTTGTCTATGAGTGTCTCAAATTTGATTAAAATCGGACCACTCCTTCTATAATCCGATTTTTTCGATTATCGATTTTCCATATTTATTGGGGGTACCTTGACACAAAACCTAGCTAAGAACGCTTGCAGACGCTTATAGTATAACTGTGTAAATTTTCAAGAAAATTGGTTCAGCTGTTTTGGAGTCTATAGGTAATGGACACACACACACACACACACACACACGCACACACACACACACACACACACACACACACACACAATGTTCCATTTATAAATAAGTTTAGATAGATGATTTACCTCCAAGGATCGAGATTGTCTACAGGACAAATGGTAGCTTATTCAACTTTGCCTGTCTTTGCTCCAAAATCAAATCGTCATTCTCATCTCTGTTTGGCTGGCTGGTAACAGAGCTTTCTTGACGTTTTCTCTTAATGTCAATGCATTCTTGCAGTCAAAAATTCCTCGCTTTCAAAAGTTCTTCTCTCCTTACTGTCGAAAGGTCTTCTACTTGTATCTACTGATATGAGCTTTATTCATACAAAATGTTTAAGCTCACTTCTGCCCCACTATTCTGGACGTTGTTAGAGTTTAAGACCATGTCTCTCATTGGTTACTATATATGAAGAAATAATTTCCCATAAACTGGATATGGATTCTTTAAATTTTGTCAGGTTTTAACCACTGAGTCGAAAAAGATATGCATTTGTAACAAATTTTACACAAACTGTTTGGCCTACATAAAAATATGCTTCCCTCAAAAAAATGGGTATTAAAAAAAACAAAAAAACAACCAAGATGATTAAATATTTAAACAAAGCTAACGTTTTTAAAATAATAAAATAAAATTTTTATTCTGTTTCAGTAAAGCTGAACTTTGTTGTGTATAAAGCCAGATAGACCCACTATATTATACCAATCTTCAAAGGAAGGAGGAACATCTGCCTAAAAAATCAGCTTTCAATATTCTGATTTTTTACCTAGGTTTGAACCTTGATAACTCAGCAATTATACAAATGTGTGTGTGTGGTGCAGGGGATGTTGGCTTGGAACAAGAAATCAAAGAGCTGTGTTGAATTCCAATTGAATTTCTTGTATTTACTTCCACACAAATTCCCTTGAGAAAGGTATTAATCCATCTCTTCTCTCTCCAGCTATGGGTTAAATAGCATATTGGGTTTTATAGCCTTGTTTGGTTGGTAACCAGTCTACTGCAGAAAGTAATGGTAACCTACTGTCAGAATATCTTCTGTCCAGAACAGTCGTGTTGCTTTCAAGACATGATCACCCAAAGCATGTATCACATATGGCACTTAACTGACTGACTGACTATAATAGTTGGAAACATAATTAAAGCTTCTACTGAGCACAAAGTGGGGGATCTGTTTTCTATTGTCATAAAGTAATAACTTGATCCCTCTAGAATTAGTACAGATTAATATAATTGGAAACGAATACAATTAAAACTTTTATTGGACTTAAAGTGAGGGATCTGTTTTCTATTGTCCTGCAGTAATAAACTGGTCACCCTAGAATTAGCACAGATTAATATAATCAGTAATGAATACAATTGAAGCTTCTGTTAGACCTAAAGTGGGGGATCTGTTTTCTATTGTTATGAAGTAATAAACTGATTCCCCAGTAACTATTACTTATTGATATAATCCATCTCTTCTCCCTCCAGCTATGGGTTAAACAGCAGGTCAGAGTGGGTTCTATAGCCTTGGTTGGCAACCAGTCTATCATAGAAAGTAATGGCAACTTGCTGTGAGAAAATCTTCTAACCAAGTCAGTCATGTCTCCTTCGAAACATCATCGGCCAAACATGTATAACGTATGGCACATAACTAACTAAACAGTTGTCTAGCTGGCTGTTCTGTGCATGATTGTAGTTTCATATATAATTGTGGCCATATTTAAAAAAGATCAAAGGTCGATGATAAAAAAAGTGCTTTAAATTTTAAATCACAGACAGGATTTGATTTTCATAATAACCGCTTCAAAAGAAATTATAAAATTTAGCTTAAGGCAGTGGCAAATATTTTTGGAAATTCACACTTAGTATAAGTATTTGAATGGTGATTCATGGAACAAGGGAGGTAATTTGGATCAGAACATGAGTAATAAACGGAAATGAATATAAAATGATCGATTATAGTTGATAGATTATTAGAAAGAATTAAAATTTCTGAGACATATATTGAGAAAAGAGGGATTGGAGAATTTGACACTCATACGATAGGACATATTGAAGCCAAAAAAGAAAGCAGTCAAATGGCCTACCTAAGAAGATTGTGTCAAGTAAATGGATAGCAAAACTGAGAGAGAGAGAGAGAGAGAGAGAGAGAGAGAGAGAGAGAGAGAGAGAGAGAGAGAGAGAGAGAGAGAGAGAGAGAGAGTGTGTGTGTGTGTGTGTGTGTGTGTGTGTGTGTGTGTGTGTGTGTGTGTGTGTGACAGGACGGTCAAATTTGGTAATACCAAGGTGGATAGATTTAAAATATAAAATACAATGAATAAAATAAAAGAATAATAAGCAAAAAGAATTTAAGGAAAGGCGAAAGTAAAAATAATTTTACGTCCCTTCTAGAAAAGTAACTAATAGAAAAAAGATAGATAAAAAAAGAAAAAAAAACGAAAACAAAAATAATGAATAAATTGTAAAAACAAATCATAACACTATCAGTTGTAAATATAGTCTAAGGGAAGTAATTCTGATATTTGTGTTACGAGTTATCTCCCTTAAATAAATTAGAAAATATCTTTAAAAAGTCATTTGAGGTAGAGACAATCAACCATGTCTGGTACAAGGCCAATTCACAAACATAGCGGACAATCCCCACAATTTAGAATTATTAGAATCCTCAGAAGGTTGAAGATTAAAAAAATAAAAGTATTTCGTTTGTATGTTTCAGTAGAATTTTATTAACAGAGCAGAATAACATCAATTTTTAAGAAGTGAAATTATTAAATGTTTAAATGTTCAAGGAGAAGGTGTATTAAGGAGTTTAGTGAATCCAGAGTTCTAGTTGTAAGTAGCAGAATGTTTGCATGCAGAATTACCAGGGTACTAATAAAGTCTGTGTTCCTTTCCTTTTTTATGGCCGGTGAGAAAGTGAAAAGGAAGGTAAAGCAATAAAGGAAAATTGTACTTATCATGACGTTAAGTTTTAGAAGTCAGTTGAAGTATCTTGTTGTTGCTGTTATCGTCTTCTTTGTTGATTGCGAAAATAGTGAGAAGGAAGAAGAGACAAAGGAAATTAGCACACGAGAAGAAGGAGAACGGCTCAGAGTTGGCCGTCGACCCAGATAGCTTTCTGGATAGAATATTAGTCAGAAGGGTCGATCTAGATTTGTTAGATTGTCCCACGTTCCACGAGTTAGGCTACGCGGACCACAAACTCGTTTGTGCCTGAGTGGCGTCAGACGGTAGGCTTAGGTTGGCTGGACACTGGAAGTTCAACGTGTCTTTACTAGACAAGCTGGACTTCCGGCAGCAGCTAACTAGATTAGTGCAGCGGGAATTAGTGGGGGAGGTTATCGGGAATAGGTGGTGCGAGAGGCTTAAGGATAGCATAAGGTCTTTCACCGCTGACTATAGCCGTCGACTTGCTCTAGTTAAGGCTAACAAGGTGAAGACACTTAAAGATAGTCTGTCCCTGGCGGAGGCTGAGGGGGATCCCTTAAATATAGCGTTAGCTGGGCAGGTCTTGGACCGGTTAGCTAGCAAGCGGTACCAGGGTCAGGTAATTAGACATAGGTTAAACAAAATGTCTAACAAAACTGTGAACATGGGCACAGAATTGCGCAAGGGGCGTACACCGAGGTCGACTGACGATATGTGAGGCGTTTCGGCGGCATTTCGAGATCCCCTTTACCAAGGAGCCTGGTCTCCGCGATGAGGAATTTCGCAGCTATTTAGCTGACTTTCCTCGGCTTGGGCCGACTGAAACAGCTGAGGGCGAAGTTGGCATTGAAGAGGGTCGGTATGGGTAAGTCTCCGGGACTTGATGGTCTACTCTATGGATTGTACTTGAGGCTGTCGCACATCTTTGTACCGATTTTGACGGTGGTCTTCAACAACTAGTTCTGCCAGGGTTCCGTGCCTGATCAGATTTCCAGGGGTGTGATCATGCTGTTGAAAAAGGTCAAGGGTGTTGGGGAGGATTTAGACGATTACGGGCCCATAACTCTGCTAAACACAAAGTTAAGGATGTTGGGACCCGAGAAGACGTGTGCTGTGAAGAGCCAAACAATTCAGAGTAATCTGCACTTGATCTGCACGATACTACAGAGTGTAAAAGATGACGAGCAAGCCGCGCTGATCAATTTGGATCAGTCCAAGGCATTTGATAGGGTCGGCCATCGGTATCTGGCAGCTGTCCTACAGGCAGCCGAATTCAAAGCCGACTTCTGCAAGTGGATCAGCCTCTACTGCATCGCTCCCCCAGTGCTGTGGCACAGGTGAACGAAAAGCGGTCGGGCGCTTTTGCGCTGTCTCCGTCAGTTCGTCAGGGTTGTCCGCTGTCGCCCTTACTTTACACTTTGGCATTGGAGCCCCTCCTTCGCCGGCTAAAGGACAAGACTACACGTCTTGTCCTTTAGCTGGCAAAGGACCCTACGTGAAATCGCAGTTCCTGGTGGGCCTGGGCCAGGGTTTCTGCGTACGCCAATGACATCAATTTTCGTGTCGTCCCGAGACGACTTTGAGGTGGTACAGAAGGTGTCTGAGCAGTATGAAAAGGTGACAGGGGCCAAAATTAACCACGACAAGTCTTCAGGCTTGCAGTTATGTGCCTGGAAGAGCGTTACTCTTCCGGGGACCTTCAGTTGGACTGACGGACCCGTCCGCATTCTTGGAGTGTGGTTCGGGCCGGATCTCCAGCTGGAGAAGAATTGGTGCGAAGGTTGGCCGTGAAGAGGAGGGCTGAGGCGTGTGTTACATACGTCTTTCCCATCGTCCTTTACCGGTTGTCGGTACTCCCTTTTTGTTGTGACCATCAGCTGGCGATCGAGCACTTATTGGACACTTTCTTGTGTGGTGGCCGCAGGCATTGGGTCAAGAAAAAGTCTGCGTCAAACGTCTGTCTCATGGGGGGGGGGGCGCTGAGAATGCCACACGTAGCGAGTCACCGACACGCCTCGAGGTTGGCTTTCCTACGCCGTGTGTTGACAGAGGATTCGATTTTGGGGAGAAGTGTCAGGGAAGCCTTCCTTTGCGTTATTTCACTCCTCCGGTTTCGCGGGCTGAGCGCTGAGGTAGGCCTCGAAATCAATCGGTATTTTTACACGAGTGTCGAAGTGACTTGCGGGTCATTCCTCGGTACAACAGACCTTTCTCGGCCTCGGAGGCACTTGTATCGTTTATTAGTGGAGGGGCTTGCGAAGAAGGATCCTCTATGTGATCAGCTCGGCTTGTCGATGGCTGAGTCATGCCAGTTTTGGTCTTGGGCGCCAGCGGCAAAATACCTCAGCAACCCTGAGTTTTCGCTTAGCTGGCGATAGATTCGGAACTTTCTATCTCTCAATGACAGGGCCTTCAAAGGGGGCGGGGCGGATATGCCCAACTGTCATTGGTGTGGCCTTGGTTTAGAAGAAACGGCTGTGCACGCCTTCTACCATTGTAGAAAGATCTTCTTGTGCCCATCAATCTCGCGTACGTGCGCGATAAACTCTCGACCCCAGTTACTGGGGTGAAACGGATGGTGTATCTCACGTTTCTGGCCGTAACTCGAATGATGATTTGGACCACGCCAAAGGAGGGAATCTTGCGATAGGAGCGTTATTCTTATCAGTATCTGATTAGATTCTTTGAGCATTCGCTCAGGATGAAGATCAGATCTGATAGAAAGCGCTTGATATCGACAGATTTCAGCGAAAGGTGGGTAAAAGTAGCAAGTCTGGTTTGCGTGAATGGGGCTAGTCTTTATTTTTTAAAGTCCTTTGTGGCACAACGGGGCGGTTTCCTGTGAACCCCTCTCTGGTTAAGTTAGACTTCTTTTGTGTACCTAGTTAATGTGAATGAATGTGTTCCTAGCCTGTTCCTGGCTTTCTTTTTTGCTATGATCCAAGTCAAGATCCCCAACCTCCCCAGTTTGTTTTTAGTCCCATTTTTTTCATCTTGACTCGATTAGTCTTTGATTTTCCCCATTCCATTATTTATTTTAACCCCCCCCCCTCTACTCCCTTAGCGAGTGCGCTACTTGCTTTCGTCATTTGGTGGAATACAGCAGCCACTCTGATTTTGTGGGGTGGACGGGTCTTACTAACATTTGTTTATTTTAGTTTGAATATTTTGTGATATTTTAGTTCGTTTTGGGTATTTCACCCCCTCTCCCTTTCATTTCATTAAATCTTTTAAATATATTTTTATACCATTGAAAATAATAGTAAATTTTTACTTCATGGGTTTGTTTCTCCCTTTTTTAGGTACCCCTTGTAAATATGTGGTATTGTGGTTCGTGAAGGATTGGGAGGTGATGGATGGGTTCTTGTGGTGAATGTGCAAATTGTTAATGAGTGATAGGGTCGTGAAAGTGTTTAGCTACGTATAGGATAATAAATGAGTACCACCCTCTACTCACCCCCTTTTTCAGCCATGTACCACATTTTTGTATATTTATATACAAAATAAATACATTAAAATTAGGTACCTCCTCTAAATTGCTGAAAAACAGCATAGTATGAAGAAAAAAGACCCCCATACTTAATAAAAACTAAATTTTTCCATCAAAATGTTTATGTTATTATTAAGTGGAAAATCAAAGTATTTTTTAATCATTTTTTCAAACTTTTTAATCCTTTTTAACAAGTTCGAAATTTAGGTAAAAATCTTTCTTTGATTTTCGTTATCGTGTAATCAAATCATTATTAGAGTTTACAATGGATAATGTAATATTGCGTCACTCAGTTTTTTTCCGGTGAAAACCACATTTGGAAATTCTTGCAAAAATGAAATAATTGTCGGATTTTAATGAAATTGTCGGTACTTATTCACAAAAAAATGAAATTATTTTTTAAATTATTATTTTTTAAAGATCTGTTTTATTTTTTAAAGATCTGTGTAAAAATATTTACATTTTCTTTTTACATTTGTTACCCCAACCTTCACATAAATACATGAAACTTCAAGAAATTAAATTTTGTAGCGCAAATGTGTTTTATTAGTTAAAAGCAGGACTCATTGGGGAATATAAATCGTCTGTTATTTTTTTCAAACATTTAGCCTTTTTTCCGAAAATCTGCTTTTAGTAAAATAAAAATGCAATAACACTATGATATGATTTAATTAGATAAACTTTTAATAGCTTTTAAGAATAATATATATTAAGGACTGAAGAAAAAATTCGAGGAATAATGGAATTATAAAAGAATTGTTTTCATTTATTCTTTTTTAATTTTATAATTTATAAAATATAAATTTAAAAAATACTAGAAAGTCTTGTGATGATTAGGTTATTAAGTTATTAAGTGAAAACTATATTTACTCTTTGAAAATCTAAAAGTTTAATACAAATCGTCGAGCTAACGTATTTTAAAAATAATTTTTCATATTTTTTTGTGTATTTAAAAATTTTTTGTCGGGTAATTTTTGTGTTACATTAAAATGTCATGTGTTTCACAGTTTCTTCCCCTTACAGGGAAAGATTTAGACGTTTATGTCAATTCTGGTCACCATACTCAGCTTATTTCGCCATCTGTCTGTCATCACACGTCAATCATTTCAACCCTCCGTGATTGATAGTTTTATTCTATACTTGTGCTAAAGATAACCGAACTCGCCACAATTTACTCCAGATTGGAAAGTTGAGAGATATAAATTTGTTTTGTTTATATTAATAAATGAAAAATTATTTATCGAATAGCACGGCATCAAATTGTATGTATAAAATGTTCTAAGAGAAAATATAGTAAAGAGATTAAAGAGTTAAAAGATCATTTGTTTAAGCGAAATGTAATTTGTGCATAAAAAGTAAGTCTATGTTTTCGCTGTGTAGTAGTAATGTCTTGTTTCTCTCTTTCAAAGTAGTAATAATGTCTTGTTTCTCTCTTTCTTTTGTGTTGACAGCGATTAGGTGAAGAGGAAGAGACAAAGAAAACAGCACGCGAGAAGGTGAGGGATTGTGAATGTGTGTCGCTGGGAGAGTTGGGTCCGCTCAGCGGTTTGAAATATCCCCCCCCCCCCGTTACATTGTGGCTGTGTTGAGTGCCTTCTACTTTCTTTTCTCTCTGACTGGCTGAAAAGCAGAAAATACAAAGCCAAGTTGATCACGTGGTCAACTCTAAATGCAAACTTATTTTTGGGCGGGAAGACACATGACACAGTTCATCGAAAGTTCAATTTGTTGTTTTTTGTAAATCGATCTCTTTTCATTGGTTAATAAATATTTTCACACTGGCCCAGAAAATTTGGTCTATTTCTCAGTAGGGAGACAATCTTTTTTCCTATTGGTCAAAAAATTGATTTTACACAGGCTCGCGAATTTGCAAACAGTGAAGAAAAAAAGTTATTTTTATTTTAAACTCATTACAAAATTTTTGAATTTTATTCCCTGATTAACAATATCAATTTTTGGAAATAATAGTGGAATAATGTTTTTTTTTTTTGTTTTTTGTTTTTTTAAATTTCTTTCTTTTTTTAATCTCTCTTCCTGTTTAACTTTTAAGACCTTACCCACACCCAACAAATGTGTCGGGTTATCCTTCCCCATCCTTCATTTTGCTTTTCTCCTCCTCAATTGGTTCCGTTACTTTTTTTTCCAAAGCCAAACTAAAGAAAAGAAATTGTCTTTTATTCTTCAGTACTAGAAAAGAATTTTTCTTTAAAGATATTTCCAGACAAAGATTGGCAAACAACTGGAAGAAAAGAAAGTTGAATTTGAGAAAGAGTAAAATGCAACAGAGAGAGAGAGAGAGAGAGAGAGGAGGGGATTCAAAATGGCGTCCTCGTCATAACTATTATTATTATTAACAAAAAAGGAAGAAATTTCAAGGAGAAAAAATTAGCAAAATTCATTTTTTTTAATACGCGCCACCTATCAGTTAAGTGCCATACGTGATACACGCTTGGGCGATCATGTCTCGATGAAGAGACATGACTGACTGGGCAGAAGATTATCCCGCAGTAGGTTGCTATTGCTTTCTGCGGTAGACTGGTTGTCGACCAAGGCTATAGAACTCAATCTGTCCTGTTATTTAACCCATAACTGGAAGAAATAGGCGAATTAATACCTTTCCCAAGGGTATTTGCGCGTAAGTGAATGCCATGAATTCGGCTGGAATTCGAACTCGGCTCCCCGATTTCTCGTTCTGAGCCGATATCCAATGCACCACAACGCCACCAATCAATACAATGAAATAACGTCCAGTCATTCCAAGGGAACTTACTCTTTTAAACTATTAATTAAAATTATTCCCCTTAGATTACCTCTCACGCTCTCTGAAAGACACATTCGTGAAGTCATTACTCAAAAACACCTGACTTTTCATTAATATTTCTTGTCTTCTCATTTTCCTGTGTTGATGGCCGATTTGTTAGGAACGTGATTTTTGGTTGTTTTGTATTTGCAGCCGCCTCCGTGTCACCTACCCAACTTTAAAGTTCGTGTTTTCTTATGTTTCACTGGTGGCTTTTCATGAGCCGCCTCCATGTTATCGGACAAACTTTGTGCTTTAGCAGAGACAGACTAATTTCCGACGCGCGACCACACCTCCGTGTAGTCGTACAGGCGATAGCCGCTTCCGGTTCATCTGACCATCTTCCATGTTTTTGGTTCTTTAAGTTTCACTAGTAGTGGCTTCGCAAGTCAGATCGACGAAGTTTCGACGCACAACCACACGCCACCGTGTTTGAACCTGCTGGAGCCGCCTCCATGTCATGGGACAAATATTGTGCCGTTAATCGATGATGTTGCGATGCGCGGGAATCGCCATCCTGTCATAGGTCAACTGTATTCATTAATAAAATGATCAGGCATAATGACTACATATTTGTATACATGGCCGTATCTGACTACCGGGCACACCGGGCACGGGTCCGGGCCGATCCGTGCAATCATAGTGAAAATCCGGGCAAGGAAAAATGTCTTCGTCAGAAATCAAACTAAACAATTCAGGAAGAAAGAAAGAAAGAAAGAAAACAAAGAAAACATCCGAATGAATGCCGTAAAAATCTGTTTATTTATTAATTTTGGGAGAAAAGACTGGTTATATTCAGAAAGTCCGAACCCGATTTCCTGCTTTCATTAACGTTCTGTACCTAATTTCCATTGGAATAGCCGAAAAAATCCGCATAAATCATAGTTTCTTGAAACGGATGGCACTGATGACAACGTCACATTCTCAACTAATAAATCCGGGCAATTTTTTCTGAGCCCGGTGTTTTTTTCAGCACCAACTACGACCCTGTTTGTATATTACTCGGAGATTAAGAGCCATCGAACTCACATATAAAACTTGAGAAGCCACGAACTTTAAAGTACTGTTCATAAAGTGGGGAATCAGTTGACTGTATTCATTAATAAAATGTTCAGGACAGAATGACTACATACTTGGAAATTAAGAACCAAACTTCAAAGTTTTTTGTTTTTAAAGCTTCATTAGTGTCTTTTTTACCTTTTTCGAGCGCAAACTGCAATCTTCCTGGTTTCCTAAAATTCACTAGTGGCACTTCAGCCAAACAAATGCCACCGTGGTCGGAAGTGCGGCTGCCGACTTGGTGTCATCTGAGAATCTTTAAAGTTCGTGGTGCCCTCAGCTTTCCTGATTGAATTTAGTGCACCAGATCGACTAAGTTCTGAAGAGCTACCACACGCTAGGTGGTAGAACGCTCGGTCGCCACCTTTGGGTCCTAAAACAAAATTTGTGCTGTTAGCCGAGAGGAACTAAATTTCGACCAGCGACCACACGACGGCATTGTTAGTCACGCGATAGACGTCTCCGTTTAATTTAACAATCTTGGTTCGCTAATCTTCATTGGTGGCCATTCGCGCGCCATTTCGACGAAGTTTCGACACGCGACCACATACTGCTTTGTTTGAACAAGCGATAGCTGCCTCCGTGTCATAAAACAAAGATTGTTGTATTAGCCGAGATTGACGTGCAATCACATGATGGCATGGTCGGACGGGTGGCAACCACCTCCCTGTCATCTGACAATCTTCAAAGTTACTGGTGTTCTAAGCTTTATTGTTGGCATTTCACGGGCCAGTTCGACTAATTTCCAACGGCCGACAACACATCATCGTAGTCGAACGTGTTGCAGCCGCCATCGTGTCAGCTGGCAAACCTGAAAGTAAGTGGTTTCTTAAGCTTCACTGAACGCGCGGATATCACCCCCGTCTCAGTGAACAAAATTTGTGCTGTTAGCCAAGACGAACGATGCTCCGAAGCACGACCAAACGCCAACGTGGTCGGACCACAAAATATATAATAAGCGTGGGATAGAATATGCCAGAGCTGTGTTGCATCTACTCTCTAGGGATCTGAGTTCTGGAGAATGACTAAGGCGGATCTCGCCAAACTTCGATCCTTTCACACCATATGCCTCCGACGAATACTGAGAATATTTTGGCCAGAGAAGATCTCCAATGAAGACCCGTTGAAGAGATGCAAGCAAGAAAACATGCACACCATCATTACAAGAAGGCGGTGGAGATGAATTGGGCATGTGCTTCGGAAAGATCCAGTCAATCACAAGAACAGCACTGCACTGGACCCCAGATGGCAAAAGAAAGAAGGGAAGACCAAGAACAACATGCAGAAGTACAGTGGAGAATGAGATGAAAGCCATGCAGTACTCTTGGGCTTCATTGACTAGTCTGGTCCCAAATAGGCAGAGGTGGAGAAGCTTTGTTGCTGCCCTACACACCATTGGGTGTAACGGATGATGAATGAAAGGGAGAAAATGTAATACGCACTTGAGAGTAACAATATTTTGAAAATAAACGAAAGTATAGATATTAGGATAGATATAAAAAAAGGCACAGTTTACTAAGGGTTAAAAAGAACACTTGAACTGCCCATGAATGGTAATCAGGAAGGTACATGACTTGAATTTTACACTCACAGAATTTAAATCTAAACTTATTTATAAATGGAACTTTGTCTCTGTGTGTGTATGTGTGTGTGTGTGTGTGTCCCCGTTACCTACAGACTCCGAAACGGCTGAAGCGATTTTCTTGAAAATTTACACAGTTGTACTATAAGCGACTGCGAGTGTTCTTAGTTAGGTTTTGTGTCGAGGTACCTCCGATAAATATCGAAAATCAATAATCGAAAAAATCGGGTTATAGAAGGAGTGGTCCGATTTTAATCAAATTTGATACACTCATAGACAAAGACATAAGAAACGATATTCATAAGTTTCAAGGTTGCAGTTCTTACAATAGTGCAGAAAATCGATAATATATATATATATATATATATATATATATATATATATATATATAAAAGGCAAGATGTTTGTGTGTGTGTCTGTTTATCTGTCTGTATGTCCTCTATACAAATCCACAATTTTTATCCGATTGTCACCAAACTTCACATAAATATTCTTTATTAAATATTCATGGATTAGTTTTAAAGCTTTCATTACACCCAAGCAACGCCGGGCTATACTGCTAGTATAATATAAAAAAATTAAAAGCTTATCCAATTAGATAATCTTTGAGTTTTTTGCATTTTTTATTTTACAATTCGTCACTATTGTAACATTTTAAAAATATCTATGCTAGTATACTTTTAAGAAAACTTGTTAAGTTCAAGTGTGAAATCCTCTCACATGTTTATTGTATACTACCAAACCCGAAGCAAAAACTAAAATAAAAGGGCTGAAAAAAATAGACATACTGGCAGATAAACAGACACACACACACAAGCAACTTGCCTTATATATATATATATATATATATATATATATATATATATAATAAATTTTCTGCACTAGTATAAGAACTGCAACCTTGAAACTTCTGAATATCGTTTCTTATGTCTTTGTCTATGAGTGTATCAAATTTGATTAAAATCAGACCACTCCTTCTATAACCCGATCTTTTTCGATTCGGAAAAATGGGCCAAATTTTTAACAAAACAATTATGGATGATTTACATTACTTAATCAGTTCTACGTTTATCTAATATAACACCTGTGAACATGAAAGGGCGACTAGCGGCGGCTCTGGAAAAAAGAGAGTTCGTTTGTGTCTGGCTTGCAAAGCAGTAATCTGTTCCAAAGAAAGAAAATAATAATAATACTCACCTCTGTCTTAATAATCCACCTTCAGCTCATTCTAAAGGAAAAAAGAGAGGAGGCCCTCGAGGGGAATTTTTATAGACCAAGGAAATGGATTATGGGTAGAGAAATGGATTATAAAACTGACCGACCAAGTTCACTGGAGGATTTCAGTGGCGTCAATTTCTTGGCGTGAAGCTGACGCAGAGAGACGCAGTGAAAAGGTGGAAGGAGGAAAGTGGAGTAGGAAGAGGAAGAGGCGTAGCAAGAAGCCAGCTGGGAGAGCGTTGAATTGAAATCCAACGGTCTGCGGTTCGATCCCTGGTTCTGCACTCACTAGAAGAAAGTGTGCAACAAGCTATTTCGGCCTAATGGGGGACAGGTTCGACCTGAAATTGATTCCAGAGTTCAGTGGCTCGACCCCAGTACTTGACTGGGTGGAAAAAGTGGAACTGCATTGTCTCTTGTCTGGTGTCAAAAACATTGAACATGTGATTCCTCTGCGTTTGTCCGGTGGGGCTTTCGCTGTGTATCAACAGCTCAGTGCTGAGGAAAAACAGAATTATGAGAGGATCAAGGCAGCCCTATACAAAGCGTTTGCTATCGACCCCGCCACTGCCTGGGAGCAATTTGAGGCAAGACAATTACATCCTGGCGAAACTGTGGACGTATATTTGGCCGAGCTGACGAAGTTGACGGTGTTGTTCGGTGGGCTGCCCGAGCGGGCCTTGGCATATAAATTTCTGGCGGGGCTCCCAACCGGAGCAAAACAGCTCCTGCGGGCGAGCTCAAACATAACCTCGTTGCCCCTTAATGACCTGGTGGACCGAGCCAGAACCGTGATGAAGGATAATTCCGAGCTGAGAGATCCGGTAATCGCCGCTGCACAATCCACACCGAGTGATGATAAACCGTCTCAGGGCCTTAGCCCGCGTGGTGGGGTCGTGTGTTATAGGTGCGATGGCCAGGGCCACATTGCAAGGAACTGCAGACGGCGACCGACAGCTGTTCGCTGCTACCGGTGTAATGAAACTGGACATATGGCCCGGGATTGTGCGGGAAACGGGGCCGGGGACAAGGTGCCGGCGTCGACCTTTCCCCAAAGCAGAAATTAGAGGCGCTTCCGATCATTCAGGTATATGTCAACGAGACATTGTGCTCAGCACTCCTCGACTCCGGGTGCTCCCGCACCATAGTGTTCGTAGACCTCTGCCACACTTGGAAGGAGAAGGGTGTCAGGGTAACCACCATCAGTGGAGAATCGCGGACATGTTGCGGGGTGGGTGCGATAAACATCCGTACAAGAACAGGAAACTCGGCCAACGTCGAGGCGCTAGTAGCGCTCAAAAAACCACTGAACTTTGACCTGCTTCTAGGCTATGATGCCATCAGAGCCCTAGGTGGTGTTCACATAACGCAGACGGGGGAAGTGCAGTTTCAAGAGAGGACCCCAGTGTGCGCAGCGCTGAGGATCGACCAGCCAGACTTTAGTGTCGAATTTGACCAGCACCAGAAGGCTTGGACCGCCTCATGGAAGTGGTCGGGAAATCAGCAGCCAGCAAAATTGCGGAACGAAGTAGCCGAGTACCATGTGCCCGACCAAATAAGGCCTGCATACGAAGAGGAGCTTCGTGAATGGATCAAGGATGGCTGGTTAATTCCTTACCCCTATGAGAAACTTGGACCTCCCAAAGGTTTGATCCCGCTGATGGCGGTTACTCAGCACAACAAAGCAAAAGTGAGGCCAGTGATGGACTACCGCGAACTAAATGCGCATGTTGATGCATTTACGGCAGATGCTGATGTTTGCGCCAGCAAGCTACGAGAATGGCGCCAGCAGGGTTCCAATGTGTCCCTGCTGGATCTAAGAAAAGCGTATCTGCAGATCCGGGTCAGCGAAACGATGTGGCCGTTTCAGACGGTGGTGTTTGCCGGCAGAAGGTACTGCCTTACCAGACTGGGCTTCGGGCTGAACGTGGCACCCCAAATAATGAAGACCATAGTCAACGCTGTGTTGTCACAGCAAGAAACAATGAAAGAGGGGACATCGACGTACCTTGATGACATATACGTGAACGAAGACGTTGTATCATCATCACGCGTAAGGACCAAACTGGCCGAGTTTGGCCTGATTTGCAAGGACCCGGAACATTTGGAGGATGGCGCCCGTGTCTTGGGCCTGAAAGTTCGAAAGGAGCGGGGGACTTTGAAGTGGGGGCGCGGAACTGCAGTTCCTGAAGTACCCGAAGTCTTTACGAGACGAGTGGTCTTCTCCCTGTGTGGAAAACTTGTGGGGCACCTACCAGTGTGTGGATGGACTCGTGTAGCAACAGGCACCATAAAAAGGAGGGCAAGCGCAGTCACCAAAGACTGGGATGATGAAACGACGGACGATCTGTTGGTTCGCATGGTGAAGGAGACCATCGCAAGGGTAAAGCAGGATGACCCCGCAAAGGGAGACTGGTGTGTGCAGGGAGACGAATTGAGCGTGTGGGTGGATGCGAGCTCTGTGGCGATTGGTGTGCTGCTTGAGGAGAACGGAGCTGCGATTGAGGACGCCTGCTGGCTGCGACCGACGAATGACGCTGCTCACATCAACCTGGCAGAGCTCGATGCGGTGACGAAAGGCATTAACCTGGCACTCCAGTGGAAAGTCAAGAAATTACACATACACACAGATTCGCTGTGCGTGTACCACTGGATATCAAACACACTGACAGGTAAGGCCAGGGTGCGCACCAAGGCGGCCAGCGAGATGCTGATCAGACGGAGGTTGGAGACCATAAGAAAGCTAGTAACAGAGTACAATCTGTCTGTGGATGTGGTATTTGTCACCTCAAACTGCAACCTCGCTGATAGGCTCACTCGGGTGCCTCAGAGATGGATTGATGCCGTGAAGAAAGAAGCTGGGCCAGTACCGTTACTATGTGCTGCCTCTGTGGAGGCGGCAGACAAAATCAGGGAAATACACCACATCAGTGGGCACCCCGGAGTGAGACGGACATGCTATTTTGTACAATTGACCAATCCGTCAGTGTCAAAAAGTGCAGTGAGAGCGGTGGTCAAGGAATGCCAAACATGCCAGTCAATCGACCCCGCCCCAGCGAGATGGCGGAGGGGTCGGCTGGGAACAGACATGACTTGGAGCCGACTGGGTATGGACATAACCCATTATGGCAGCCAGCACTTCCTCACACTGATAGATTGCGGACCGACGAGGTTTGCGATCTGGCGCCCGTTGGCACGCCAGGACTCCTCCAGTGTCATCCGTGAATTGGAATCCATATTTTACGAAAGGGGGCCGCCTGAAGAGATCCTCACGGACAACGATACTGCCTTCTGCAGCGTAGAATTTAGGCGTTTTGTAGACGAGTGGGGGATCAGGCTCAGACACCGATGTGCATATGTGCCGAGTGGCAACGGCATAGCAGAGCGGTGCCACCGAAGCGTGAAGAGGACCGCGGCCAGGAAGGCGTGCACTATTGCAGAAGCGGTCTATAGATATAATGCAACACCGAGGGATGCTGTGACTGCTGTGAGCGCACCCGCCAATGCAATCCATCGCTACCGAGTGCGCATCAAGGGCATTGACGCGCGTCTGCCTGATCGGCGGGGAACAAGAGGGCCGTATGAATTAGGGGACACCGTCTGGGTGAAGCCTCCCAATAGCCGGTGCACCACCAGTTTTCGAAGGGGACGAATCACCGGCATCGTCAGTGAGCAGGCCGTGCTGGTTGATGGTACTCCACGCCATGTGAGGGACATTCGGCCCGCCCTGAATACGAATTCGTTGACAAGTAGCGGCAGTGGTGAATCATCCAATGACGAACTGTGGATTCGACCTACGCCCCGCGAGTCTGATGGTCCGACTGCGAACCCCGACGCTGTTGCCGATAATTCCGATGCCACTTCTGAGAGCTCAGATGAAGAAATCCAGACAATCCCCCTTCGTAGGAGTGCCCGCAACAAGCGGCCACGTCCGCCTTGCCACATGTGTGGCCTTGCCACATGTGTGGTACAGAATGCAATTTCATCAATTTACGTGGAGGTCGAGAAATAGATGTAAAAAAATATTTTTACTAAGATTTTCTAAAAAGTAATCATTTCAAAAATAATTTACTTTATTTGTGAATAAGGCCTTAAAGTATCATTAAAACTCGACAATATTTGCAAGAATTATCAAAATAATGATGTTCCCCCCCCACCCCACGAAAAAAATGAGTTAGGTAATAATATTACGTTATTACGTTATTATTACGTAAATAATATTACGTTATTCATTGTAAATTCTAACAATATGGTTACCCTTTAACGAAATTCAAAACAAGATTTTTTACCAAAATTTCGAACGTTTTAGAAAGGATTTAAAAAATAATTAAAATTACTTTGTTCTTTCTTCTTAATAATAACAAAAAACTTGATGAAAAAATTTCTTATATTAAGTTCAATAGTTCGCCATTGTTGGGGTACTTTAGAATGTGTAGTTTTTCACTTAAGCATCAAGGGCAGATGTCTTTAAGCGAGTTGCAGGTTCTAGTTTTTCCAGGATTTTTCATTTTGCTTTGGGTTTCCGGTTTGTGTCTTTCAATTTTCAAAAATATGCAGAAATAGATGTTTGGTTTCGATATAAGTTGTTTTTGAATGAAGTTAAGTGCATGTACCAGCGTTGCTTAAAGGTGTTCTTTGTAGATCCGATATACGTTTTATTTATAGTGGGGTTTTCTATTGATGTTATATTGCATTGATAGAGAATTTAATTTAATTTACACCTATTTTGACTACATACTTGGAGATTAAGATTATTGGGGTTTCTACACTTGCATAAGTTTTTATTGTTGTCCTCTTCATTATTTTGGTAGTTAATTTTATTTCGATCAATGGCGAACTATTGAACCGTAGAAACGAATTAGCAGTGTTATGTAAACATCGAAAATATTTTTCGTTAAATTTTAATTAACCAAAAAATACCTCATTCACATAAAATAATCCCCTCCAAAAATGTACTTAATACCCATGTTTAAACCTAAAAACAAAAAAACAAAAAAAACGAACACCGTATAAATAAAAGAAAATAAACTCACACAACATTAATAGCAACTTTATTCCATCCACTCATAGATTGTAGTAAAATAAAAAGTATCTACCCTTTCTTAAAAAACCTTACATCCCAATATAGGAATTACCCAGACAAAACTAAAAAGTGACCTGTCCAAAACTAAGCTACTCCGCAACCCTCTCCTAACCCAAGGCTGTATTACTATGGCTACAGCTTGCCGGCTAAATCGTACTACACTCCCACCACACTCCCACCACATTCACTTACATATCATATTACCAAAATATCAAACGTTTTCACCATTTATTTTTCATTTAAATTTATCACCAGATGAGGGGCAAACGTAGCTCCGAAACGCAAAAATTTTTGTGTAGTGATGCTATGCTTTTATAAACCATTGTAACAACCATTACAATATAAAGCTTTACGTTGTATCGAGCACTCTTTTTTATAAAAGTAAATGCATGAACAGTGGGTTTAAAACCTACGTGTTCCATAACTTTCTTACACTATATATATATATATATATATATATATATATATATATATATATATATATATATTCATTAATGCATATTATTTGGACAGCAATCTTTCATTTAAACATGTTTTGTTAAAAACGACCTACAAGGAAGATTTCATTAATTTTTTATTTATATGTTCCAGTATTCTTGTGTGTTTCTTTTTTGCTGGAGATAAGGAATGTAAAAATGTTCCATAATTTTTGACTTTCCAAGCGCTTTCAGCCACTTCACTGGCCATTTTCAAGGATGTTATTTTTTTCCGTTGTGATGCCCTCATGTTTGACTGTAATATAATTTTTCTGTTTTTAGCGTTTTTTTTTTTTTTGGAAACGAAGAGTTCTTTAAAGTTGTCATGTGATGCTCGCTGCGGGCATCCGTGTGAGCGTTTGTCTATTAAAAAAACAAACAAACTTAAAAGCTCCATTTCTACTGTTAAATAATGTAAGGTTGATGGCAGGAGAAAATTGTTTTATGTAAAGTACCTCTCTTATAGCGAGGTGCCTTTGATATTGTGGTTTAAATAGTATTTTTGTATTTCCAACCAAATTTTTTAAAGGGTTTTTGTAATATATGTGTTAATAAATGTTTTTTATTGCACTATTATTACTAGATAGGTGGCATGTAAGGCGTGTACGCAGGGAATTGGTAGTTTGGTCAATGTAAGTAATTGATTTAAGACAAGAAACGCAATCTTGTACAGGGCATTGGAATTTACATATATTAGTCATAACTAGTTTAGACCTGATGGGGTTATTATTATTAAAAACAACAAGGTTTGTTGTCTTCCATTTTCTATAATATATTATAAATTTTACATGTTTTTGAAGAATTATGGCAGAAATACGGTGTTTAATAATTTTTGTATAGAAAATACTTCCTGTTTATTGAATTTGTTTGCAATAAAATATGTTGATGTTTTCTTGTGTGTTATTTTTAATGCTAGTGTCATGTATTTTTTGTAAGAATAATTTTATTTGTTTATCAATGATGCAGTTGGGAAAATTATTGTTGACTAATGTTTGATTTTTATGTTTTAGTTCACTCAAAAATATTCTTGGGGGAAGAATTTTGATGTGCTCTATTTAAGAAGTTCGTTATTACCGCTGTTTTATATATTTCTAGGCATTAGCTAAAGGCTCAATCCTAGGTCCTACGCTCTTTCTGATCTACATTAATGATCTCCCCGATACCATAATATCCCAAGTAGGTATGTACGCCGATGACACCACAGTTTACTCTCGCCTCGATCAAAAATATGGCGTGGGCGACAAAGCTAACCTTGCAGCCGAGCTTGGAAAGGACCTCCAATCCGTAGTAGACTGGGGTAAGAAATGGCTCGTAAATTTTAATGCTTCTAAAACGAAGCTACTATCAATTAGCCATCATAGACAACCGCACCTACCTCCCATTAGGATGGACCAGGCTTGCCTCCTAGAGAGTAAAACACTACGCCTCCTTGGTCTCACACTTTCAGCGGACCTCAAGTGGAATGACTATATCGAATCCATTGCTAAATCCGCTGCTATGAAAGTCGGTTCTCTGTGCAGGGCCCGGAGGTTTTTTCCATCTGAATCTATCCTGCATATTTATAAATCTACCATCCGCCCGTGCATTGAATACTGTTGCCATATCTGGTTGGGTGCCCCTGCTATTCTCCTTGGGCTTCTCGACAAGGTACAGCGGAGGGTGTGTAATGTGATCGATACTGACTTGGCAGACCGCCTGCAGTCTCTCTCTCACCGGCGCGACGTGGCTTCCCTGTGTCTCTTCTATAAATACTTTCATGGCTTCTGCTCCGATGAACTTAGATCACTTCGAATTTGCACGAGATACTAGATTAGCAACTAGATCCCACCCTTTTACAGTGAAACCGATAAAATGCAACCGCAACTTCTACTCCAACAGTTTCTTTTCTCGTACTTCCCGACTGTGGAATTCCCTTCCACATGACTGCTTCCCCGACGGTTACAATCTCCAGGAGTTTAAATGTAAGGTCAATAGACACCTCCTAACACACTAACTCGCTTCCATTCTTTCAAACACTCTTCCCATCCTCCAAACTATCTATCACCCCCCTTCTGACATTTCCTATATCTAACCACTCTTTCTATTTACCTCCCCCTATGTAGCCCCAAGCGCAATAGTGGCAGTGGAATGCCTTGCTTGGGGTGAAACGATTAAAAAAACAAAACAAAAAAAAAAGACAAGCGTTCTTATTGGTGTGTGTTTTATACAGGTAAGTGATAAATTCGTTGGTTTTTAGCTCTATATGGATGTCAAGAAACGAGATTTTGTTATTTTCCATAAGTAAATTTCAGCGAGGAGTTATTTTCAAAATTTAATTTTAAATTTACGATTTCGTTCATATTTGTTATTAAAACAAAAATGTCGTCAATGTACCTTGTTTAAATCTCCGGTTTGTTGCTTGTTCTAAACACTTTGTTTTCGATATGCGTCATGTAAAAATTTGAGAAAATAGGACCTAATGGGTTTCCCATACTGTCACCGTTAGTCTTTACGTGGATGTTACCATTATTGTCCAAAAGCGGAGTTTGGGTAGTGCACGCGGTAAGTAGTTTACGATGAATTGCTGGTTGGATTTTTGAAGGCGAGATAGAAGGGTGTATGGCCTGTGAAAAGGCTGAAAGCGCTTGGAAAGTCGAAAATTATGAAACATTTTTACATTCCTTATCTTCAGCAAAAAGAAAACATGTAAGAATACTGCAAAAAGTTAAATAAAAAAATAATAAAATTTTCCTTGTCGGCCGTTTTTAACGAATCATGTTTATATGTACAGGGGATGTCAAAGAAAGAATAAGAAATAGAAGAAGGAAATTTACATAGCATTTATTATATATATATATCTATATATAGTCATCCGCAGACAGATCTGTTTCACTGTATCAAAGCTCATCAGTACGGTTAGACATCCGATTGCTTTAAATCCAGGATTGAAAACCGACCGAATTGGCGTGAGTCGGCGATTCTACCTCTGGACTATATAAATAATGGATGAATTATTAATAAAAAAGAAAATCCTACAATTAACTATATCAATTATGAACACAGCAACAATGTGCTTACCGTGTTCGGAAGGTAACACACACATGAATCTACATAAGTAAACTGTACACATATTGAGTTACACATAAAATAAAAGTCACTCTTGATAATGGTCAAAAGCATAACCGAAAGCGCTCAGAAAAACAAACATTTAGACAATTCCTATATAATTTGTGTTGTGAAAAGAAAAATACCATAAAAATACATGAAAAATTATATAAAACCTTAATAATACCTTGTCTGTCTTTTTTCAATAAAACATGAGTAAAAGAGAGATTTTTGACTATATATATATATATTATGCCCTATCGGCCATACTTATTAGGCCACCTCAGTTTTTGAAAAGAAATTATGTATTTCATACTATTTTTAGTATTTGTTGCCAAGTGGATAATTCTAAATGAAAATAGAATAGTTCTTTTGTTATTATTACTTTGCAATATTTTACAAAGCAAGGATGCGAAGATGAACTCGTCCGAATCACCCTAAATTTTCTTCATTCTTTCATTGATGAAACTGCAATATAGGTAATTATTAAATATTTATAAATTCATTTGATGACCATGTTATTGTGCAGTATTAACAAAAGAACCATTCTATTTTCATTTACAATTATTCACTTGGCAATGAATACTAAAAATTATAAAATCACTACAAAAGTAGCTATTTTGTTTCTACACTACCTGTGTCTTATCAAGTGATGATGTTTATTTCAAGTTAAAGAGTTTTTTAAGGAAAGCATATTTTTCTCTTGGGGACTTCTACAAATCTATATCTGCTAGGTTTAGTTTCGTAGTCCATAACGTAAAGAATTGCCATATTTAAAGCCTTTTATAGTGTCATTAATTTCACTGTTTAAAAGACAAACCAACAAAAAATAAAAAACAACAAGAGATGTACAAAAAACACCAACTGAAACACGAATACCGACTAAAAATAGCGTTTATAGTAATATATATAGCCATCTTTGTGCTTATCAACGCCCTACCCCCAACCTAATATCGAGCACTTTACGATAAAAAACAAATACATTTTATCAGTAAAACCCACTGAAAAGCAACAACCTTAGCACTGAACATGATTACATCTCAACACTATATATATATATATATACTGAAATTAATAAAGTAAGCTTCATACTTACAGTCATTTGTAGATGTTAACAAAAGATGGAATAAAAAATAAGAAATACAAAACGACCAACCAGTTTCAATCCCGTACTTCATCAGGGCATTGCTGGAACTTATTTTAATTCAATATTCACATTTAAAATGTAAAAGATGAAAATGAATTATGACAGATAGTAAGGGAGAGAAAAAATATTGGAAAGGACACAGACAGGTACTAAAAAAAAAAATAACTGTAAATATGAAGCTTACTTTATTAATTTCAATTGTAAAATTTTGTACCAGTAATAATTTGTTTATATACATATATATATATATATATATATATATATATATATATATATCCGAATCTGTACAAAATAAGCATTCCACCACCAACACCTCCCTACTCTGCTTTTCTAAGAAATCCAAAGGTATTTGGATTTCTTAGAAATCCAAGTACCTTTCTTAGATTTCTTTCTTAAATTTCTTAGAAATTCTTGAAATCCAAAGGTATTTTGGATTTCCAAAGGTATCTAGTAGCAAGATAATAAAAACTTACATTCTATCTGCTAATGTTAAATCTGTCTACAAAACTCCCAGACACTCATTAACCAACTAATTCCACTACCCACAACACTTTCTTCAAAATTCAAAAGGACAATCCACAAGACTTATTCCCTTATCACTAACCCCCATCAACATCCCACACACAACTCACCAAATATAAGAAAAGAGGCTTTCCATTTCTGTCCACATCACCTGAAGAGACATTGTAGTTTCAATGTCGAAACAAATGTACGATTTGTAGTGGATATATATAAAAAAATTTGTACATGTTCTAAAATATCATTTATAATATATATATATATATATATATATATATATATATATATATATATATATCATAACGGCTTCATAACGGTGTCTTCACGAAACTTCGAAGTCGAAATGAACTTGCTCAGTTAAAGTGATAATTTCTTTGCACTAAAACTATCAACGTTCTATCTTCACTATCTGCGTTCTATCGAGCACTTTACTATAAAAAACCCTATTTGCCAAAATATCTTTTACCAGTAAAGCTACTGAAAAAAATCAACAATCTTGGCGCCAAACAAATCACATAATTCGACACGATATATATATATATATATATATATATATATATATATATATATATATATACTAAAGAAAAATAACTGTTGGTCTGAGCAACAGACAACTTGACAGAAGTCCTTTTACCCACTCTCTTCAAATTCGGATGAGCTGAGCAACCAATTTGTGAGCCTATGTGAAAATTTCTTTGAACCAATGAAAACCTTCTCTTCGCAGAAATTAACCATTGCGCCAAGAAAAAATAAAAGAAAATAGCGAGCCTTTGTGAAATCCGTATATATATATATATATATATATATATATATATATATATATATATATATATATATATATATATATAAAACAAGAGAAACAAGAAATGAGTGTCTGAAGTCATGTGAAATGTTTTCTTCTCTTCACGGTCCCGCGTTCACATTTTCGCCAGAGTCAGATTCCTCGCTAATTATATTATCGGCCTTAAGCTATCACTCAAGATTTAAAAAGAAAATCAACAATCTTTTAAGATTGAATTTTTTTTTTATTGGCTTAGTATTTTAAACTCTCTTTGTCTACTTTTGAATGTATATAACTTTTGTGGACAAGGAACTCTCTTACTTTAAAAAAAAAGTTTTTTTTTAATATTACTTTGTGTCAGATCATTTGATCCGTTGTATGAACATTCCCTCTTCATGACAATTCGTTGAAACTACGGGCTTTAAAAAGTTCTTATTTATTTTCTCGAGATGAGCTACTGACATTTCAAGCGGGTAAATTCGTAAATAAATTCCTCATCTTGTTTTAGGCTTACGGCCTATCACGTTGAATACACCGGTTCTCGCTCGATCACCGAAGTTAAGCAACGTTGAGCCTGGTCAGTACTTCGATGGGTGACCGCTTGGGAATACCAGGTGCTGTCAGCATTTATTGACGGATGTGCGTGCTTACGGCCATATCACGTTGAATACACCGGTTCTCGCTTGATCACCGAAGTTAAGCAACGTTGAGCCTGATCAGTATTTAGATGGGTGACCGCTTGGGAATACCAGGTGCTGTAAGCGTTTATTGACGGATGTGCGTTATGGTGCAGTGGATATTGGCTCGGAAAGAGAAATCGGTGAGCCGAGTTCGAATTCCAGTTGAATACCCTGAATTCAATTAAGCACTGGTACCCTTGGGAAAGGTATTAATCCGTCCCTTCCCTCCAGTTATGGGTTAAATAACAACGGTAGGACTTGGAGACCCTGTCGTTGAATACAAATTCCAACGAATCTTGATACTCGAAAAGAAAAATGTATTACTAGACACACAAAACTTATATAAAAAACAACAATAAATTGTTGAAAGAAAAAGGTATTCCCAGCAATAAATAAATAAAATTTAGTTGACAATAAATGACCCGCCGAGGCTGATTTACCATAAAAACAAAACAACCAACAAAAATCATCTCGTTTTATTAAACTTACTCGTGCGTTTGTTCGTTATTATCCTCCGTTGTTAACATTTTTGCATGGCTAAATTAATTGTTCATTTTAACCCCGAGAAACCGCGCCACAATAGACTTAACACATTAAGCAAGATATGTCTCGAACAAAGAAATAAAAAAAAAAAGGGCCAAAAAGCGAACACCTACATATTCACTGAAGTGTTCGACTTCCAGATTATCCTTTCAGAACATGGACTTTCACTTGACCCTATCTCTTGTTGCTGTCAACAGCTTTCCCCTTGGTATCTCTTCCAAACCCCGCTCCCCAATCCACCTGCTCAGTTCCATCAATTAGGTCTCGCGCTGCTTTCCACTGTCTCGCTTTCCTTCTATCCGTCCCGTGAGTATTAAATTCTCCAGGCCATCCTTCCTCATTACGTGTCCCAGGAACCTCAGATGTCTCTTCCTGATGTTAAGTATCAGTTTTCTTCTCGTTTGCAGCCTCTCCAACACTTCATCGTTGCTCACGATCTCATTATATGGTATCCTCAGCATCTTTCCGTAAAACCACATTTCTGCTGCCTCAACCCTCTCCATCATCCTTGATGAGATCGTCCAACATTCACTTCCATACAGAAGGACAAATATCACATAGCAATCCAGCATTTTTTTCTTTGTTTCCAATGTGATTTTCCTGTCTTTCAGTACTCTGGCTAGCTTCTGAAATATTGAAGTCAAAACACAGCGGCAATTGCCTTTTTCAGGTTTTATAAATATATAAAAAAGTTAATAAAAAAGATTAACAGACGCCACTATCTGCTTCATGTGCCGCGTCACTTCATGACGTAGGCGATCAAGGACTTCCACTTGGCCCTGTCTCTTGTCGCTGTCAACACCTTTCCCCTTGGTATCTCTTCCAAACTCCGCTCCCCAATCCACCTGCTCAATTCCATCAATTAGATCTCGCACTGCTTTCCACTGTCTCTCTTTCCTTCTATCTGTCCTGTGAATATTAGATTCTCCAAGTCCCCCTTCTTCAATACGCGTTCCAGAAATGTCAGCTATATCTTCTAGATGTTAAGTATAAGTGTCCTGTTCATTTGTATCCTCTTCAAAACTTTGTCGGTGTTCACATGTTCGATCCATGGTATCCTCAGCATCCTTCTGTAGAACCACATTTCTGCTGCTTCGAGTCTCTCCATGTTTGAGGAGATCTTTCGGCATTCGCTGCCATGTAGAAAGACAAATATCATATAAGAGTCAAGTACTCTTTTTTTTTTTTTGTTTCCAACGAAATTTTCCTCTCTCTGTTAATACTCAGTTTAGCTTACAGGTATATCACGTTGAATACGCCGGTTCTCGCTCGATCACCAAAGTTAAGCAACGTTGAGCCTGGTCAGTACTTAGATGGGTTACCGTTTGGGAATACCAGGTGCTCTAACCGTTCAGTGATGGATGTGCGTTGTGGTGCAGTGGATGTTGGCTTGGAAAGAGAAATCGGTGAGCCGAGTTCGAATTCCAGTTGAGTACCCTGCATTCACTTAAGCACTGGTACCCTTGGGAAAAGTATTAACCCGTCATTTCCCACCAGTTATGGGTTAAATAACAGTATGGGGCCTGGAGGCAACCCATCCATCACAATAAATACACCCTTAGTAGCCCTGGCGAAGCATCAAATATTCAGCTATTTGACAAGATTATGAATTTCGCTATAAACTGCGCCAGAGTTCCAAATGCACAGGGAATACTGGATGGGTGTAGTGAGTTCTATCTCGGCCGAGGCCGCAGGACGACGACGACGACGACGACGACGACGAATTATCGCTCTATTAGCCTCTCGGCAAAGTATTCGAAGCTCTAATTATTGCTGAAGTAGTTAACCATTTAACTTCTCACGACCTACTCTTTGACAAACAATATGGCTTCTGCTTCGCCAGGTCTACTGCTGATGTGCTAACGATCATGTAGGCTCTTGATAATAATGAAAAAGTTCGAGCTGTTGCTCTTGATATATCGAAAGCGTTTGACAGGGTTTAGCATGCTGACTTTCTGTGCAAGCTACATGACTACGATATTTCTGGACGATTGCTTGATTTAATCCGATCCTTCCTGCCGAATCATGAAATGAAGGTCGTTTTAAACGGGCAAGATTCCAGATCTTTTCCCATGAATACTGTTATTTCTCAATGCCCTATCGTAGGTCAAATGCTGTTTCTGGTTTTTATCAATGGTTTTTCTGATGCCATTAGTTCCCAAGTAGGCATCTATGCAGATGACACCACGATTTACTTCCGTCTCAATAGAAAATCTACCAAGGATGACAAAGTATCAGTCAGTTAAATGCCACACGTTATATATCGAAAGAGACATGACCGACTGGGCAGAAGTTTATCCCGCAGTACGTTGTCATTGCTTTTTGCAGTAGACTGGTTGCCAGCCAAGGCTATAGAACCCAATCTATCCTTTTATTTAACCCATAACTGGAAGGAAGAGACGGATTAATACCTTACCAAGGGTATTTATGCGCAAGTGAATGCAAAAAATTCAACTGAAATTCGAACTCGGCTCTCCGATTTCTCGTTTCGAGCCGATATCCACTGCACTACATCGCACAAAGTATATATGACTGCTACTCTTGAAATGGCCCTACAATCAGTGATTACCAAGGATAGGCAATCGAACGTATATTCTAATGCTTCCAAAACAAAACTACTTTCCTTTAATTGCCACTGAGAAACTATCCTTCCAGCCATCAGCATGGCTGATGTGAGTCTGCTAGGAAGTTTGGGTCAATGAGTCGGACCAGAAAGTTTTTCTCGTCAGAGTTCATCTTGCGCATTTATAAATCTACCATATGCGTATAGATCAGTTATAACAAATTAAGTATAAGAGATAAGAAAACTTGAACAGAGATTATGTTACACTAGAGGTAGTTTCACCAAATGCCACAAGTTGTTACAAAACCAAAACCTTAACACGATAACTTCAGTCATGTTTTTAAAAATGCCTGGTCATATCGAGATTTTCAGATGGATGATAGGCATGGTGCCAAACCCGTTCAGAAATATCTAAACTGTCAGTTATATACAACTGTCTACTGCACTTCAAAAGGACCTCAAATATATGATGGACTAGGATAGGAAATGGCTTGTAAATTGTAATGCTTCCAAAACAAAACTACTCTCCTTTAACTAACACTGAGAAACTTTCCTTTCAGCCATCAGCATGGCTGATGTGAGTCTCCTTGAGAGCAACACACTGCGCTTCCTTGGCCTCAATTTTTCAACCGACCTGAAGTGGAACGAATATATACTGATTTGACATCTCAACTTCAGTCACTTTCTCACCGGCGTGACGTGGCTTCCCTCTGTCTTTTCTACAAATATTTTCACGGTAACTACTCTGACGAGCTTTTTTATTTGGTGCCTCATTCACGTGAATTTAAGCGTGCTACTAGACTGGCATTTAAGCTCCACCCTTTTACATTTTAGATAGTTAAATGTAACCGCTACTTCTACTCAAACCGTTTCTTTTCTCGAACTGCCTGTCTGTAAAACTCCCTTCCGTTACTTGCTTCCCTGATAACTCAGTTAGTTAAGTACCATACGTGATACACGCTTCAGCAATCACGTCTCAAAAGAGACATGACTGACTTGGCAAAGGATTATCCCACAGTAGATTGCCATTACTTTTTGCGGTAGACTGGTTATTAATCAAGGCTATAAGAACCCAATCTGTCCTGTTATTTAACCCATAGCTGAAGAAAAGAGACGGATTATTACCTTTCCTAAAGGTAATTGCACACAAGTGAATGCAGCGAATTCAACTGGAATTCGAACTCGGCTCTCCGATTTTTCGTTCCGAGCCGATATTCACTGCACTACAATGCACATCATAATAGCTACCATCGCCAAAAAATTAAATGCAGCATCAGTTGCCATATTCTACCTTCTTAAATCCCGTTCATTATTTATCCTTTCCTCAATTGCCCCTGTACCTTGTTTTTATTCTCACAAGTACCCTCCTGCGCACTAGTGTCGGTCCAGCCTTGCTTGGGGTGAAATGATTAAAAAATGATGACAAGGATACAGAAAACAATGCCAAAATAAAATGCAACACCGAAACACAAAGAAACATTGGGATAGCTAAAGTTGCCTTCCAAAAGTTAAGCAGAGTAATAAGAAAAAGTAAAATTTAATTTGAAACATTAAAGGAGTACTGAACTCTTATGTAACATTAGTAAACATATATAGCAGTGAATATCAGACCACCACATCACAGACAGAAAAGACTTCAAGCGACAGAAATGTGGTTCTACAGAAGAATACAGAAAATGCCATGAACCGTACATGTAAGTAACGACGAAGTTTTAGAGAAAATATAAGCAAAAAGTACATTTATACTTAAATGTTGAATCTGAAAAAATATTTTCTTCCTCTCTCTGCCAAGTCTTTTTAATGTATGGGCGATCATGTCCGGTTTTTACAGCCATTGTATACTTCTGCGATATTCTAGGGTGAATCTGTAAAAATATTTTCTTCCTCTCTCTGCCAGGTGTTTTTAATGTGTGAGCGATCCTGTCCGGCTTTTACAGCCATTGTATACTTCTGGGATATTCTAGGGTGCATCTGTAAAAATATTTTCTTCCTCTCTCTGCCAGGTGTTTTTAATGTGTGGGCGATCCTGTCCGGTTTTTACAGCCATTGTATACTTCTGGGATATTCTAAGGTGAATCTGTAAAAATATTTTCTTCCTTTCTCTGCTAGGTGTTTTTAATGTGTGGGCGATCCTGTCCGGCTTTTACAGCCATTGTATACTTCTGGGATATTCTAGGGTGAATCTGTAAAAATATTTTCTTCCTTTCTCTGCCAGGTGTTTTTAATGTGTGTGCGATCCTGTCCGGTTTTTACAGCCATTGTATACTTCTGGGATATTCTAGGGTGAATCTGTAAAAATATTTTCTTCCTCTCTCTGCCAGGTGTTTTTAATGTGTGAGCGATCCTGTCCGGTTTTTACAGCCATTGTATACTTCTGGGATATTCTAAGGTGAATCTGTAAAAATATTTTCTTCCTCTCTCTGCCAGGTGTTTTTAATGTGTGGGCAATCCTGTCCGGCTTTTACAGCCATTATATACTTCTGGGATATTCTAGGGTGCATCTGTAAAAATATTTTCTTCCTCTCTCTGCCAGGTGTTTTTAATGTGTGGGCGATCCTGTCCGGTTTTTACAGCCATTATATACTTATGGGATATTCTAGGGTGAATCTGTAAAAATATTTTCTTCCTCTCTCTGCCAGGTGTTTTTAATGTGTGGGCGATCCTGTCCGGTTTTTACAGCCATTATATACTTCTGCGATATTCTAGGGTGCATCTGTAAAAATATTTTCTTCCTCTCTCTGCCAGGTGTTTTTAATGTGTGGGCGATCCTGTCCGGCTTTTACAGCCATTATATACTTCTGCGATATTCTAGGGTGAATCTGTAAAAATATTTTCTTCCTCTCTCTGCCAGGTGTTTTTAATGTGTGGGCGATCATGTCCGGTTTTTACAGCCATTATATACTTCTGCGATATTCTAGGGTGCATCTGTAAAAATATTTTCTTCCTCTCTCTGCCAGGTGTTTTTAATGTGTGGGCGATCCTGTCCGGCTTTTACAGCCATTATATACTTCTGCGATATTCTAGGGTGAATCTGTAAAAATATTTTCTTCCTCTCTCTGCCAGGTGTTTTTAATGTGTGGGCGATCCTGTCCGGTTTTTACAGCCATTATATACTTCTGCGATATTCTAGGGTGAATCTGTAAAAATATTTTCTTCCTCTCTCGGCCAGGTGTTTTTAATGTGTGGGCGATCCTGTCCGGCTTTTACAGCCATTATATACTTCTGCGATATTCTAGGGTGCATCTGTAAAAATATTTTCTTCCTCTCTCTGCCAGGTGGTTTTAATGTGTGGGCGATCCTGTCCGGCTTTTACAGCCATTATATACTTCTGCGATATTCTAGGGTGAATCTGTAAAAATATTTTCTTCCTCTCTCTGCCAGGTGTTTTTAATGTGTGGGCGATCCTGTCCGGCTTTTACAGCCATTATATACTTCTGCGATATTCTAGGGTGCATCTGTAAAAATATTTTCTTCCTCTCTCTGCCAGGTGTTTTTAATGTGTGGGCGATCCTGTCCGGCTTTTACAGCCATTATATACTTATGCGATATTCTAGGGTGAATCTGTAAAAATATTTTCTTCCTCTCTCTGCCAGGTGTTTTTAATGTGTGGGCGATCCTGTCCGGCTTTTACAGCCATTATATACTTCTGGGATATTCTAGGGTGCATCTGTAAAAATATTTTCTTCCTCTCTCTGCCAGGTGTTTTTAATGTGTGGGCGATCCTGTCCGGCTTTTACAGCCATTATATACTTCTGCGATATTCTAGGGTGCATCTGTAAAAATATTTTCTTCCTCTCTCTGCCAGGTGTTTTTAATGTGTGGGCGATCCTGTCCGGCTTTTACAGCCATTATATACTTCTGCGATATTCTAGGGTGAATCTGTAAAAATATTTTCTTCCTCTCTCTGCCAGGTGTTTTTAATGTGTGGGCGATCCTGTCCGGTTTTTACAGCCATTATATACTTCTGCGATATTCTAGGGTGTATCTGTAAAAATACTTTCTTCTCTGCCAGGTGTTTTTAATGTGGGCGATCCCGTCTGGTTTTTACAGCCATTATGTTTCCTGCGATATTCAGTGCATCTGTGTGTAATATTTTTCTCCTTCTGCCAGGTGTTTTTAATGTGTGGGCGATCCTGTCCGGCTTTTACAGCCATTATATACTTCTGCGATATTCTAGGAGAATCTGTAAAAAATATTTTCTTCCTCTCTCTGCCAGGTAAGCTTTAATGTGTGGGCGATCCTGTCCGGTTTTTACAGCCATTATATACTTGGGACATCAGGGTGAATCTGTAAAAATATTTTCTTTCCTCTCTCTCTGCCAGGTGTTTTTAATAAAAAGGAACTGTCCGGTTTTACAGCCATTATATACTTCTGCGATATTCTAGGGTGCATCTGTAAAAATATTTTCTTCCTCTGCCAGGTGCTTTTAATGTGTGGAAGGATCTTGTCCGGTTTTTACAGCCATTATATACTTCGGGATATTCTAGGGTGAATCTGTAAAAGAGTTTTCTTCCTCTCTGCCAGGTGTTTTTAATGTGGCGATCCTGTCCGGCTTTTACAGCCATTATATACTTTCATGATATTCTAGGGTGAATCTGTAAAATATTTTCTCCTCTCTCCTTGCCAGGTGTTTTTAATGTGGGTGATCCTGTCCATGCATGTTTATTTATATACTCTTATGATATCAGGGTGAACTTGGGGAAAATATTTTCTCCTCTGCCAGGTGCTTTTAATGTAAGGATCCTGTCCGGCTTTTACAGCCATTATATACTCTTTATATATTCTAGGTGCATCTGTAAAAATATTCTTTTCCTCTCTCTGCCAGTGTTTTTAATGTATGATCCTGTCCATTTTTACAGCCAATATACTTTCATGATATTCTAGGGTGCATCTGTAAAATATTTTCTTCCTCTCTCTGCCAGGTGTTTTTAATGTGTAAGGATTCCGTCTGGCTTTTACAGCCATTATATACTTTCGAGAAATTCTTAGGGTGAATCTGTAAAAATATTTTCTTCCTCTCTGCCAGGTGTTTAATGTGTGGGCGATCCTGTCCGGTTTTTGCTGTTACTATATACTTCTGGATATTCTAGGTAACTGTAAAAATATTTTCTTCTCTGCCAGGTGTTTCTAATGTGTATGATCCTGTCCGGCTTTACAGCCATTATACTTGCGATATTCTAAAATTTGTAAAAATATTTTCTTTCCTCTGCCAGGTGTTTTTAATGTGGGTTGATCCTGTCCGGCTTTTACAGCTAATATAGTTTCTATGATATTCTAGGTGAAGGTAAAATATTTTCTCCCTTCTCAGGTGTTTTTAATGTGGGCGATCCTGTCCGGTTTTTACAGCCATTATATACTTCTGCGATATTCTAGGGTGCATCTGTACATTTTCTTCCTCTCTCTCTGCCGGTGTTTTTAATGTGTAAGGATCCTGTCCTGGCTTCTACAGCCATTATATTCTCTGCGATATTCTTGGGTGCCATCTGTAAAAATATTTTCTTCCTCTCTCTGCCAGGTGTTTTTTAATGTGTAGGCGATCTGTCCGGTTTTTTACAGCCATTATATGCGCTTTACCATGATATTCTAGGAGTCATCTGTAAAAATATTTTCTTCCTCTCTCTGCCAGGTGTTTTTAATGTGTGGGCGATCCTGTCCGGCTTTTGTATTCTGTAAACTTCTGCGATATTCTAGGGTGAATCTGTAAAAATATTTTCTTCCTCTCTCTGCCAGGTGTTTTTTAATGTGTGGGCGATCCTGTCCGGTTTTTACAGCCATTTATATACTTCTGCGATATTCTAGGGTGAATCTGTAAAAATATTTTCTTCCTCTCTCTGCCGGGTGTTTTTAATGTGTGGGCGATCCTGTCCGGTTTTTGCAGTATTATGTACCGATATTCTAGGGTGCATCTGTAAAAATATTTTCTTCCTCTCTCTGCAAGATGTTTTTAATGTGTGGGCGATCCTGTCCGGTTTTTTACAGCCATTATATACTTCTGGGATATTAGGAGTGAATCTGTAAAAAATATTTTCTTCCTCTCTCTGCCAGGTGTTTTTAATGTGTGGGCGATCCTGTCCGGCTTTTACAGCCATTATATACTTCTGCGACTCTATTCTAGGGTGAATCTGTAAAAATATTTTCTTCCTCTCTCTGCCGGAGTGTTTTTAATGTGTGGGCGATCCTGTCCGGCTTTTACAGCCATTATATACTTCTGCGATATTCACCAAATTTGAATCTGTAAAAATATTTTTTCTTCCTCTCTCTGCCAGGTGTTTTTAATGTGTGGGCGATCCTGTCCTTTTACAGCCATTATATACTTCTGCGATATTCTAGGGTGCATCTGTAAAAATATTTTCTTCCTCTCTCTGCCAGGTGTTTTTAATGTGTGGGCGATCCTGTCCGGCACAGCCATTATATACTTCTGCGATAATTCTAGGGTGAATCTGTAAAAATATTTTCTTCCTCTCTCTGCCAGGTGTTTTTAATGTGTGGGCGATCCTGTCCGGCTTTTACAGCCATTATATACTTCTGCGATATTCTAGGGTGCATCTGTAAAAATATTTTCTTCCTCTGCCAGGTGTTTTTAATGTGTGGGCGATCCTGTCCGGCTTTTACAGCCATTATATCTTCTGCGATATTCTAGGGTGCATCTGTAAAAATATTTTCTTCCTCTCTCTGCCAGGTGTTTTTAATGTGTGGGCGATCCTGTCCGGCTTTTACAGCCATTATATACTTCTGCGATATTCTAGGGTGAATCTGTAAAAATATTTTCTTCCTCTCTCTGCCAGTTGTTTTTAATGTGTGGGCGATCCTGTCCGGTTTTCACATTATATACTTCTGCGATATTCTAGGGTGCATCTGTAAAAATATTTTCTTCCTCTCTCTGCCAGGTGTTTTTAATGTGTGGGCGATCCTGTCCGGTTTTTTTACAGCCATTATATACTTCTGCGATATTCTAGGGTGCATCTGTAAATATTTTCTTCTTCCTCTCTCTGCAAATTGTTTTTAGCATGTGTGGGCGATCCTGTCCGGCTTTTTACAGCCATTATATACTTCTGCGATATTCTAGGGTGAATCTGTAAATATTTTCTTCTCTCTCTGCCAGGTGTTTTTAATGTACGGGCGATCCTGTCAGTTTTTACAGCCATTATATGCTTCTGCGATATTCTAGGGTGAATCTGTAAAATATTTTCTTCCTCTCTCTGCCAGGTGTTTTTTTAATGTGTGGGCAGTCCTGTCAAGTTTTTGCAGCCATTATACTTCTGCGATATTCTAGGGTGCATCTGTAAATATTTTCTTCCTCTCTCTGCCAGGTGTTTTTAATGTGTAGATCTGTCCGGTTTTTACAGCCATTATATACTTCTGCAGTATTCTAGGAGTGCATCTGTAAAAATATTTTCTTCCTCTTCTCTACACTGAGTGTTTTAATGTGTGGGCGATCTGTCAGTTTTTGCTTCATTATATACTTCTGGGATATTCTAGGGTGAATCTGTAAAAATATTTTCTTCCTCTCTCTGCCAGGTGTTTTTAATGTGTGGGCGATCCTGTCCGGCTTTTGCAACCATTATATACTTCTGCGATATTCTGAAGGTGAATCTGTAAAAATATTTTCTTCCTCTCTCTGCCAGGTGTTTTTAATGTGTGGACGATCCTGTCAGTTTTTACAGCCATTATATACTTCTGCTATATTCTAGGTTGCATCTGTAAAAATATTTTCTTCCTCTCTCTGCCAGGTGTTTTTAATGTGTGGGCGATCCTGTCCGGTTTTTACAGCCATTATATACTTCTGCGATATTCTAGGGTGAATCTGTAAAAATATTTTCTTCCTCTCTCTGCCAGGTGTTTTTAATGTGTGGGCGATCCTGTCCGGCTTTTACAGCCATTATATACTTCTGCGATATTCTAGGGTGAATCTGTAAAAATATTTTCTTCCTCTCTCTGCCAGGTGTTTTTAATGTGTGGGCGATCCTGTCCGGTTTTTACAGCCATTATATACTTCTGCGATATTCTAGGGTGAATCTGTAAAAATATTTTCTTCCTTTTCTCTCTCGCCAGGTGTTTTTAATGTGTGGGCGATCCTGTCCGGCTTTTACAGCCATTATATACTTCTGCGATATTCTAGGGTGAATCTGTAAAAATATTTTCTTCCTCTCTCTGCCAGGTGTTTTTAATGTGTGGGCGATCCTGTCCGGCTTTTACAGCCATTATATACTTCTGCGATATTCTAGGGTGAATCTGTAAAAATATTTTCTTCCTCTCTCTGCCAGGTGTTTTTAATGTGTGGGCGATCCTGTCCGGTTTTTACAGCCATTATATACTTCTGCGATATTCTAGGGTGAATCTGTAAAAATATTTTCTTCCTCTCTCTGCCAGGTGTTTTTAATGTGTGGGCGATCCTGTCCGGTTTTTACAGCCATTATATACTTCTGGGATATTCTAGGGTGAATCTGTAAAAATATTTTCTTCCTCTCTCTGCCAGGTGTTTTTAATGTGTGGGCGATCCTGTCCGGTTTTTACAGCCATTATATACTTCTGCGATATTCTAGGGTGAATCTGTAAAAATATTTTCTTTTCCTCTCTCTGCCAGGTGTTTTTAATGTGTGGGCGATCCTGTCCGGCTTTTACAGCCATTATATACTTCTGCGATATTCTAGGGTGCATCTGTAAAAATATTTTCTTCCTCTCTCTGCCAGGTGTTTTTAATGTGTGGGCGATCCTGTCCGGCTTTTACAGCCATTATATACTTCTGCGATATTCTAGGGTGAATCTGTAAAAATATTTTCTTCCAGTCTCTGCCAGGTGTTTTTAATGTGTGGGCGATCCTGTCCGGCTTTTACAGCCATTATATACTTCTGCGATATTCTAGGGTGAATCTGTAAAAATATTTTCTTCCTCTCTCTGCCAGGTGTTTTTAATGTGTGGGCGATCCTGTCCGGTTTTTACAGCCATTATATACTTCTGGGATATTCTAGGGTGAATCTGTAAAAATATTTTCTTCCTCTCTCTGCCAGGTGTTTTTAATGTGTGGGCGATCCTGTCCGGTTTTTACAGCCATTATATACTTCTGGGATATTCTAGGGTGCATCTGTAAAAATATTTTCTTCCTCTCTCTGCCAGGTGTTTTTAATGTGTGGGCGATCCTGTCCGGTTTTTACAGCCATTATATACTTCTGGGATATTCTAGGGTGAATCTGTAAAAATATTTTCTTCCTCTCTCTGCCAGGTGTTTTTAATGTGTGGGCGATCCTGTCCGGTTTTTACAGCCATTATATACTTCTGGGATATTCTAGGGTGCATCTGTAAAAATATTTTCTTCCTCTCTCTGCCAGGTGTTTTTAATGTGTGGGCGATCCTGTCCGGTTTTTACAGCCATTATATACTTCTGGGATATTCTAGGGTGAATCTGTAAAAATATTTTCTTTTCCTCCTCTCTGCCAGGTGTTTTTAATGTGTGGGCGATCCTGTCCGGTTTTTACAGCCATTATATACTTCTGGAATATTCTAGGGTGAATCTGTAAAAATATTTTCTTCCTCTCTCTGCCAGGTGTTTTTAATGTGTGGGCGATCCTGTCCGGTTTTTACAGCCATTATATACTTCTGGGATATTCTAGGGTGAATCTGTAAAAATATTTTCTTCCTCTCTCTGCCAGGTGTTTTTAATGTGTGGGCGATCCTGTCCGGTTTTTACAGCCATTATATACTTCTGCGATATTCTAGGGTGAATCTGTAAAAATATTTTCTTCCTCTCTCTGCCAGGTGTTTTTAATGTGTGGGCGATCCTGTCCGGTTTTTACAGCCATTATATACTTCTGCGATATTCTAGGGTGAATCTGTAAAAATATTTTCTTCCTCTCTTTGCCAGGTCTTTTTAATGTGTGGGCGATCCTGTCCGGCTTTTACCGCCATTGTATACTTCTGGGATATTCTAGGGTGAATCTGTAAAAATATTTTCTTCCTCTCTCTGTCAGGTCATTTTAATGTGTGGGCGATATTGTAACTCTTGCTCTTGTACCAACTCTGTCTTTGTGTTACTCGTTCTAGCATTCATTTGCTCAAGCTCGTTGTTCTCCACCCACCTTGCCTGTAACGTGTCCTATGTTACATTCACTAGTACGTCTTTCTTACGTTTCTGGATAATTTCAGCTGTCTTTCTGAATGTGAGCAACAGTTTCTTTGTAGTTGCCAATCTATTTAACATTTATTTTCCACACGAGTTAATATCAGTTTTGTTGTTGTTATCACAACGTTTAGATCGTTGTATCTTCGAACCTTTGTCAGGTGCTTATGAAGATGAATAACCTTCACAGAATTTTAAACAAGTCAGTCAGTTAAGTGCCATACGTGATACACGCTTGGGCGATCATATCTCGAAAGAGACATGACTGACTGGGCAGAAGATTATCCCGCAGTAGGTTGCCATTTCTTTCTGCGGTAGACTGATTGCCGACCAAGGCTATAGAACCCAATCTGTCTTGTTATTTAACCCATAACTGGAGGGAATAGACGGATTAATACCTTTCCCAAGGGTATTTGCGCGTAAGTGAATGCCATGAATTCAGCTGGAATTCGAACTCGGCTCCCCGATTTCTCGTTCCGAGCCAATATCCAATGCACCGCAACGCACTTCCTTACTTAATATAGAAATAGAAAATAAAGAGGTAAAATCAAAAAAATATATTCTTTATTTCTATTCGATCTTAATAAATTTTCTTTCTTTCTTTCTTTCTTTCTTTATGTTTCTTTTGTATGTTATTATTTCTTTCTTTCTTTTTTACTTCTACACATTTTTAATTTATGTGTCTTTTTGCATGCTCGTCTTTCTTTTTTATTAATATCTTTCTTTCTTTTTTCTTTTTACTTCTACGTACTCTTCATTTATATTTCTTTTGTATGCTCTGCTTTTTTCTTTCTTTCTTTCGCGTTTTCTTCATTCATGTGCCTTATTTATTTCTTTTGTTTTGTTTGTATTCATGTTTCTTCTTTCTTTCTTTCTTTCTTTTCTTTCTTTCTTTCTTTCTTTTCTTTCTTTCTTTCTTTCGCCTTTTCTTCATTCATGTTCATTATTTATTTCTTTTATTTGTATTTTGTATTCATGTTTCTTCTTTTTCTTTCTTTCTTTCTTTCTTTTTTTTCTTTCTGTTCGTTTGGCTCTTTTTTTTTTCTTTCGCGTTCTTAATTCTCGTTTGTTCTTTCTTTCTTTTTGGTTTGCATTTAATTTTTTTACCGTTTTTAATCATTGCAATAAACATGTTCAAACTATGCTAAATGCATTTTTAAGTATTTTATTCGCTAGTGGAATGACGTGATGTCCATTTCAAAATAACAACTTGATTCTTGATATTTTTATGAGACCACACGTGAGAAGAACGGACTGTCTTGGAAGATTTTGTGTTCAGGTCGCATTTTTATTTTCACGATTTCTAATTCGTTAATCGTTTTACTGTTGCCTTGCTGATGTGAGGAAAGGGCACAAGATGAAACTAACTTGAGATTGGTTGACGAATTAAGTTTTATTGTTTAATGATTAACATTCTGTCCTTGGCAGAAATTTCGTAATACAGTCTTCTTCACAAGAGTTTGTGGTGTACGCATGTGCAGGTCACGTTGTGCTAAATTGGACGACATTGAAAAGAACAGCACCACTTCACTCCTTGGAACTTTTGGAGTTACTTTAAAAATGTGTTGAATTAACTTAACAAATAAGAGGAAATTCAATGATTGATTATTGTTACAGATATAATAGGTATCTCCAGTCATTTTCGATATCTAACTTTTAAACTGAATTTTTAAAAATGAAAACATTTTCTTGAACCTTTTATTTTAGTCTTAACTAAAAGCTAAATGATTAAATTTAATATTTCCAGGAAGCAAAATACTTTTGTTTATTTCAGACAGAAATTATATTGATTGGAATATAAAAGTTTCTTTCAATTTTTGAATTTTGCCGACATTTTTGAGCGAAAAGTTAATTCACGGTTTTAAAATATCTTGCAAAAATAAAATATACATCTATGATACATTATTTTTGGAAAATTAACAAATTTCATGTTAAATTAGATTTATACAAGTATTAATTATTTATAGCATGAAATTTAGAATAAAACTATTTCTTAATCACAGATTTGAATTTTTTTTACCTGTCCGCCATATATCAAAACAAGTTGACATGTGCGTGATTATAGATAAGATAAAAGTGTATGGCGTTTATAAGTGACAAAATTGTACAATTTTTTTCTGTTAAAGGTGGAAACTCTGACCTTTTAATTTGCACATAAAAATTACCACACAAAAAAAAATTTCAAATACACAAAATAAATAAATAAATAAATAAAATTATTTTAAAAATATGGAGGCAAAATTAAACATATCAATTTTCGATCGGCAATATAATCATCAATTCTTAACTAAAAAATCTAACCGCAACAGATCATTGATGATTTTTAAAATATTTTTGAAATTTATAAATTATTATAATAAAAAAAATGAAAATAATTCTTTTAAAATTTCAGTAGTAATCGAAAAAAATTGTTTCTTTAGACTATAATGTCCTTAATTTTTATTATTTATTCAAACCCTATAACCTGTCACTCTTTCTCATAACATTCCTCCAATGTAACCCCCCTGCAAAACAGTGGCAATAAAATGCCTTACTTGGGGCGATATGATTACAATTCTTTCTTTCTTTCTTTCTTTCTTTCTTTCTTTCTTTCTTTCTTTCAATCCTGCGAATCTTTCTTTTTTCTCTTTCTTTCTTACTTTCTTTCTTTCTTGCTTTCTTTCTTTATCCTCTCTCTCATATTTCTTTCTCCGTCCACATCACTCTCATCAGCATTCTCATCCTTCTCCTACCCTTTTTCTGACACCCCCTATAACCTGTCACTCTTTCTCATAACTTTCCTTCTATGTAAACCCCTGCAAAACAGTGGCAGTAAAATGCCTTGCTTGGGGCGATATAATTATAATAAGAAAACTCATCAGAATTCTCATTCTTCTCTTACCCACGTCCTGACACCCCCTATAACCTATCACTCTTTTTTTTATAACTTTCCTCCTTTGTAACCCCCTGCAAAACAGTGGCAATAAAATGCCTTGCTTGGGGTGATATGATTATGAAAAAAAAAAAAAGAAACATTGTTGGTACGTTTGTACACATTGATTGAGGAAAAATATCAGGAAAACAAAGAGAAAGCATGAAGGAGAAAGTATTACAGACAGCATTAAAAAGAAAGGACAATAGAGATAACCATGATTGCCGACATCACATTGATGGAGAGGACATATTTGGTCAGTTTGTACGCATGGATTGGGGAAAGAATACCACGAAGGTAAAGAGAAGTCGTAAAGATGGAAATTATGCTGACAAAACACACACACACACACAAAAAAAAAAACAGGAAACAATAGATAAGCATGTTTGTCCTCATCACATTGAAAGAAATTCTGAACTTGATAACTTTGTACACATCGGGTCGAAGAAAGAATATCACGAAGACAAACAGAAGTCGTAAACGTGGAAATATTACTGACAGCAACAAAAGAGGATGTTGTGGATAACCATGATCGTGTACATCAAACTAAATGAAAAAATATACTTTGTGTTCATGGATGAATGAAAGAATACCACTAAAACATCGAGTAGTCGTTTTGGTGGCATCAGGAGTCCAAATAAAAGGGTTCGGTTCAAAATTCTAATCACTTGAAGAAGGTCGGTGCGTACAACGGCCAAAAAGTAGTGAATATGACAATAGAGAGGATGACAACAGTCCGAACAATGTAAATAATGTAAATACCCCATCTCAGAAATATAGAAAAAGTTTCGTTCAGTTTGACGTTAAAAAACCAACACAATTCAGTTTAGGCCAGCATCTTCTACTATGTGCCGTGTCCCTTTAGGACGTGGGCGATTATTGCTCTCCGTAAATTTTTGTCCTTTGTAGTTCTTCGTAAATTTTGACTCTTTGCTATCTTATTCTCTGTACTTCAAGTCATACGCTAATTTCCTCTAATTGATTTCGCAAGGCTTTTCTTAAAATAATAAAACTTATTTGCGTGCCTCACATAATTTGCCTCAGCATCGTTTGCTATAGTATTTTTCAACACAGATTAAAGATGCTTGAAAAAATATATAATTCCGGTAAGTAAGCATTTTAATTTTTAATGGCGTATAGGGAATCTTTCGCATTGACTGGGGTGCCTAGTCTTTGGTTAATGGTAAGCAGGTTAGTTTGTTAACCATTGCTTACTGAGTAGTATGTGAGTTCGATTAGCATTGGGTACTCTAACCTTGTGCCATCATACATTCGTTCTTCCCCTCTTTCCAATTTTCCTTTCTTCGTCTTCCCTCACACGCCGTCAAAGAAACAACAATAACAACAAGATACTTCAAGTGACTCCTAAAAACTAAAGTCTGATAAGTACAATTATCTTTTATTGCTTTACCTTCCTTTTCACTTTTTCGCCGGCCATAAAAAGGAAAGGAACACTTTATTAGTAACCTTTTAATCTTTCTACGTACACACATTTTGCTACTATCAACCATAAGCTGGATTCATTTAACTCCTTAATACTACTTCTTTGGAACATTTAACTATGTTCATTTTCTCTTTGTCACAGTTTCTTCTTACAAATTTGTTATACTGTTCAGTAAATAAAATTCTACTTATTTTACAAACTAAACACTTTTATTCTTTCAACCTGATGATATCTTTAAATGCGGGTATCGTCGGCTATGTTTTGAAGTTGCCTTGTACCAGGTATAGCCGACGAACCCTACAAGATAAATAAGATCACCTGCAACGCATTGAAGGAAAGAACATAGACGGAATGTTTTGAACATGCATGCAGGATGCATATCACAAAGACAAAGAGAAGTCGTAAAAGAGAAAAATAATACTGGCAGAAATAAAACATAGGAAAATGTAGATAACAACATCACATTAAAAGAAATAATGTACTTGGTAAGTATGTACAGACGGATGCTAAAATTAAGTTAAGTAAATAACATTTTTCAATTGACAAATGCAGATGTATATCCCACGCTTTTATTTTTTGACTTCTGCGAGGTTAAGGAATTAAAAAAGGAAATGCTATGTCACTTTAGGAGGGAGAAGATCATGGCTCTCTTTTTGCGTTATTATCTGTGAATTGTCATTGATTGATTGGAACGATGGTGGAGTTGTTTTCAGTTGTCTTCGTCCCGGTTTTGAATTTATAATTTTCCTGGATTTAAACTGACCTAGTCTATGCTGTTATGTCGCTTATAGTTAGTCGATGCCGATTCATAATTTTCTCAAAATCATTAATGATTTGCGGTATCATTTGGGATAACTTTTCTCAACATTTATAAGTCATCAACTTGTCCGCGCCTTGAATATTTCTGCTACATCTGGTCTGGAGCTTCTTCTATGTATCTAGCTATTCTTGCTTACGGCATATCACGTTGAATACACCGGTTCTCGTTCGATCACCGAAGTTAAACAACGTGAGCTTGGTCAGTACTTAGATGGGTGACCGCTTGGAAATACCAGGCGCTGTAAGCGTTCAGATGTGCGTTGTGGTGCAGTGGATCTCGGCTTGGAAGGAGAAATCGGTGAGCCGAGTTCGAGTTCCAGTTGAGTACCCTACATACACTTAAGCACTAGTACCCTTGGAAAAGGTATTAATCCTTCACTTCCCTCCAGTTATGGGTTAAATAACGGGATGGGGCCTGGAGGCAACCCATCTAGTGTTTGTGTCACAATAAAAACACCCTTGGTAGCCCTGGTGAAGCATCAAGTATTCAGCTATTTGAGAAGATTATGAATTTCACTACAAATTGCACCAGGGTTCCAAATGCACTGGGAATACTAGAGGGGGTGTAGTGGGTTCTATCTCGACCAAGGCCGCAAGACGACGAGGATTCTTGATAAAATCCAAAGAAAAAGCTGCAAAGTTATCGGTCCTGATCTAGGATATCGGCTTTAATCACTTCCCCACCGCCATAACGTAGCTCCCATGGGCCTTTTTCTATAAACATTTTCATCACAACTGCTCTGATAAGCTTTTCTCTTTGGTATTTCGGCTTCAGGAATTTAAACGCATTATTAGATTTGTATGGAAAACGAAACGCGAAATGATACGCACTAAGAGAAACGCTAATGACTTCAGCAAATGGCATCATTCCAAATGAAAAAAGACGTAAAGGAAAAATGAGTGGATCAGAGATGAGATTCTCGACATGATGCAAAAGAGACAGATAACAATATCGAGACAGGGAAGGGAATACAAGAAACTATACAAGGAAATAAGGAGCAAATGCAGACAGGCTAAAGAAGAATGGCCCAAAAACAAATGTGCAGAAACAGAGAGACTGAGCGAGACTTATAAAGGAAACACGCATAAAGAAATAAGAAAATCAACAGGACAAAAGACATGCTTTATCAACAGGGTGTATAAAATCCAAGGATGGAAAACTCATATTAGAGAAAGAGAATTACTTCAGCGATGGAACGAATATATCGGAGATATCTTTCGTGATAAGAGAGAGAAACCGACAATACACAGAAATGTCGAAAGGGGCCGAAGATATTAAAATTCCGAAGTGGAAGCTTTATTGACTAAACTGAATAGAAACAAAGTAGCAGGACCAGACGACATTGTAACAGAGATGCTGACAGCCTTAGACGATTTTGGCGTAGAAAACAATTACGGAAATAACAAATGAAACCTACAAGAGTGGCAATATACAGGAAGATCTAAGCAGATCGATTTTCATAGCACTACCAAAGAAGTCGAGCGTAAAAGGAATGTGAACTCCACCAAGCAATCAGCTTAATGAGCTACATAAGAAAACTCATTATCTGGATTTTGACGAATAGAGCGCGCAGTAGAATCAGGCCAGAAATAGGACAAGAACAGTGTCGTTTCGTCAAGGACACTGGAACAAGAAAGGCAATATCTATGCTCAAAATGTTATCTGAAAGAGTAATACAAATGAAGAACGATGTGTTTCATAGACTACGCAAAAAGCGTTCAACAAAGTCCGCCACAAAGACTTGACACAGATTCTAGACAGCCTAGACGTATTCAGGAAAATCAAGAACCTGTAATGGCAGCAATCCGCCTGCATACGGACAGGAAATGAATTCTGCAGATATACAAAAATATAAAGGGGTTTAAGACAAGGACGCGTCTTCTCACCAAATCTATTCGACCTATACAGCGAGGTAAATCCGAGAGAACACGGTTCTGCCAGGAATCGTCATTGATGGCCACAATCTGAGCAATATAAGATACGTAGATGATACAGTGTTGATAGCAGACACGGAAAGGAAACTAGAAAACCTCCCACAGACTGTAACTAAAGAAAGTAAAAAGAAAGGACTAAACATATAATAAAAGAAAACTGAATGTCTCATCATTAGTAAAAAGAGGACACCAAAATGTCAACTACAAGTTGAGGATACTAAAATCAACCTGGTACAGAAATTTACATACCTGGGAAATGTTCTAACAGAGGAAGGAAAGTAAGACACTGACACCCAAAGGCGTATTGGAATGGCCAAAGATGCTTTCCAAAAGCTGAGTAAAGTATTGAGAAACAGGAAAATACCTGGGAAGTTTTCTAAAAGGGGCGGAAAGTAAAACTCTGAGATCAGAAGGCGTATTGGGATGGCCAAGGATGCATTCCAGAAGCTGAGTAGGGTATTGAGAGACAGGAAAATACCTGGGAAGTGTTCTAACTGGGGGCGTAAAGTAAAACACTGAGATCTGAAGGCGTATTGTGATGGCCAAGGATGCATTCCAGAAGCTGAGTAGGGTATTGAGAGACAGGAAAATACCTGGGAAGTGTTCTAACATGGACCGGGAAGTGTGACACTGAGATCCGAAGACGTATTGGGATGGCCAAGGATGCATTCCAGAAGCTGAGTAGGGTATTGAGAGACAGGAAAATACCTGGGAAGTGTTCTAACATGGGCCGGGAAGTGTGACACTGAGATCCGAAGACGTATTGGGATGGCCAAGGATGCATTCCAGAAGCTGAGTAGGGTATTGAGAGACAGGAAAATACCTGGGAAGTGTTCTAACTGGGGGCGTAAAGTAAAACACTGAGATCTGAAGGCGTATTGTGATGGCCAAGGATGCATTCCAGAAGCTGAGTAGGGTACTGAGAGACAGGAAAATACCTGGGAAGTGTTCTAACTGGGGGCGTAAAGTAAAACACTGAGATCCGAAGGTGTATTGGGATGGCCAAGGATGCATTCCAGAAGCTGAGTAGGGTATTGAGAGACAGGAAAATACCTGGGAAGTGTTCTAACATGGACCGGGAAGTGTGACACTGAGATCCGAAGACGTATTGGGATGGCCAAGGATGCATTCCAGAAGCTGAGTAGGGTATTGAGAGACAGGAAAATACCTGGGAAGTGTTCTAACTGGGGCGTAAAGTAAAACGCTGAGATCTGAAGGCGTATTGGGATGGCCAAGGATGCATTCCAGAAGCTGAGTAGAGTATTGAGAGACAAGAAAATACCTGGGAAGTGTTCTAACAGGGGACGGAAAGTGCAACACTGAGATCCGAAGGCGTATTGGGATGGCCAAGGATGCACTCCAGAAGCTGGGTAGGGTATTGAGAGACAGGAAAATACCTGGGAAGTGTTCTAACTGGGGGCGTAAAGTAAAACATTGAGATCTGAAGGCGTATTGGGATGGCCAAGGATGCATTCCAGAAGCTGAGTAGGGTATTGAGAGACAGGAAAATACCTGGGAAGTGTTCTAACATGGGCCGGGAAGTGTGATACGGAGATCCGAAGACGTATTGGGATGGCCAAGGATGCATTCCAGAAGCTGAGTAGGGTATTGAGAGACAGGAAAATACCTGGGAAGTGTTCTAACTGGGGGCGTAAAGTAAAACACTGAGATCTGAAGGCGTATTGTGATGGCCAAGGATGCATTCCAGAAGCTGAGTAGGGTATTGAGAGACAGGAAAATACCTGGGAAGTGTTCTAACATGGACCGGGAAGTGTGACACTGAGATCCGAAGACGTATTGGGATGGCCATGGATGCATTCCAGAAGCTGAGTAGGGTATTGAGAGACAGGAAAATACCTGGGAAGTGTTTTAACTGGGGGCGTAAAGTAAAACACTGAGATCTGAAGGCGTATTGGGATGGCCAAGGATGCATTCCAGAAGCTGAGTAGGGTATTGAGAGACAGGAAAATACCTGGGAAGTGTTCTAACATGGACCGGGAAGTGTGACACTGAGATCCGAAGACGTATTGGGATGGCCAAGGATGCATTCCAGAAGCTGAGTAGGGTATTGAGAGACAGGAAAATACCTGGGAAGTTTTCTAACATGGGCCGGGAAGTGTGACACTGAGATCCGAAGACGTATTGGGATGGCCAAGGATGCATTCCAGAAGCTGAGTAGGGTATTGAGAGACAGGAAAATACCTGGGAAGTGTTCTAACATGGGCCGGGAAGTGTGACACTGAGATCCGAAGACGTATTGGGATGGCCAAGGATGCATTCCAGAAGCTGAGTAGGGTATTGAGAGACAGGAAAATACCTGGGAAGTGTTCTAACTGGGGGCGTAAAGTAAAACACTGGAGATCTGAAGGCGTATTGTGATGGCCAAGGATGCATTCCAGAAGCTGAGTAGGGTATTGAGAGACAGGAAAATACCTGGGAAGTGTTCTAACATGGACCGGGAAGTGTGACACTGAGATCCGAAGACGTATTGGGATGGCCAAGGATGCATTCCAGAAGCTGAGTAGGGCATTGAGAGACAGGAAAATACCTGAAGTGTTCTAACTGGGGGCGTAAAGTAAAACACTGAGATCTGAAGGCGTATTGGGATGGCCAAGGATGCATTCCAGAAGCTGAGTAGAGTATTGAGAGACAAGAAAATACCTGGGAAGTGTTCTAACAGGGACGGAAAGTGCAACACTGAGATCCGAAGGCGTATTGGGATGGCCAAGGATGCACTCCAGAAGCTGGGTAGGGTATTGAGAGACAGGAAAATACCTGGGAAGTGTTGTAACTAAAGTGCAGTAAAACATTGAGATCTGGGGCGTATTGGGATGGCCAAGGATGCATTCCAGAAGTTGAGTAGGGTATTGAGAGACAGGAAAATACCTGGGAAGTGTTCTAACATGGGCCGGGAAGTGTGACACTGAGATCCGAAGACGTATTGGGATGGCCAAGGATGCATTCCAGAAGCTGAGTAGGGTATTGAGAGACAGGAAATACCTGGGAAGTGTTCTAACTGGGGGCGTAAAGTAAAACACTGAGATCTGAAGGCGTATTGTGATGGCCAAGGATGTATTCCAGAAGCTGAGTAGGGTATTGAGAGACAGGAAAATACCTGGGAAGTGTTCTAAACATGGACCGGGAAGTGTGACACTGAGATCCGAAGACGTATTGGGATGGCCAAGGATGCATTCCAGAAGCTGAGTAGGGTATTGAGAGACAGGAAATACCTGGAAAGTGTTCTAACTGGGGCGTAAAGTAAAACACTGAAATCTGAAGGCGTATTGGGATTGCCAAGGATGCATTCCAGAAGCTGAGTAGGGTATTGAGAGACAGGAAAATACCTGGGAAGTGTTCTAACATGGACCGGGAAGTGTGACACTGAGATCCGAAGACGTATTGGGATGGCCAAGGATGCATTCCAGAAGTTGAGTAGGGTATTGAGAGACAGGAAAATACCTGGGAAGTGTTCTAACATGGGCCGGGAAGTGTGACACTGAGATCCGAAGACGTATTGGGATGGCCAAGGATGCATTCCAGAAGCTGAGTAGGGTATTGAGAGACAGGAAAATACCTGGGAAGTGTTCTAACTGGGGGCGTAAAGTAAAACACTGAGATCTGAAGGCGTATTGTGATGGCCAAGGATGCATTCCAGAAGCTGAGTAGGGTATTGAGAGACAGGAAAATACCTGGGAAGTGTTCTAACATGAACCGAAGTGTGACACTGAGATCCGAAGACGTATTGGGATGGCCAAGGATGCATTCCAGAAGCTGAGTAAGCAGGCACGTGAAAACACCTGGGAAAGGCCTCAACACGGCCGGGAAGTGTGACACTGAGATCCGAAGACGTATTGGGATGCCAAGGATGCATTCCAGAAGCTGAGTAGGGTATTGAGAGACAGGAAAATACCTGGGAAGTGTTCTAACTGGGGGCGTAAAGTAAAACACTGAGATCTGAAGGCGTATTGTGATGGCCAAGGATGCATTCCAGAAGCTGAGTAGGGTATTGAGAGACAGGAAAATACCTGGGAAGTGTTCTAACAGGGATGAAAGTGCAACACTGAGATCCGAAGGCGTATTGGGATGGCCAAGGATGCATTCCAGAAGCTGAGTAGGGTATTGAGAGACAGGAAAATACCTGGGAAGTGTTCTAACATGGACCGGGAAGTGTGACACCGAGATCCGAAGACGTATTGGGATGGCCAAGGATGCATTCCAGAAGCTGAGTAGGGTATTGAGAGACAGGAAAAATACCTGGGAAGTGTTCTAACTGGGGGCGTAAAGTAAAACACTGAGATCTGAAGGCGTATTGTGATGGCCAAGGATGCATTCCAGAAGCTGAGTAGGGTATTGAGAGACAGGAAAATACCTGGGAAGTGTTCTAACATGGACCGGGAAGTGTGACACTGAGATCCAAAGACGTATTGGGATGGCCAAGGATGCATTCCAGAAGCTGAGTAGGGTATTGAGAGACAGAAATGCCCTCCGGGGAAGTGTTTTAACTGGGGGCGTAAAGTAAAACACTGAGATCTGAAGGCGTATTGGGATGGCCAAGGATGCATTCCAGAAGCTGAGTAGGGTATTGAGAGACAGGAAAATACCTGGGAAGTGTTCTAACATGGACCGTGAAGTGTGACACCGAGATCCGAAGACGCATTGGGATGGCCAAGGAGCTATCTCAGAAGCTGAGTAGGTGAAGGAGAGACACAGGAAAATACCTGGGGGAAGTGTTCTAACATGGGCCGGGAAGTGTGACACTGAGATCCGAAGACGTATTGGGATGGCCAAGGATGCATTCCAGAAGCTGAGTAGGGCATTGAGAGACAGGAAAATACCTGGGAAGTGTTCTAACTGAAGTAAAGTAAAACACTGAGATCTGAAGGCGTATTGTGGGATGGGCTAAGGATGCATTCTCCAGGAAGCTGAGAGTAGTATTGAGAAGACAGGAAAAAGCAAGTCTGGAAGTGTTCTAACATGGACCGAAGTGTGACACTGATATCCGAAGATTTATTGGGATGGCCAAGGATGCATTCCAGAAGCTGAGTAGGGTATTGAGAGACTGAAAATACTCTGGAAGTGTTCTAACTGGGGTGTAAAGCAAACACTGAGATCTGAAGGCGTATTGGGATGGCCAAGGTATCTCCAGGAAGCTGAGTAGAGTATTGAGAGACAAGAAAATACCTGGGAAGTGTTCTAACAGGGTACCTGGAAAACACTGAGATCCGGGAAGGCGTGTCAGACATGATGCACCCAGAAGCTGGGTAGGGTATTGGAGAGACAGAAAAATACCTGGGAAGTGTTCTAACTGGGGGCGTAAAGTAAAACATTGAGAGATCTGAATAAAAGTAGCCAGACGGGCCAAGGATGCATTCCAGAAGCTGAGTAGGGTATTGAGAGACAGGAAAATACCTGGGAAGTGTTCTAACATGGGCTGTGGGGAAGTGTGACACTGAAAGATCCGAAGGATGTATTGGGATGGCCAAGGATGCATTCCGTGGAAGCTGAGTAGGGTATTGAGAGACAGGAAAATACCTGGGAAGTGTTCTAACTGGGGCGTAAAGTAAAACACTGAGATTCAAAGGGTGGCCAGGATGGCCAAGGATGACTCAGAAGCTATAGGCTGAGAGACAGGAAAATACTGGAAGTGTTCTAACATGGACCGGGAAGTGTGACACTGAGATCCGAAGACGTATTGGGATGGCCAAGGATGCATTCCAGAAGCTGAGTAGGGTATTGAGAGACAGGAAAGGTCACTCTAAAGTGTTCTAACTGGGGGCGTAAAGTAAAACACTGGAATTGAAGTTGCTATTGGGATTGCCAAGGATGCATTCCAGAAGCTGAGTAGGGTAGACAGAAAGACAGGAAAATACCTGGGAAGTGTTCTAACTGGGGGCGGCAAAACGCTGAGATCTGAAGGCGTATTGGGATGGCCAAGGGATGTATGCATTCCGAAGCTGAGTAGAGTATTGAGAGACAAGAAATACCTGGGAAGTGTTCTAACAGGGGACGGAAAGTGCAACACTGAGATCCGAAGGCGTGCTGGGATGGCCAAGGATGGCCCCAGAAGCTGAGTAGGGTATTGAGAGACAGGAAAATACCTGGAAGAGCCCTAACATGGACCGGGAAGTGTGACACTGAGATCCGAAGACGTATTGGGATGGCCAAGGATGCATTCCAGAAGCTGAGTAGGGTATTGGAGAGGACAGGAAAATACCAAAGGTGTTCTAACTGGGGGCGGTATAAAACACTGAGATCTAAAAGGTATTGTGATGGCCAAGGATGCATTCCAGAAGCTGAGTAGGGTATTGAGAGACAGGAAAGCACTGGGAAGTGTTCTAACATGGACCGGGAAGTGTGACACTGAGATCCGAAGACGTATTGGGATGGCCAAGATGCATTCCAGAAGCTGAGTAGGGTATTGAGAGACAGGAAAATACCTGGGAAGTGTTTTAATCAGCGTAAAGTAAAACACCGAGATCTGAAGGCGTATTGGGCTAAGGATGCATTCCAGAAGCTGAGTAGGGCTGAGAGACAGGAAAATACCTGGGAAGTGTTCAAAGATGGACCGTGAAGTGTGACACTGAGATCCGAAGACGTAGCTGGGGATGGCCAAGGATGCATTCCAGAAGCTGAGTAGGGCATTGAGAGACAGGAGCTACCTGGGAAGTGTTCTAACATGGGCCGGGAAGTGGACACTGAGATCCGAAAGACGCAGGTCAGATGCACAGCATGCATTCCAGAAGCTGAGTAGGGCATTGAGAGACAGGAAAATACCTGGGAAGTGTTCTAACTGGGGAAGTAAAGAACACAACAGATCTGAAGGCATTGGGATGGCCAAGGATGCATTCCAGAAGCTGAGTAGAGTATTGAGAGACAAGAAAATACCTGTGTTGCCTAACAGGGGACGGAAAGTGCAACACTGAGATCCGAAGGTATTGGGATGGCCAAGGACATGCATTCCAGAAGCTGAGTAGGGTATTGAGAGACAGGAAAATACCTGGGAAGTGTTCTAACATGGACTGGAAGTGACACTGAGATCCACACGTATTGGGATGGCCAAGGATGCATTCCAGAAGCTGAGTAGGGTATTGAGAGACAGGAAAATACCTGGAAGTGTTCTAACATGGACCGGGAAGTGTGACACTGAGATCCTAAAGACGTATTGGGATGGCCAAGGATGTATTCCAGAAGCTGAGTAGTGGCATTGAGAGACAGGAAAAGGATTTGGGAAGTGTTTTAACTAAAGGGAAAGTAAAAACACTTAGATCTGAAGTATTGGGAGCTTGCCAAGGATGGTCCAGAAGCTGAGTAGGGTATTGAGAGACAGGAAAATACCTGGAAGTGTTCTAACATGGACCGTGAAGTGTGACACTGAGTTCCGAAGACGTATTGGGATGGCCAAGGATGTATCTCAGAAGCTGAGTAGGGGAAGGAGAGACAGAAAATACCTGGGAAGTGTTCTAACATGGGCCGGGAAGTGTGACACTGAGATCCTGAAGTACGTATTGGGATGGCCATGATGCATTCCAGTTTAGTAGGGTATTGAGAGACAGGAAAATACCTGGGAAGTGTTCTAACATGGGGCTGGAAGTGTGACACTGAGATCCGAAGACGTATTGGGATGGCCAAGGATGCATTCCAGAAGGAGTAGGGTATTGAGAGACAGTAGGGCCACCTGGGAAGTGTTCTAACTGGGGCGTTAAAACACCAGATCTTGAAGGCGGCATTAAGGCCAAGGATGCATTCCAGAAGCTAGGTATTGAGAGACAGGAAAATACCTGGGAATTGTCTTCAGATGACCCGGGGAAGTGTGACACGGAGATCCGAAGACACTTGCTTGGGATGCCAAGGATGCATTCCAGAAGCTGAGTATGGTATTGAGAGACAGGAAAATACCTTGGAAGTGTTCTAACTGGGGGCGTAAAGTAAAACACTGAGATCTGAAGGCGTATTGGGATGGCCAAGGATGCATTCCAGAAGCTGAGTAGAGTATTGAGAGACAAGAAAATACCTGGTAAGTGTTCTAACAGGGGACGGAAAGTGCAACACTGAGATCCGAAGGCGTATTGGGATGGCCAAGGATGCACTCCAGAAGCTGGGTAGGGTATTGAGAGACAGGAAAATACCTGGGAAGTGTTCTAACTGGGGGCGTAAAGTAAAACATTGAGATCTGAAGGCGTATTGGGATGGCCAAGGATGCATTCCAGAAGCTGAGTAGGGTATTGAGAGACAGGAAAATACCTGGGAAGTGTTCTAACATGGGCCGGGAAGTGTGACACTGAGATCCGAAGACGTATTGGGATGGCCAAGGATGCATTCCAGAAGCTGAGTAGGGTATTGAGAGACAGGAAAATACCTGGGAAGTGTTCTAACTGGGGGCGTAAAGTAAAACACTGAGATCTGAAGGCGTATTGTGATGGCCAAGGATGCATTCCAGAAGCTGAGTAGGGTATTGAGAGACAGGAAAATACCTGGGAAGTGTTCTAACATGGGCCGGGAAGTGTGACACTGAGATCCGAAGACGTATTGGGATGGCCAAGGATGCATTCCAGAAGCTGAGTAGGGTATTGAGAGACAGGAAAATACCTGGGAAGTGTTCTAACTGGGGGCGTAAAGTAAAACACTGAGATCTGAAGGCGTATTGTGATGGCCAAGGATGCATTCCAGAAGCTGAGTAGGGTATTGAGAGACAGGAAAATACCTGGGAAGTGTTCTAACATGGACCGTGAAGTGTGACACTGAGATCCGAAGACGTATTGGGATGGCCAAGGATGCATTCCAGAAGCTGAGTAGGGTATTGAGAGACAGGAAAATACCTGGGAAGTGTTCTAACATGGGCCGGGAAGTGTGACACTGAGATCCGAAGACGTATTGGGATGGCCAAGGATGCATTCCAGAAGCTGAGTAGGGTATTGAGAGACAGGAAAATACCTGGGAAGTGTTCTAACTGGGGGCGTAAAGTAAAACACTGAGATCTGAAGGCGTATTGTGATGGCCAAGGATGCATTCCAGAAGCTGAGTAGGGTATTGAGAGACAGGAAAATACCTGGGAAGTGTTCTAACATGGACCGTGAAGTGTGACACTGAGATCCGAAGACGTATTGGGATGGCCAAGGATGCATTCCAGAAGCTGAGTAGGGTATTGAGAGACAGGAAAATACCTGGGAAGTGTTTTAACTGGGGGCGTAAAGTAAAACACTGAGATCTGAAGGCGTATTGTGATGGCCAAGGATGCATTCCAGAAGCTGAGTAGAGTATTGAGAGACAGGAAAATTTCGTTGAAAACAAGGGAGAGTTCTAGATTGTTATGTGAAATCTGTTCTTCAATGTAGCATCAAATTCTGTGCAATCTGATCAAAGATTAAGGACTTGAAGCGATTGAAATGTAGTTCTACGGAAGAATGCTGAGGATACTATAGATCGACCATGTTAGCAATGACGAAGTTTTAGAGAGGATTGCAACGAAAAGGAAACATACTTAACATCAGAAAAAACACCTGAAATTTCTGTGAAATGTGATGAGGAAAGGGAGCTTGGAGAATCTGATATTCATAGGATAGATAGAGGGAAATAGAAAGAGAGGAGAAAGCAACACATAACATACTTAAGGGGCTTGAGCAAATGGATGTCATACATGATACACGCTTGGGCGATCATGTCTCGAATGAGACATGACTGACTGGGCAGAATATTATCCCGCAGTAGGTTGCCATTGCTTTCTGCGGTAGGCTGGTTGCCAGCCAAGGCTATAAAAACCAATCTGTCCTATTATTTAACCCATAACTGGAGGGAAGAGACGGATTAATACCTTAAGTAACAGGAAAAATTTAATTAGAAATAAAGATGCTGAACTGTTGTCATGTGAAGACACTTGCAAGGCAGTAAATGCTTGGCAATCTGGCCAAAGATTTAAAAGAAACTGGAGGCAAAAGAAATATACTTCAGCATAAGAACATTGAGAATTCTATGAACAGAGAGAGTAAGCAACGTGGAAGTCCTAAAGAAAAGAACACATATAGTCAGAATTTGAAAGAAATTTATTTACACTAATTACATTTTTCGGATTGTTGACATCATCTGCGTTTCTCTACTTTCGACATTTTAGTCATTGTACGCTCCGACCTTCTCCAGGGTGTATCTGTATTTCTGAAATAATTGTATTGTCCGCATCTTACTTGTTATATTTACGACGATTCTGCTGTTGTACGCCCCGGCCTTCTTCAGGAGCAGTCTATATTTCTGAGATTAGTTATTGTAACTATTTACTCTATTTACACTGTTCAGACTGTTGTGAACATTTTTATTGTCATATTCCAAATATTTCAAATGTTGTAAACTCCGGCTTTATTCTAGATCTGTCTATATTTCTGAGATGAGGTATTGTAATTATTTAAATTATTTACATTGTTTGGACTGTTGTACTTATCTTTATGGCCATATTCACCTTCAACATCTGTCTATATTTCTGAGATGAGGTATTTTAATTATTTACACTATTTACATTTTTCGGACTGTTGTCCTCATCGTGTTGCCATATTCAACTTCAACATCTGTCTATATTTCTGAGATGAGGTATCGTAATTATTTAATCTATTTACATTGTTTGAACTGTTTTCCTCATTTTCGTTGCCATATTTACGACGTTTCAGTCGTTGTACGCTCTGGTCTCCTTCAGGTGATTGGAATTTCGAACTAAACCCTTTATTTCATCCACCGGGATAAGTTGTTCTTGTGACACGTGTCACGACTCTTTCGGGTGTCTGAGTATCAGCTACCTCGCTCAAATTCAACTCTCTTTTTTTATTCATCTTTGCTGCAGTCATTTATTGAACTCACAACTCTTTTGTTCAAGTCACTGGATTCAACGAACGGTTTTATCCAATGGGCTATGTGTCCTGGAGGTAGAACAAGAACAATTTTACCCCGGTGATTCAAAATACCAATCACCTGAAGAATGAAACCTCGTAATATAACTTCCAGTTCGTTGTTACCGTGAATTAAAAATGTTGGGAAGTGAATAATGTGTTTTAGATCCAATTGAACAGCCTCACATAGGCGATGGCATCGGTCTGGTGGGCAAATGCTTATAAGAAAAGTGAAGAAAAACGTCTTTGCGCCCACACACACACACACACACACACACACACACACACACACACACACACACACACACACACACACACACACACACACATACACACACACACACACAAACACACACACACACACACACACACACACACACTAGCTTTATTGATGATCTACTTGCCTAATTTCTTCCTGACTTCAGCGTTCGAGCAGAAAAAGAAAATGCATTTTAAATGCTGATATTCAAAACAGCATCCTCACCCCTCAAATGAAGGTCTGGCACTGGATTATTTTATTACATAATCTCAGTATATTCGTCTATTTGGAAAAATCTGTATGACCTATATGATATAACTCTCTCTCTCTCTCTCTCTCTCTCTCTCTCTCTCTCTGGGTTTCTTGGGTAGGGTGGGAGTGGAATGAAATGTTGACGGAAACTACAGTGTGGTCAGAGTTTCCGAGAGGGCAGAGCTGTCTGGTAGTGCAAGAGTCTGGGATGGAAGTAAAGCAGAGGTCTAGAAGTGAGCCCCTTCCGTTAGGATTACTGGAGAAACGCGGGGGAAGTCCACCACTTGCGTAAGGGATTGGGTGACTGAAAAATTCATGGTGTGGACACCAGCAAGGTCGGTGACAGAATTCTCCAGCCACTTGGTGTGGTGGGCGTTGAAGTCACCAAACACAAATATATGGGGCAGATGGATGAGAAGAAATGACCTTGTCGATATTGTCAAAGATGCTGTCAAGTACGGAGCAGTCAGAGGAGGAGGGCGAGCAGTAGAGAAAGAAAAGATAGCTAACCAAGCTTAGAAGTGATAGACGGAAGCACATGAAAGAGTGATCCAGGGATTCAAGAGATGTCACCCTAGCTAGAGAGAGGTGTTCGCTGACATAAACACGAAGCCCATGCATATGGACATTGGAGTCCTTCCTGAAGAGGGGAAGTTAATCAGGAACGTGAAACTCAGAAAAGGGTATAAAATGGTCAAGGTTAGTTTCACATAGGGTTAAGATATCAGGTGAGTTGGTGTGAAGGAATGATTCTACGCTGTAAAAGTTAGTGAGGATACCTCGGATGTTTGTGAAAGAGACGCAGAAGGGTTTGGGCGTTTTCTGACTAGCTGGTTTAGTTTTGCTATTATGTTTACTTTTTTTCATAGTGATTTAGTTAAGGGGAGAGGTCTGGAGCAGTATCAGTCGGTCACTTGCTTGCAGCACGTGAAGGATGGAGACTGGCGCAGCCTGCTACATAATGTGGCCTCGGGTTTGCCCACCGGAGGTTCATGCAGGGACGCCCGTCCATGCGCGAAATGACACTACGAGAACCCCGATATTATTCACTGTTGATCAGAGCAGCCTCTCAAGACGCTACGCAAGAGTTCGGGCTCCTAACTACCAGTCGGAAGCAGCAACCAGGAAACTGCCAACCCGATACCCTCAGAATGAAGAAACGTTACCACCATACTCAGTAACTGCAAAGAGCTTCCAGTTGAACTAACACTAAGACCGAAGAAGGGAGATGAACCGGGAACTCCTTCATAAACAAGAAACAAGGCGATCAACTCTACTCCTGTTCAGAAGAAGTGGTGGAGTGTGAGACCGGGCGATAGTGGGCACTATCTACTCCAATTAAAAAAAAAAGGAAAAAAACAAATAAAATAACTTTAAAAATTTACTAAGTTTTAACTTAGTGTAAGCCGAAACGAATCTTGAAAACCAAAACAATTTACACAATCTAGTCCAAGTGCACAACAAGAGTGACTAGCAAAGTACTTAAGTTAGCAACAAAAATAAGTAAATAAAAATAAAAGACCAACTAAAAGTAAAATAAAATTAGCAGAAAAACAGACCGATTCAAGCGAACTTACCATGTGCAGAGAACAAACTAGAAAAAGTTAAGAAAATTTTGCAAGACATACTACAAAAATGCAATTTAAACTCTCTATTTTTTTCCAGATATTTTAGGCAAGTTAACTGCTTGTTAAGTAAGCAAGAACGGGGTGAAAGTGAGAGAGAGAGAGAGAGAGAGAGAGAGAGAGAGAGAGAGAGAGAGAGAGAGAGAGAGAGAGAGAGTGGGGAAGAAAGATCACGAAGCGAGTAGTTTTTGCTTTGGGTTAGAAATACTATTAAAATGAGTTATTCTTGTACACATAATATAGATAATATAATTAATTCCCACAATAGACATATTTTATAGAATATAGATAGAACTATTATTAAAACTGGTATAATAATCTCTTGCAATTGTAGGTCCATCAACATTTGTCCCGTTGAAGACAAATGTAAGTCTACCCAAGCCATCACCCAGTGCATATACCAGGCTCTCGATGAGAACAGTTGCCCTGGATATCTTCAAAGCATTTGACAGAGTGTGGCACGCTGGCCTTCTGCGCAAGCTACAGGGTTATAGTATAACGACGCTCGGTTGACTTAATCCAATCGTTCCTATCAAATCACGTAATGAAGTTCGTCTTGAACAGGCATGATCCAGATCCTATCATATGAATGTGGGTGTCCCTCAAAGCTCTATCCTAGGTTCTACGCCTTTTATGATTTTCATCAATGATCTCACTGATGTAATCAGATCCCAACACCACCATTTACTCCCCCCTCGATGAGAAATCTGCCGAAACTGACAAAACAAACATCGCTGCTGCTGCTCTTAAAAAGGACCCCCAGTCAGCGGTGGACTGGCGTAAAAAAAGGCTCGTAAATTTTCTATCCTTTAACTACCATGGACAATCTCTTCTACTCCCCACCAACAGCATGGATCACACTAGTCTCCCTGAAAGTAATACACTGCGCCTCGTCAATAATGTAAATAATGAAAATAATTACAATACCACATCTCAGAAATATACAGATGTTTTTTTTTTTTGTTGTTTTTTTTAATCATATCACCCCAAGCAAGGCGAAAACACCACTGATGCGCAGGGGGCTACGTAAGAGTGAAAAGATTGGAAAAGAGAAAAACCGGAAACCACATCCTAAACAGGAAACAAGGGATGAGCCTCTTCACCTGTTCAATAGACGTGGGTGGAGTGTGAACCGGGCGATAGTTTAGTCTAAGGTGAATATGGCAACAAAGATGAGGACAAAAGTCTGAACAATGTAAATAGTGTAAATAGTTACAATACCTCATCTCAGAAGTATAGACATATATTGAAGACGAATATGGCAACAAAGATGAGGACAACAGTCTGAACAATGTAAATAGTGTAAATAGTTACAATACCTCATTATCAGAAGTATAGACATATATTGAAGGCGAATATGGCAACAAAGATGAGGACAACAGTCTGAACAATGTAAATGATGTAAATAATTACAATACCTCATCTCAGAAATATAAACAGATGTTGAAGGTGAATATGGCAACAAAGATGAGGACAACTGTCTGAACAATGTAAATAGTGTAAATAGTTACAATACCTCATCTCAGAAATATAAACAGATAACGATAAGTAACATAGCGAGCTTGAGTAAATCGGTGGTGGATTCATAGCTTAAAGAGATAAAAATTATTAAGAACTACAAAGGACAGGCAGTTGTGGAGAGCCATGATCACTAACGTCCTGAAGGACAATGACGCATAAAAGAAGAAAACTGACAATCCTCTGTTGTAGCCTTGAGCCAGCCTGTTTCATTGCCACCGGTCAGTATTTTTGTAGGCTTTACAACATTTTCACCATTACACCGATAAACTAGTAGTAACGAGCTTCACCTATTCAACACTTATAACTTATCATTTAAAATATATATCTATAGTTACTGTAAGGGCTGGTTGGTGTTGTAAAAGCTATTTAAACACATACACATTTACCGGCGGTAACATTTATTAAGAAACAAGATATGCATTTATAAATATATTTAGAGGTGGGTGTCCGTTACCGACCACATTGTAAATCCTGCCCCTTCAGCTGTATTAAGATTTTCAACCCAGTGAAGAGTGACACAGTCTTTATTGTCCATTGTGTCGCCAAGTATTTAGCTTTATTTTAAGTGTCACCAAGTCACTTGGCAACGCAATAACACAGTGTGGAGACGATTCCTGTCAGAAAAACAAAACGTGCTAATCATGGTTCTTCACGGAAACGCAACTGGATTGGATTCCTTATTCCAACTGCTGAATTAATAAGAAATCAACGAAAAAGGAGTCATTTTTATTCTCAGGACATTCTAAAGCTATCATCATCATCATCATTGTTGTTAGTACCAGTAAAAAATGACGTAAATTATTTAAGTAGGGTTCGTCACTTCTGCCTGGGATTAGGGTAGTAAATGTGTGCTCTACTTAGAATCAAAGTGTAGTATCTGTGTGTTCTGCGGAATGTGTTACAGTTTAAGGGACAGCAAGTCTCCCTCCTCAAAATTTCTAACTTCTTTCTCGGTATCTTTGCAAAATTCAGCACTGCTGCCTTAATTAACAATCGCAATTTTTCTTTGAATTTTATTTTCATTGTACTTTCATGATTTTCATTCAGATCAAGTAACAGCAGGTCTCGCTAATAATACAGCATTTTCTCTCACTTCCCAGGAATCACATTTCTTTTATTGGCTGTAGAACTTTTAGGAATTTCCAATTCTTCAAAATCCCTTACAAGTTTTTTTGAAGAACTGTTCGCATAGCACCAATCATGATGAATATAAAGTTACCTTAAAGATACAGTAATTAGGGATCAAAGTTTATCTATCTATCTATCTATCTATCTATCTATCTATCTATCTATCTATCTATCTATCTATCTCAGTCTGTTTCTATCTATCTATCTATCTATCTATCTATCTATCTATCTATCTATCTATCTATCTAAATCTTTTTTTATATCTATCTATCTATCTATCTATCTATCTATCTATCTATCTTAATCTTCTATTTATATCTATCTATTTATATCTATCTATCTAAATCTTCTATTTTTATCTATCTATCTATCTATCTATCTATCTATCTATCTATCTATCTATCTATCTAAATCTTTTTTATCTATCTATCTATCTATCTATCTATCTATCTATCTATCTATCTTAATCTTCTATTTATATCTATCTATCTATCTATCTATCTATCTATCTATCTATCTATCTATCTCAGCCTGTTCATATCTATCTATCTATCTCAGTCTGTTCATATCTATCTATCTATCTATCTATCTATCTATCTATCTATCTATCTATCTATCTCAGTCTGTTCATATCTATCTATCTATCTATCTATCTATCTATCTATCTATCTCAGTCTGTTCATATCTATCTATCTCAGTCTGTCATATCTATCTATCTATCTATCTATCTATCTATCTATCTATCTATCTATCTCAGTCTGTTCATATCTATCTATCTATCTCAGTCTGTTCATATCTATCTATCTATCTATCTATCTATCTATCTATCTATCTCAGTCTGTTCATATCTATCTATCTATCTATCTATCTATCTCAGTCTGTTCATATCTATCTATCTATCTATCTATCTATCTATCTATCTATCTATCTATCTATCTATCTTTGGTCTTTTGGCTTTTACAGATTTTGCTTCTTTCTTTCCTTTTTTCCTTTTTACTTCCTTCTCTTTCTTTCTCTTTTCTTTACTCTGCCTTCGTTCTTTTTCATCATATCAATTCTTTTTTCTTTTTATTTCCTTCTGTAATTTCCTTCTTTTTTAATTCTATTTTTTTTCTTTTCTTAATTCTTTTTTTCTCCTCCCTGTTCATTCTTTATTTTTTATATCTCTTTGTTTTCTTTTTTCTTTCGTAACTTTTCTTTTCTTTCTTTCCCATTTTCCCTTTATCTTCAACTAAAACCATTTTTTACTTTTTTACTGACCCTAGGACTCTTTTTCTTCATCGTGATGAGGAGATTCGATCTCATATGATTAACCAGTTTATACTCATAGCCGTCGCATATAAATAAAATAGGTCTTTTTTTCCCGTAACGCACGTATTTATGAGCACGGCGAGGATTTATTCATTTATTCATATATATATATATATATATATATATATATGACGCGTAGTACGGAGAAGCTATTTTAATTTAACGAAGGTGGGTATGACTGCAGTAAAACAGCTCTTTCCCATATACCCACTCTGCGGGTCAGCCATCAGCTGTTGTGAAACGAAGCGTCCTTCTCTTTTCTCTTGATCTTTCTTCATATCTACTCTGTTCACCTTTTCTCGCCGTACTTTTTCCCCCTCTTCGTCCTACTCTCATTCACTTCTCAAACCTTTTCTGTTGGCCAAAAAAAAAACAAAAAAAAAAAAAGAAAAAAAAAAGAAAAAAAACAGTAAAACCAAAACAAACTTAATCTTTGTTTTGTCTTGAACTGTGCAAGTTGGGCCGGTTGTACCCGCCTTCCACCGGAAATTAAATTCACACATGTATGTATGTAACAAAAAAGATCTTCTCATCAACCGGTTGAAAAAAAATGACGCTTTTAAAAAAGACGTCTTGAGCAGAAACTGTTGTCCACGTGAAGTGAAGGTGAGTTGTTTTCTAATAACACACACACACACACAAAGGTAATTTTACAGCACGTTTGGAAATCAAGAATATAAATAAAAGGAAGTAATTTATTTTCTTTTTTTCTTAAAAATATAATCGTAAATAATTGACAATTAATTACTAATTCATTTACTGACATATTGAACGTAAAAAAAAAAAAAAATCACTAGGACATTTACACCGCTGTGTTGTCTGCTTAACTTACATATGGGAAATATTTCTTATACCTTGATTAAAAAATACAATATAATAAAAAGGGTTTAAAACGTTTTTTTTTTTTTTTTTTTGCATTGGCTATTTTTGCATTACCTACAAACTATGATAATTTTTATTTTACTACCAACAGCATGTGTTTTCAATTCCAATAATACTTCGGGAATATTAGGCTATCATAAATTTACATATTTTGGGAACATGTTTAAAAGTTTAATGTTGAAATGAATATTTTGCAGATGACATTTCAAGTTAGATTTTGATTTATTTATGCTTAGGTTAGTTGTAAATTTCACACACTCTCTCACACACGCACACACACACACACACACACACACACACACACACACACATACACATACGTGAATTAATAGATATACCTCTGAGGATACACACATATGATGTACACACGTGTATAATATTATCAGGTGTTAATAAAACAGTGCTCAATACATCGACGTAGGACAATATATTTAATTGGAGTAGATCGACTAAACTATCGCCCGGTTCACACCCACCCACGTCTATTGACCAGGTGAAGAGGCTCATCCCTTGTTCCCTGTTTAGGAAGTAGTTTCCGGCTTTTTCTTATTCCAATCTTTTTACTCTTAAGTAGACCCCTGCGCTTCAGTGGCGTTACCGCCTTGCTTGGGGTGATATGATTTATATATATATATATATATATATATATATATGCAGTAATAAATAAGTGTTTAAAAACATAGTTTTACTGCAAGACAGAAGTTATCGTGTTTCTGTACTACTTGTTAGTATCTCATCAGGCAGCCTGATGAGATGGTAACAAGTATCAATGAGTACCGAAACACGGTAGCTCCTGTGATGCAGTAAACTATGTTTTTGTTTTAAACACTTATAATAAAATATTGCTATAAATATTGCTCTTCTTAGTATCTTCTAAGTATCGAGCACTCTTCAAAAATAAATTATTACGAACAGTAGGCTGTTAAACCATTTTTACACTAAGACTATCGTGTCCTGTAAGCTTGGATGTGCAGATGGTGTTGTAATTGATAACGGATCGAAAATGTTTATCGGAGTGTCGAGTTCCAATTTCGGCTGGGTTTGTTATATTCAGTTATGCCCTTGAAAAAGGTACGAATTCTCTTTTTCTTATAACCAGGTATGGATTAATTAGTAAGACTTTTATCATTACTATAGAGTTATTATCTAAAAATAAAAAAAAAATTCTTACAAACTGAAGATATTTCCTGTATTTAAATGACTATCAAAGGTTAATAAGCCGTAGAAAACGAATTAACCAATCAATAATGTTATGCTGAAAAGTTCTCGGCCCGAATTATTCACCAACAACTGATCAAAAATATTTTTAGAAACCTTCTTAGGTGGATTGAGAATTTTCAACAACTTCATCGTATGTAGAAAACGTCTGATATGTATAACACTTAATATGTAATTTTTATTTTATATAACTTATTGCTTAGATAGATAGATAGATAGATAGATAGATAGATAGATAGATAGTAGATGAGATAGATAGATAGATAGATAGATAGATAGATAGATAGATAGGAAGAGGCTGAAATAGATAGATAGATAGATAGATAGGAAGAGGCTGTGATAGATAGATAGATAGATAGATAGATAGATAGATAGATAGGAAGAGGGATAGATAGATATTGATAGATAGATAGATAGATAGATAGATAGATGCTGAAATAGATAGATAGATAGATAGATAGATAGATAGATAGATAGATAGATAGATAGGAAGAGGCTGAAATAGATAGATAGATAGATAGATAGATAGATAGGAAGAGGCTGAGATAGATAGATAGATAGATAGATAGATAGATAGATAGATAGATAGATAGGAAGAGGCTGAAATAGATAGATAGATAGATAGGAAGAGGCTGAAATAGATAGATAGATAGATAGATACAGGCTGAAATAGATAGATGGATAGATAGATAGATAGATAGATAGATAGGAACAGGCTGAAATGGATAGATAGATAGATAGGTAGATAGATAGGAACAGGCTGAAATAGATAGATAGATAGATAGATAGAGGCTGAAATAGATAGATAGATAGATAGATAGATAGATAGATAGAGGCTGAAATAGATAGATAGATAGATAGATAGATAGGAACAGGCTTAGATAGATAGATAGATAGATAGATAGATAGATAGATAGATAGATAGGAACAGGCTTAGATAGATAGATAGATAGATAGATAGATAGATAGATAGATAGATAGATAGATAGATAGATATGAACAGGTTGGGATAGATAGATGATGAGCATAAGTATATACGAAAGGGTACTGAAAGGTTCTCAGCCTAACCAAAAAGCCCTTCCCATAAAACGGCTCTCTCACACACACGCACACACACATATACATACACACACACAAAAAATATATATATATGTGTGTGTGTGTGTGTGTGTGTGTGTGTGTGTGTGTGCTAATAAGTAACTACAGATTTAACAACCAGGTCTCGATTTTGTTATCATTAAAGCATCAACAGTAAAAATGAATTGCGCATGTCACTTGAGAAAATAATAGAAACAAGATGTTGCCGCTCCATATTACTTTAATCAAAAGTTTAGGAAGAAAATCCCATCACTACTGGAAACGGTGATAACAGCTACTGGACTTTAGAAACCTATTTTCCTGTTTAAAAAAAGTGTTTTAAAAGAAAGATTTTATAAATTTCAACTGAAAACCTTATTGGCGGTTTGGTCAATAAATGCCAAGTGTTTCATTCCACAAAAACGGCTAATATTACCAATACCAATATTGTACTTGTGATCTTGTATCGTAAATAAATTTCGATTTTGCAAGCTAAACTAGTAGACTACTGGGGAGAGGGTACAATTCGTACTAGGAACCAACTGACTTTTACGTTTCCTACCAGAATTAGCCATAATAAATAACCATGACGCTAAAGGTAGTGGTTTCGACCTAATGATTGAAGCTAAGCAATGAACCCAGATAGTATTTAGATGGGTGACCACTTAGAAGCACTAGTTACCGTAAACAGAAGAGCTTTAGACCTTGAAAAATTGTACAAATAACACAATCAGTCTCTGTCACTCATATATATATATATATATATATATATATATATATTTGTGTATCTAGGCAGCAAATTTTCTTTTTGACATGTCAGATTTTAAAAATTGCAAACAGTATGTCTGCTTACTTTTAATAAAATCCGTTCATACTCACGTAATCTTTTGATGTAAAAAATGAGCTGTAACTTTGATAGATGATTTTATTATTCATTTCCCAAGTACTTTTAATCTTCTTCCGGGATGTGAGTTGTGGTAACAAAGATAAGAAATCCCTTTCCTTGACATTTTAATAGACAAAAACAATAACACATTTACTACCACCCCATATAAAAAAAAAACTCAGTAAAAACTCTTGCACTCTCAACTATAAGAGTGAATGTCCTAACTACTACAAAATAGCACTTATACCTAATCTAATTAACCGAGCATAAATCAACTCCTTCACAAAAATATATTTTGCTCTTAACTAAAAAATATTCAGCCTACTCTCATTAATAATGACTTCCCAAACCACATAGTAGATGAACAAATAAGACGATATTTCAAAAACCTTAACACACATCAAACAGAATATGGTAATTCCACAAAAGACCGTAAACATATCAAACTCTTTTATTGCAACCAGATGCACGAAAACTACAAACAGGATGAAAAAATCATAAAAAGTTTCATTCGTACTTATATATCTCCAGTTGATCCGATTAAAAATTAAAATTAATAATGTATTATAAAACATTCAATACTACTAATTTAATTATCCGTAATATCTCCTCCCCGCCAACTGATGTGTTACGTAAAACCAACATTATATATCAGTTCTAATGTCCTTTCCGAGAATGTATCTCCGATAAAAAAACAAAAAACAAAAACAAATGTATATGTTAGATTTACAAGAACTACATTAACAAAACGTCTTACATTGCACATGTCTGATCATTCGTCCATTTCTAGACATCTACAACAACATTCTACATTCAAAATGAAAATATAATGATCGGTAACACAACTATCCTACACCAAGAAAACAACAAAAGTAAACTACAGTTCCTCGAAGCAATATTCATTAAAAAGAACTTAAGCCGTCAATTTATTGAATCAGCTATGATTATTGTAGTAATATTCTAAAATGTTTATATTAAAAAAAAACATTTTTTCATGCTTTAACACGTGCATGACCAGGACATTACAACATAAAAAAAACTATTTTGAATAATTTTCACGTTCTAATAAACAATAAGCAATCTGTCATCCGTTATATTTGAAGCAAATAGAAGATTTACAGTAATTTTTAGCAACACAGTTTAGCGGTTATTTTTTGTTACCACTACTCATACCCCTGAAGATAATCTCGGAAGAAGATTGTAAGTACTTGGGAACATCGAGAAATGAATAGTAAAATGTTACCGATCATTTCTGACGTCTTTCAATGAAATTTTCAATTAGAATTTTTTCAATTCAAATTTTCCGTAAGTATGAACGTCTTTTTATTAAAAATAAGCACTTTCAATCTCTTTCTCAGATAATGTTTGCAATTTATTTAATCACACACACACACACACACACACACACACACACACACACACACACACACACACACACACACACACACACACACACACACTTGTGTATTTAAGCAACCAATTCTTTTTTAAGCATGTAGTATTAAATAAATTACAAATATTATGTCTGGTTATTTTTGATAAAATCTGTTCATACAGACGAATGATCGTCTGTGTATTATAATTGAAAGATGTGAGAAATGCGCTGTAACTTTTAAAAATATTTTTATGTTACATTTTTCAAGTCTGCAAGTACTTTCAGACTCTTTCTCAGATCATCTTCAGGGGTGCAAGTAGTAGTAACAAAATAACCATAAAATTGTGTAACTATATATTTCTATAATTTTTCTGGTTTAAAAGAAACGCTTGACAGTTATGCTTAGCGTTCATTAGAACGTGAAAATTATACACTATGCAATTTTTTGTGTTGTAATATCATGGACATGCACATATTAAAGCATGAAAAAGCTGTTCTTTTTATAAATATTTTACAACATTACGTCAGTATTCGTAGCTGATTCTATTAAGTGATGGCTTAAAAAACTCAAGGTATATTGCCACGATAATTTATAGTTTTAATTTATTGTTTTGTTGGTGTAGGAGAGTTGTGTTGTCAATCATTATTTTTTATATTGTGAAAGTAGATAGAAATATCATTGTAGATGTCTTAAAAAGAAAGGAATGGTTAAACATGTGTAATGAAAGACGTCTTGTTAATGCATATATATACATATATATATGCATGAATTGAAAAGATTTGAATTAAATCATCCGACAAAACAATTAAATGAGGAATGAATACGAAAACGATCATAAATTTAACATATTTCACTTAAATAACTTCATTAGAAATTTCTGTTAAAGCCGAAGACGTTAAATTATATAAACGCAATTTGATCCGGTTGTGTACATAACTTTTACTATAATTATATATGAATAAATCATGACAAAATATCGTTTTATGTAAATCTCAAACAGTTATACACACATACACATACGGAGGGAGCTATGGATAAATTGTTGCTATTTTATATTTTATTTTTCGCACATGCGCGTTGTTTGCTTTAGATTTTCTCGGCTGTACACTATAATAGGGTCACTTGTACAGCATCTGTGAGAAAAAGAGCATCATGACGCAATTAACTCCGCCAGAAATTTGGAAATGACATACTGTACTGCTTGGCATTCGCACCGGACGCTCCATCTCAGAGTGTTTGGGTGTCAATCTGAGAACAGTGCAGAGTATTCAGAAAGAGTTGGATGAGTCTAATGGTGATTACGAAGGTACAGCAGCTGGGAAAACTCACTCTGACTGTCCTGGTAAGAAAAGAACTTTCGAATTTGTTGGTGAGGACCTCAGACACAAAATGGAGGACTTCGTCAAGTGCCTTGAGGAGGTAGTGATGCCCTGGGTCAAGAGGGTGGCTGTTGGAAGACTCTATGTCTGGCAACAGGATTCTGCACCATACCACACAAGTAGGAGAAACCATGTCAGACAATTTCGGCGACTTACATCTGGCAACCTAACTCCTCAAACTGCAACCCCTTCATTATTATGTGTGGGGCGCAGTTGCGTGACAGACCAACAAAACACCAGAGATGAACTGAAGGTAAGGATTATGGCAGCATTCACCAACTTGAATAAGGAGACCGTCCAGAAGTGTTGCAGAAGATTCTGAAATGTCTGGAGGCCGTGGCTGAAGCAAATGGCGATTTTATTCTATAAATTTATTCTTTAATGTTTTAAGATATTTTTGTGTAATTTTAGTAAATATATGTGTTAAAATGAGATGTCAGTGTTATTTTTCGTTTGCCTAATTTAGACGACAATTTATGCATCGTATGTGCGTTGTGGTACAGTGGATATCGGCTCGGAACGAGAAACCGGGGAGCCGAGTTCCAATTCCAGCTGAATCCATTGTATTCACTTACGCGCAAATACCCTTGGGAAAGGTATTAATCCGTCTCTTCCTTCCAGTTATGGGTTAAATAGCAGGACAGATTGGGTTCTATAGCCTTGGTCGGCAACCAGTCTACCGCAGAAAGCAATGGCAACCTACTGCGGGATAATCTTCTGCCCAGTCAGTCATGTCTCTTTCGAGACATGATCGCCCAAGCGTGTATCACGTATGGCACCTAAACTGACTGACCCTGTATAAAGAAACACGCTTTAGGAATTCTTGAAATGAGGTTTTTGTATTTTGCGTGCACGCACATGCGCGTTGAAAGCGTTGTATGTTAATATTTGTAACTAATCGACTGTAACAGTAATCTTTCGTAGAAAATATCTTTTACGCTCGTTCTTTCGTTAACAAATAGCTGTTTATAAACACGTGTTTCGGCTTGTCGGCCTCGCTCCATAAATATGCACATATTACCCATTTGTACTATCTCTTTCTTTCTCTTTCTCTTTCTCTCTCTCTCTCTCACACACACACACATACGCCTACTTACGGGTATTGTGGTTAATTTAAGTACATATTCATCATGTGTATATTGAATGTTATTGTACGTTACCACTAAAAACAAATAGATTTCTTTTTGAGATTCTTTCAATAATAACCGATAGTTTATTGAGATTTCCTTGAGATTCTTTCAGTAATATATATATATATATATATATATATATATATATATATATATATATATATAATAACTAAATAGACTCTGTAAGTATGTAGGCCGTAAATTTATACTAAAATAAACCTTTAAAAAAACCACAAACAAACAGAACCTAATTCCGTTACAATCCGGTGCACTAAGGCGTCGGATAAATGGGGAGAAAAAAAAGAAATCCGCGGAACAAGAACAAAACATTCAGTACTCCGCAGCAAAGAAAAAAAAAACCCAAACGGAACCAACCACAAGAAAAAGTGCTCGATACAAAGTACAAAAGAAAATATACAAAAGTAGAGCAAAGACACAAAAATCTAAAGCGAGCCAAAACCTACCGCGTGTATATATATATATATATATAGTCATCCGCAGACAGATCTGTTTCGCTGTATCATAGCTCATCAGTACGGTTAGACATCCGATTCCTTTCTACCCAGAATTGAAACCCGACCGAATTGACGTCAGTCGGCGATTCTACCTCTGAGCTATGGGCGCTCAGTAGAAGGAGGCAGATTTTTAGCGTATGATGTATCATACGCCAGTAGTTAGAGTGCTCTAATTCATGACTGAATGATCGATGCGTAGATGCTAGAGTTGCTACTGTTCTTTTAAAAGTCTACCATCCTTCTATAGTGCTCAATCAGGGCGGGGAGTAAGTTCTCAATACATGTTTAAAGGGAAATGAAGCTTTAACATGTAGGGATTTTAGATATTTAAGTTGGAGGCCTATCAGCCGATTACGCTACCAAGGTTTCGACCTTTTCGGTTTCGTCACTCAATTTGTCTTGCAATATAAATCGCCTGACGAAACCAACAAGGTCGAAACTATGGTTGCGTAATCAGCTGATCTCCCTGACTTTCGAGCGCCCAGCCCAGAGGTAGAATCGCCGACTGACGCTAATTCGGTCGGGTTTCAATCCTGGGTTAAAAGCAATCGGAGTCTAACCGTACTGATGAGCTGTGATAGAGCGAAACAGATCTGTCTGTGGATGACTATATATATATATATATATATATATATATATATATATATATATTCTTCATTTGTAAACGGGTTATTACGCGACCTAGGTTTCTACCATGTGGCAATTTGCAATAACTGATTTTATGTTTTTTTTTTTGTTTTTTTAAAGAACGCTCACGTAACGTGGAATTTTTGAACGCGCAATTTTTGAACGCGCAATTTTTAAAAATTACAAGAAATTATAACGTTTTCATCCATGGTTGTATAAACCTAATAGGTATTTTATGGTATGGTTACACTTAGTCACAATTTCTGTTCTTTCATTCAATAATTCATTTTTATTTGGGAATAGCATTATCGCTATCTTTTGTTCCTGGCACAGTCTACATATCTTTCCACCGTTGTAAGGCTTGGCTGTTTTCACTATACTCCACGTTCTGTCTGGGTCTTTTCTATATTTTAATTTAAATTTCCACACGTGGCTAGCCAATTTTGTACAATATTTTAAGTTTTTCGATTTTAAATGTAGACCTGTGATTGTACCATCTTGTCTTAAAAGTATCTTTGGTTGATTCCAAGTATATTTTGTCTTGACCATTTAAGTCATGTACTTTTGCTTTGTAAATGACTTCTTTTGTATTACAAAGTCTTTGAAGTGGGCATTTATTTTTGTCCCTGCAGTTGCATTCTTTATTAGTGATCTTGCTTTGTACAATGATATTTATATTTCTGGCGTTTTGTTTCTTTATGAAACTTTCTAAATTACTAGTACAGATATAACTTAGCTTGATTGTATACCTATTGAAAATTTTGTTTAGTTATGAGCTTTTTGGAAAGACGCCACATGGTAGAAACCTTGGTCGCGTAATAACTCGTTTACAAATGAAGAATATTCAAAAGTTCTACAATATAATTGTATTGAACACTTTTTAAAACAACTGTGTACTGGCCTAATTTTATTGTGACCAAAAACTAAGTAATCAATCAATCAATCTATATATATATATATATATATATATATATATAGGAAAGAATATTAAAAAGTTTTGAATTTAAAACATTTTTAATATTGTTTCCTGTACGTATTAAGACAGTATACGTGGATCATCACTATGTTATATATATATATATATATTGTAAAACGTACCAACAAAACAGTAGCACTAATCACGACCGAAATTAGAAAAACCTACTACTAACAAATCGGTAAAGTAAGTCGTCAAACCCAAAAGGTACTACCAAATGGGTAAAGGGGAATAATAATAAAAAAAAAGAAACAAACAAAGCACAAGCCGTGTTCGAAAGAAAAAAAAAGCCAAGACGAAAACCTTAACAAGAAAGAGTTCAATACGAAAGTACGAAAGTACGAAAGTAGAGCAAAAATACGAACTAAATCTAAAAGTGAGCCAAAAGTCGACCGCGGTTTCACCCGCCGGATCGTCAGGAGCCTGACGATCCGGTGAGTGAAACCGCGGTCGACTTTTGGCTCACTTTTAGATTTAGTTCGTATATATATATATATATATATATATATATATATATATATATATATATATACAGAGATACAGAGAGAGAGAGAGAGAGAGAGAGAGAGAGAGATCTATTGTATGCTTAGCTTAATACGGTATGAGGTAAAATTAAGGATAGAAAGGTCAAATAAAGGGTAGAAAATACGTTTTATAGACGTCTTTATCTTCAGATACCATTGATGGATTGATTTGTTTTTTAGAACTTATCAAACTTTTGCAACACCAGAAAATATATTTTTTGAACGAGAGAATTTTTGGGAGATAATAATCATTTTCAATTAAGAAAGTTCTCCTAATTAACCCAAAGAATTGGAAATTGGCTCTCCGATTTTCAGTTCCAAGTCGTTATTCACGATATCACCCGCACATCCAAGGTTGCAGAATCTGGTATTCCCCAGTGGTGACCCATTTAGTTTCTGACTAGATCTGACGTTGCTTAACTTCGATGTTCGTCCGAAAACCCGTGTTTCAACGTGATAAGCAAAAGAAATGTCGTTCTACAGAAGGATGCTGAGGATACTATGGACTGAACATGTGAGCCACAATGAGGTTTTAGAGAAAATTGAAACAAAAGAAAATTTATACTTAAAATCAGGAAGAGGCAGTTGAAATTTCTTGGGCACGTAATGAGGAAGAAGGGCTTCGAAAATCTGATACTCACAGGACAGATTGATGAACAGAGGAATGCAGTGCTTAACATACTTGATGAGCTTGAGTAAATCGATGGTAGAACAGGGTTTGGGAGAAATAACAAAAAACAAAATTTATTACGAACGACAAGAAGATGTGAAGAGCCATGATCGTCTACGTTCTTAAGAGATACGGCACATAATTGAAGAAGAGTACTCTAAAATCTTCATATATAAGTAGAATAAGATAACGAACTGGATAGGTGGCTATGTTTAGGGAGAAAATACTTTAATACAATGGAAAATTGAAACTTGGCTCGCTTCCAATGTTTTCTAACTACTGACGATATTATGTCATGGCTACGTACTTGTCTATTGTTTACGGTATGTTGTGTTTGGAGCAGATAATACCTGTCCTTCTTAAAAAAAAAAGAACAAAAACGAAAATGAAAACAAATCTTGTCTTGACAATAACTCCGACATAAAACACCTTTAAATCAAGGTCAATTTCAAGTGTTTAAAAACAAATCAGTTATGTCATAAGCAATCAATGTAAAGATCCGGATATTTTTGTACGATGTCATATAGATGAGATATCTCGTTTGCCGCTTCATGAGAATTCCACGCCTTTATCACCATATATGAATTGCCTTGATTCACTATCCAATTAAATGACAGAAAAACAAAGCCCCTAATAAAAAAAATTCTCAAATAGATACCTCGAAAACAACTCTAGAAATTATTTTCCATAACTTTATCGAAGTGTACGAATTGTTTTGATTGATTGATTCGTATTTTTACGGCTTTTCAAGTTTTTGCAGATAATTTAATGCCAGAAAATATTTTTAGCTTGTAAGAATTTGCGATGCGGATATAATAATGTTTTAGTAATATAAGCCTTACTAATTAACCCATAGCTGAGAAGAGAAGTGGTGGATTCATACCGAATCAGAATTTGATAGACAAACACGAAATAATAATGTGGATATAAAGTGAAGGATCAACTCTGTATTATAATCAACCTATAAACTGATCCCTCACTTTGAGGCCATGATCGTTTCTATACTTTTATACTCCAGAGTCAGTCAGTTAAGTGCCATACGTGAAACCCGCTTGGGCGATCATGTCTCGAAAGAGACATGACTGACTGGGCAGAAGATTATCCCGCAGTAGTTTGCCATTGCTTTCTGCGGTAGAACCCAATCTGTCCTGTTTTTTTAACCCATAACTGAAAGGAAGGGACGGATTAATATCTTTCCCAAGGGTATTTGCGCGTAAGTGAATGCAATGATTTCAACTGGAATTCGAACTCGGATCCCCGATTTGTCGTTCCGAGCCGATATCCACTGCACCACAACGCACATCCTCCAGAGAGTGTAAATAAATATAAAAGAAATGTCTGTGTAGCTAATTAGTTTTTCATCAATTGAATGATTCGGTTTCAACGGCTTATCAACCCATTGCAGGTTATTTAAAGCAAGAAAATATTTTTAAATTGTAAGAATTTTTTTGTTTGAGATAATGAATTAGTAATACATGACTTACTAATTAACCCAGACATGTGAGTAGAAGAGGTGGGTTAATACCTTTCTTTAAGGTATTTGCGCGTAAGCGAATATAATGAAGCGAACTGAAATTGGAAATCGGATTTCTGATTACCAATTCCAAACTATTATCATTTATACCACCCGCACATCCAAGTTCACGCGTATAAACCTAACCAATGTTTACTCAAGTGTAAAACTAGCCAATGTTGACTCAAGTATAGGCCTAACCAATGTTTACTCAAGTATAAAACTTATCAATGTTTACTCAACTATAAACCTAACCAATGTTTACAGATAGTTTCAGTTATAAACGCAAATAGTGTTCACTATTAATTATAGTATAATAATTAAATAAAGTAAAAATAGACTTCAACATTACCCCAAGAAGGATTGTTATGTCGTAAAATCCACTAACCCGACCCTTTAATTTTTATTAATAATTAAAAATCTTTTTTTTCTAGGATTGGATGATAACGCTTTTTATTTAATGACTGACCAAAATGAAGACATGAAGCAACAATTTGTAACCTCCACGCTATACCATGTCGTCAATCATTTTTTTCTACGACCAAGCCCCAAACAGAAGCATACCAAAAAGACGTCGTAAATACTCCAGTAGTCACGTACCATTATTTTCTGGGGTCAAGATCTCACCCTCTGCACCACTCGCAAACCGGGATGACAACAAAACAGATGTAATTGATGGCTTAGGCAAAAAGAGCCTGATGCCAGAAATTTCTTTAGCCTATCATTCGGTAAGAAACCATCTGGACTCGACGCTAACTAACGACGAGGACTCCCAACGTCATTTATTTGAACATACTAAAGCTTCTGCATCGGACACTCTGCTGCGATTGTCGTTCTATCTTTATGAGCTACCCAACAAAAAACCGATAATACCTAAAAGTTTGGAATATCAGTTACTGTGTGGCTACGAGGACTTCATCCGTGATGTTGTCATGGTGCCGAGGGAATGGCAGACGGCTGCTATGAGAGAACATGCTCGAATCGCAAGAAAAAAGAGTGATATGCATACATCAAATGCCCCTGTCAGTGTCGAAGCAGAGGAACAGCGAAAGAAGACAGACCCTTCCAGAAATTCATCACAAAATCACAGTTCTTTAGAAATCTTGCAAAAGGGAAGGAAACGAAATCCCAGTTCTTTGGCCACAGAAGTCGAAGAAGATGTTAGAAATTTTCTGACTCCCCAAAAATCGAGAGATAAAGATCGATTGACGCCCAAGTCTTCAGGTAAGTTTGTTTGCGTATTGGATTATTCTGACACGTAATCCCATCCCACATCTAAGTACATTGGTCTACATCTTTCCGGCATGTAAGAATTAAAAGCTCTAATCATTATAAATGACTGATTTTCTATATTATTGATTGACATTTTTACGATTTCTCAGCCATTTTTAGGTTATTTAAAGCCGAAACACTCTTTTTATAATCACTTCACCCCAAACAAAGCAGGACCGCCACTGATGAGCTTGGTGTTACAGTCGAAAAAAACAAGGTACAGGGAATGTCGAAGAAAAGATAAAGATGGTTGGGAATCAAGTAAGTAGATGACAATTGACGCTGCATTCAAACTTTTGGAGATTGTAGCTATCATGGAAACAAGCAAACTATAGAAATTTCGCAAACGGGAAGTGCGAGAAAAGAAACTGTTAGAGTAGAAGAAACAATTACATTTAACTATTTCGACGCTAAAAGGGTGGGATCTAGATGTCAATCTAGTAGTACGAATGATCGGGCAATCAGGGAAAAAAGCTCGTCAGAGAAGTTACCATGAAAATAATTGTAGAAAAGACAGAGGGAAGCCACATCACGTTGGTGAGAAAGTGATTGAAGGCGATATGCTAAATCAGGAACAATTATATTGCAAATCCTCCTTGGATTTTGTCTAGAATCTCAAGATGAATAGCAGGAGACTCCACCCATGTCTATTGTACAGGTGAAGAGGCTCATCCCTTGTTTCCTGTTTAGGATGTGGTTTGCGGCTTTCTCTTTTCCAATCTTTTCACTCTTTTCTTTTTTTTTCAATTGGAGTAGATAGACTAAACTATCGCCCGGTTTACACTCCACCCATGTCTATTGAACAGGTGAAGAGGCTCATCCCTTGTTTCCTGTTTAGGATATGGTTTCCGGCTTTCTCTTTTCCAATCATTTCACTCTTACGTAGCCCCCTGCTCATCAGTGGCGTTACCGCCTTGCTCGGGGTGATATGATTAAAAAAAAAGAAAAAAAAAAGAAAAAAGGAGCACCCAACCAGATATGGCAATTATTCAATGTACGGACGAAAGCTAGATTTATTAATGTGCAAAATGGATTCTAACGAGAAAAACTTCCTGACCCGATACAGTGACCTAACCTTCCTAGTATTAAAAGCAGCTATAGATTAGATGTAGTAATTTCATTTGAGAGAGTAAGACCAAGAAGGCGAAGTGTGTTGCTTCCGAGGAGATTATCGTAAAACATTTTGATGGTAAGCAAGGAAGTTTCTCTATGGTGGTTGAAGGAGAGCTGCTTCCTTTTGTAAGCATCAAAATTTACGTGCCATTTCCTACTCTATTCAGTCACAGATTAGAGGTCCTTTTGAAGGGCAGCAGCCAGGTTTACTTTGACGACCTTGGCGGATTTTTTTTTATTTTGTATTGTAAGAATAATGGTCGCGTGACTGAGTTGTTAGAACGTTTGCTTCCTGAGCATGAGGCCCGGTTTCGAATCTCACCATCTCAATTTGTCAGGAAGAAAATTTATTGATGTTAACGGCCTGGAAAAGGCAATACCAACGTGAGGCACCGTCGGAAAGTTCTTGAAAAGTTGACCCAAGTTTGTGAGTGTAATTGGGAACCTTCGATGTTTGTTAGAGCACGAAGTCACAAGTCATCGTGATTGAGAGTTTGAATGTCCCGGCCTTGTTCAGACTGTTGTTCATACTAGATAAGACGCGCTATCTCCCAGAAACTCTAAACTGCAGGTGAGCTTTGTGAGTGTTGAACAAACACAAATGTGCCTGAGCCGGCGTCTGTAACGGGGATTAGCTAGCCTCCCTAGTAGACAGGCATCCTTGGACACGAGGAGTCAGTCATACTATACTATTGTAAGAATAGTTATTTTTGTGCGAGTGACTAACAATATTTTTAGAACAACAATGATTTTTCCTGATAAAAGTTCAAATATTTAAATCATAGCTGGGGAAGGGAGAAAAATTCCTACCTTTCCCAAGAATATTTGCGTGTAAGTAAATAAACAAACCAGAGTGGAATTCTAACTTGATGTCTCATTCCGAGCCGCTATCCATTGCACCACCCGCACATCCGTTTAACATGTCGAAAGAAAAGCGTTCTCCGTATTTTTTACACTCTTTCTCCTATATGTTCTGTGTATAAGATGTAATGTTTATCATGACTGAAAACGAAATCGGTATGCCGAGCTTCGAATTTTAACTGAAACAGATATTTTTATTTAACACTAATTCTGTTGGATTAGTTCCACTTCTCTCTACTGAAGTAGTAATGTAACTCCTACCAGTGCAATAATTAGTTACTTGAGACGAGGTTTCGAAAGTTGTTTTTTCTAGGCACACTAAGTCTCCCTAGTTAGAAAATTTGCACAACCTTGTCAAGGTTGAAAATGGATGTGGGAGCTTTTTACTGTTGTGCAAGAGAAGTTATCAGAGAACGATACAAACTAAGAGTTCCACACCTTTGACCCTTTAACTATTGGGGAATGCAATTATTTTTATTCATTTATTTATTTTTTTAACCTGATGCTTTTCGCTATTGTGTTTTGGCACTTAACCGGTCAATACGACTTTTTTTTTTAATCATTTCACCCCGAGCAAGGCGGAAACGCCACTGATGTGCAGGGGGCTACATAAATGTAAAAAGATTAATTAGAAAAGAGTGAGGAGTACAAACTAGTTAGAAAGGAACAATAGAAAGCAGGTGCGATGACAGATACATAGGTGGAGAGAAAGGGAAGGTTATACGGAGGTGGGGAGAGAGCTAGAGTCCAGTGATTAGTAGATGAGTATTGACTTTGCATTTAAATTTCTGGAGGTTGTAGCCGTCAGGAAAGCAAGAATACGGGAGCGAGTTCCACAGGCGGGAAGTGCGAGAGAAGAAGCTGCAGGAGTAGAATTGTCGTCTGCATTTGGCTAACCTGACTGTGAATGGGTGGGACCCAGTTGCCAGTCTGGTTGCACGAGTAAACACCTGTTGAGGAGGCATCAGTGACAAGTTCGTCTGAGCAGAAGCCATGAAAGTATTTATAGAACAAAGTACAAAATTTCTCATACTACTTTGGCACAAATATATCAAGTTATTTTTTATCCAGAGCAACTCGTTCGAAGTTAGTACAAGGCACATTGACAGCTGAGAGGTTACTCTTTAATTTGTCTTTACACCTGAGCCACGGCCGTCCAACACTCTTTGTCCACTGTTAAGTTGGCTATTCTTGAGGACATTAGGCATTCTGTCGACACACATCAATGCACCATTACCCGGCCAAGCGAAGTTGCGACTGCATCAGGAAAGTCTCATTTTCATCAATGTTGCATTTTGCGAAAAGATCAGTGTCAGATACCCCACCCTCAAAAGAATGGCCAGCTGATTAGTATGGGAACTATGGACTCTATAATTTTGAGCGGAGCAATAGTATGGTCAAAACGGCTTCTCTATAACGCCGTACTTTGGTGTCCAATTTTATACCTCTTTCATTCCATAGGCGGTGATGTTTCTCAAATGCACTTGATAAGTGACATGATTTAATGTCTAATAAACAAAAGTGAGTAAATGATGTTGTTGATTTTTCTTTTTAATATTTTACCCCAAATAAACTTCTATACTATATTATATTGTATATAATATATTATACTTATAATATATTATTATATTGTATATTATATATGATGTATAAATATATTATACTTCCATACTATATTATATTGTACCCAAAAGTAACTTCTGTTTCATGGAAGGACCCCAAGAGTTGAAAAAATGTCCGATGACAGGCGGGAAATAGTAGCTAATTTAACAGATAAACGAGTTAATTAATCTATTCAAATTCATACAGGGCGTGCCAGGTAATTGAGAACATACATATGGTGATGGTAATATTAGTCGTTTCCTTATAAGAAAACATTCGTCATTCAATGACTCCGCAGTCAGTGCTCCTGTCGATTGAGATTTATTAAATATTTCCATTAAGACAGTTTTTAAGGAAAACAGGTCTCTCAAATTCAGTTACTGTTATTACTCTTTTCAGTATTGATGGGGCTTTCTTTCCTACCTTTTTATTTGAAGTAGTGTGGAACGTCAACTTCTTGATTACGTCATTATTCTCTATTCGAGTTGGATATGTTAGGTATCTTAAATGTTGATGTTGTTGAAAGTCCTCAAATGATGTAGTTACTCTTATTTGATGCAGGTTTTTTTTTGTTTTTTATTCTATAGCACCAATCTACGAGGTTCAAAGAAGGATGGTCCTTACTAAGACCTACAGGCTTCATTTATTTAAAGCCATTTTAACCCTTCATCTGAGAAAGTTGTTGTATAAAGCAAACCGTTTCGATATTTCTGAATATGTTTGGCGCCATGCATAACATTCATATGAAAGTCTCGATCTGACGAAGCTATTTAAGAAAACGACTTAAGTTTTTAGGTTAATGTTTCGGTGTTGGGCAGAACTACCTCTAATACAGCCTTTTCCATGTCCAATTTTCTTATACCCTATACGAAATTTGTTGTAACTGATCCATACACCAAATTATCTCAAGTGTTTGGTATTTACTAATTCCACATCCTGAATTCTTATGATGGAGTCAAGGTAGGTGCCATCACTTTCAGATCATAGTCTATGTTCAGGAAATGTTTATCTTCGGTCCTGAATAGAAGACAATCAAACATAATGTGACGTAGCATGAACCAAATTTTAACATTCTCTATTCAAGGTTGAGAATATACTGGAAGCTTCTTGTGTAGACATGTTGTCCATAGTCCAGAGATAAAAAAATATTTTGCGCAGTCAAAGTAAAATTTCTCCTTGATAATGGCTAAAAATATAGCCGAAAGAACTAGGATACATAAAACATTCGGACAACTTTTATATAATTTATGTTGTTGGTTGGTTGTTTTTTTTATGGCATATCAACCTCGGCGGGTCATTTATTGCCAGCTAAATTTTTATTTATTTATTGCTGGTAATACCTTTTCTTTCAACAATTTATTGTTGTTTTTATATAAGTTTTGTGTCTAGTAATACTTTTTCTTTTCGAGTATTGGGATTTGTTTTTAAGGGCAGGATCCCCAAGACCTACCCTGTTATTTAACCCATAATTGGAGAGAAGGGACGGATTAATACCTTTCCCAAGGGTACCAGTGCTTAAGTGAATGTAGGGTATTCAACTGGAATTCGAACTCGGCTCACCGATTTCTCTTTCCGAGCCGATATCCACTGCACCACAACGCACATCCGTCACTAAACGCTTACAGCACCTGGTATTCCCAAGCGGTCACCCATCTAAGTACTGACCAAGCTCAACGTTGCTTAACTTCGGTGATCGAGCGAGAACCGGTGTATTCAACGTGATATGGCCGTAAGACATATAATTTATGTAATGCAAAGAAAAGAATAAGATCATATGAAACATTATATAAAGAAACTTAACCACAGCGCCTTATTCGTCATTTTTAATGAAATTTGCATAGTAGAGGGATTGCTACCTAAATACACAATTATATATATATATATATAAATAATAAGTCAACATTTCTTGATTGTTAGTTTTGGAGATCAGTCAGTTAAGTGCCATACGTGATATACGCTTGGGCGATCATGTCTCGAAAGAGACATGACTGACTGGGCAGAAGATTATCCCGCAGTAGGTTGCCATTGCTTTCTACGGTAGACTGGTTGCCGACCAAGGCTATAGAACCCAATCTGTCCTGTTATTTAACCAGTAACTGGAAGGAATATACGGATTAATACCTTTCCCAAGGGTATTTGTGCGTAAGTGAATAAATGAATTCGGCTGGAATTCGAACTCGGCTCCGCGATTTCTCGTTCCGAGCCGATATCCAATGCACCACAACGCACATCCGCCCAGTTTTGGAGATACAATTTCCTAAATAGCGTAAGAATTTAAAAACGACTTTATATTTACACAGGCTAGATTTTTTGAGATGATGAATTACATCTAACAATGGGATTAGACGCTTAGAATTTTTTTTAATAATAGATGATATATCTAAGGTATTTCCTGACAATTACCTTAGATTTATCATCTATTATAAAAATAATTCAAAACGTCTAATCTAATTCTTAGAAATAATGCATCACTTCAAATATCAAACCTATGTGAAAATAATGCTGTTTATGAACTCTGATGTCCTCTTATCCAACACTAACAATCAACAAACAATATGTGTGTGCGCATACGTACGTGTGTGTGTGTGTGTGTGTGCGTGTGTGTGTGTGTGTGTGTGTGTGTGTGTGTGTGTGTGTTTGAGCATTTCATTGAATATGACTGACAAATAAAAATCTGATAATTTTTTTTTCCTAAGTTTTTCTGACTGTACAGTTTTAATTATGGGGGAGTGCTAAAAATCTTTTTGAATACTGTTGCCATATCTTGTTATTCATCGCGATGTTCTCGAGAACATCCCAATAATGATCTTTAAAGTAATTGATCCTGACTTAACATCTAGACTTCAGTCATTTTCTCACCGACGTGACGTGGCTTCCCTTTGTCTTTTCTACAAATATTTTCATGGCAGCTGCTCTAATGAGTTTTCTTGCCCTAGTGCCCCAACCACATTAATTTAAGCATGATACTAGATTGGCATTCAGGTCCCACACTTTTATCGCCACTCCTACTCGAACACTTTCTTTTCTAGCACTTACTGCCTGTGGAACTGCTTTCCGATAACTTACTTCCCTGATAGCCAAAATCTCTAAAAATTTAAATTCAACGTCGATTGCCAACTTCTATCTTCTTGGTTCCCGTTAATCTTTTATCCTTTCCTATTTAACCCCTGTACCCAGTCTTTTATCTCACTGTAACCCCCAGCGCACAAGTGGCGGTCTTGCTTAGGATGGAATTATTAAAAAAAACTGTCCGTAATGATTATTGTCGCAAGTGCTTTCGGTCAATTCATTAAACATTTTCAAGGGGTTCATTGCTAATATTTTTTCTATATTTATCACTCTTGATTTGTCTCATGCTTCTTTTCTTTAATTTCAATCTATCTATCTATCTATCTATCTATCTATATCTATCTATCTATCTATCTATCGCAGTCTGTTCATATCTATCTATCTATCTATCTATCTATCTATCTATCTATCTATCTCAGTCTGTTCATATCTATCTATCTATCTATCTATCTATCTATCTATCTATCTATCTATCTATCTTAGTCTGTTCATATCTATCTATCTATCTATCTATCTATCTATCTATCTATCTATCTATCTATCTTAGTCTGTTCTATCTATCTATCTATCTATCTATCTATCTATCTATCTATCTATTTTAGTCTGTTCATATCTATCTATCTATTTTAGTCTGTTCATATCTATCTATCTATCTATCTATCTATCTATCTATCTATTTTAGTCTGTTCTATATCTATCTATCTATCTATCTATCTATCTATCTATCTATCTATCTATCTATCGCAGTCTGTTCAGATCTATCTATCTATCTATCTATCTATCTATCTATCTATCTATCTATCGCAGTCTGTTCATATCTATCTATCTATCTATCTATCTATCTATCTATCTCAGTCTGTTCATATCATCTATCTATCTATCTATCTATCTATCTATCTATCTTTCTATCTATCTATCTTAGTCTGTTCATATCTATCTATCTATCTATCTATCTATCTGTCTATCTATCTATCTATCTCAGTCTGTTCTATCTATCTATTCTATCTATCTATCTATCTATCTATCTATCTATCTATCTACCTTAGTCTGTTCTATCTATCTATCTATCTATCTATCTATCTATCTATCTATCTATCTATCTATTTTAGTCTGTTCATATCTATCTATCTATCTATTTTAGTCTGTTCATATCTATCTATCTATCTATCTATCTATCTATCTATCTATCTATTTTAGTCTGTTCATATCTATCTATCTATTTTAGTCTGTTCATATCTATCTATCTATCTATTTTAGTCTGTTCATATCTATCTATCTATCTATTTTAGTCTGTTCATATCTATCTATCTATTTTAGTCTGTTCATATCTATCTATCTATCTATCTATCTATCTATCTATCTATCTATCTATTGTTTCAAAGCAGTAGTAATTCTGAGCAGTGCTTGAATAGACACCCCACCATGGAACCACAACCACATCTATTCTAGCACAGCTCAGATATATATAGGATGTGCGCTGTGGTGCATTGGATATCGGCTCGGAACGAGAAATTGGGAAGCCGAGTTCGAATTCCAGCTGAATTCATTGCATTCACTTACGCGCAAATACCCTTGGGAAAGGTATTAATCCGTATATTCCTTCCAGTTATGGGTTAAAGAATAGGACAGATTGGGTTCTATAGCCTTGGTCGGCAACCAGTCTACCGCAGAAAGCAATGGCAACCTATTGCGGGATAATCTTCTGCCCAGTCAGTCATGTCTCTTTCGAGACATGATCGCCCAAGCGTATATCACGTATGGCACTTAACTGACTGATATATAGTCATACGCAGACAGATCTGCTTCGCTGTATCACAGCTCATCAGTACGGTTAGACATCCGATTACTTTTTGCCCAGGATTGAAACCCGACCGAATTGGCGTCAGTCGGCGATTCTGCCTCCGAGCTATGGGCGCTCGGTAGAAGGGGGCTGACTTTTAGCGCATGATGTATCATACGCCAATAGCTAGAGTGCTCTAACTCATTACTGAATGAGCGATGCGTAGATGTTTGGGTAGCTACTGTTTTTCAAAGTCTATCATTCTTCCAGTGTGCTCAATCAGGGCGTGAGAATATATATATATATCACTCATTCAGTGAAATAAATTAGAGCGCTCTAGCTATTGGGCGCGTATAATGATATGCGGATGACAATATTTACTCTCTCACACCCTGATTGAGCACTCTGGAAAAATAGTAGACTTTGATAAACAGTAGCTACTTTGGCATGTACGCATCGCTCATTCAGTGAAACGAATTAGAGCGCCCTAGCTATTGGGCGCGTATAATGATATGCGCTAAAAATCTGCCTACTTCCGAACGCCCATAGCCCAGGGGTAGAGTCGCCGACTGACGCCATTTCGGTCGGGTTTCAATCCTGGGTTAAAAAGCAATCGGAGTCTAACCGTACTGATGAGCTGTGATACGGCGAAACAGATCTGTCTGCGGATGACAATATATATATATATATATATATACGAATGGGCCCGTGCCGTCTAAAATGACGGCAATCTTTTTATTGATGTACATACTATGGAGTATCTGACATTAAGACATAAAAAATAATCAAAACCCCTGAATATATATATATATATTATCGACAGATACACACACTTAGTTCGTGTAGGGTTTGGATGCGCTTGACACACATTATTTTTCAGTTATATATACTTACATTCATATTAAAGATCTAATGTTATTATTACGCGTTGGCATACACACTTAAACAGACGCAATTTTTTTCTTCCACATTTAATATTCATCCATTGCTTTATCACACGTGACACGTATATGACCAATAAAACTATACCTCAAACGGTGTCTCTTCGATTTTTGAATCGTTTGTCTTTAATAAATCTCTGAAGAAGCTTGTTAAAAGTGAAACATGTTAGATTAAAGACACTTTTTTCCTATATATACATAACGTAGAATACTTGGTATATTAGTCAGGTAAATTCTGATAGAGACGAACGAAAGAACTCAATGTTACATTCATTTATTTAATTTAACAGAGTAATATAATTCAGAAAAAATTTAGATATTCTACAATTTCATGGGTAATACGTATTTCGCCGCTGCAGATCTTGCGGCTCGTCAGACCCAAATGATACAACAGTTAGTCCTCAAAATATTCCCAAAAAATCTTTACACACAGACGGTCACGTGTCCATATTTAGAATGTACATTTGTAACGGTAATTTACAAAATACAATTCCTGGTTCATCAAAAAAAAAGTGAGGGAAAAAGGAAAAACATAGACAATTGATAAATGGAAAGAAGAGAAGAGAAAGGAAAGAAATAAAAAATGGAAAGAGAACGAACAGTACACAGAAAAATGAAAGTTAACGTCATCATGTGAGCGTCTGTGCGTAAAGGTTTTTTCGGGAATATTTTGAGGATTAACTGTTCTATCATGAGGGTCTGACGAGTCGCAAGGTCAGCAGCGACGAAATATGTATTACCCATGAAAGTATATATATATATATATATATATATATATATATATATATATATATATATATATATAACGGTCATTATTAGATAGATAGATAGATAGATAGATAGATAGATAGATAGATAGATAGATAGATAGATAGATAATCAACAGACCAAGATAGATAGATAATCAACAGACCAAGATAGATAGATAGATAGATAGATAGATAGATAATCAACAGACCAAGATAGATAGATAGATAAATAATCAACAGACCAAGATAGATAGATAGATAGATAGATAGATAGATAGATAGATAGATAATCAACAGACCAAGATAGATAGATAGATAGATAGATAGATAGATAGATAGATAATCAACAGACCAAGATAGATAGATAGATAGATAATCAACAGACCAAGATAGATAGATAATCAACAGACCTAGATAGATAGATAGATAGATAGATAGATAGATAGATAATCAACAGACCAAGATAGATAGATAGATAGATAGATAGATAGATAGATAGATATGAACGACTAAGATAGATAGATAGATAGATAGATAGATAGATAGATAAATAAATAAATAAATAAATAAACAAACAGATAAACCGACTGACATAGATAGATAGATAGATAAACCGACTGACATAGATAGATAGATAAACCGACTGTCATAGATAGATAGATAGATAGATAGAAGTTTAGTTAATGACAATTGACGACGTACTGCAATTATGCTTTTTATTTAATTTTTCTTGTGTTTGTACAAAGGTTTTCTTTTCTGGACAGGTTTTACGTACTTTACACACTTTGTGTCCAGAAAAGGAAACATTTGTACAAACACAAGAAAAATTAATTAAAAATCTTAATTACACTACCAAAACTTGATAAATACAAAGACAATGTATATATGAAATCAATTTTTATCAGTAACTTTGTAGATCTTGCCATGTGGTGCAATGGATAGCGAGTTCAAATTCCATTCGGATTCGTTACATTCAATTTCCCTTGAGAAAGACATGAATCCATTCTCCAGAACTATAGGTTAAACAGTAGGATTTGTTTCTGAAAAAAATCCTTCTTTTTCTCAGAGAAATTGATAATGCAATATTTTCTTACAAAAATATAATTATTATTCATACAATCCCAAATATATTTCGGCATTAAATAACCACAAAAAGGTTGATAAGTCGTAAACAAAAACAATCAATCAATTGTAGAGCCTTGTGGGTCATTTGTAGAGTTGTTCAGAAAATTTGTAAGGACAGTAGAGATTTCTTAGCCGTTCACAGACCGAATTTAATTTTCAGTCTGTAAAATACGAATTTTTTCAGGTAGTTAAACGATTTAATTTCAAAATTGTGGACATCAGAAATTGATAAGCGAGAATATGTTAGAGGACTTCCGTTATTTTTTATCTGTTCAGATAAAGAAGAAGAAAAAAAGAGGCAATAAAGAACCACTTCGTCAACAGATTGACTTTGTCAAGTAGATCATGTATGAATCACCAGGCACGCCAGACGGCGCGAAGGGAGGCGTTAGGTGTTTGGGGGAATATTTTAGACCGGGCAGGCGGGGGATGGTGCGCAGTGGAGCTGCTTTATTCGACTTGCATCGGAGAAAATGAAGCATCAGACTCGATTGAAATTAGCGATTTATATAGTCAAACTTAACTAGTTTTATCCGCATTCACAGCTGCTAATTGATTAATGGTCGATTCCTGTCATGTCTCCCTTGATTTGTCTTAAGCGGATTTTCTTTATCTATCTATCTATCTATCTATCTATCTATCTATCTATCTATCTATCTATCTATCTATCTCAGTCTGTTCATATCTATCTATCTATCTCAGTCTGTTCATATCTATCTATCTATCTATCTATCTATCTATCTATCTATCTATCTATCTATCTATCTATCTCAGTCTGTTCATATCTATCTATCTATCTATCTATCTATCTATCAAGTCAGTTCTATCTATCTATCTATCTATCTATCTATCTATCTATCTATCTATCTATCTATCTATCTAAGTCAGTTCTATATCTATCTATCTATCTATCTATCTATCTATCTATCTATCTATCTATCTTGTGCCATTTTCTATCGTTCAATTCCATAGACACAATTTAAACATCAGCACTTGCCTTCTTCTTGTCTTGATGTTACACTTTAGTCTCAGTAAATTGCATTTTCGTTTTTTTTTTTTTCATTAAAATGCCAGGGAAATCATTGATGAAGATAAAAAAGCAACCTTAATTCAGGGATAGAGCCTGGGGGGAATCTGCTTGAATGTGAAAAAGTTCAGGAAAGACTTTTATTATACTATTTGTTAAAGTTTAGATCAAGTCAAATATTTGGCCAGAGACACTATAGACTTTCAGCTTGTGAAAAAGAAAAAACAAAAAAAAAACAGCATACCAAATCCTGTGAAATGAGTTCCAGATATCTAAGGCCACAGCCTGAGCCTCGCCGTTCTAATCTTAAGTTTGACAGAGAAATTCAGTAATAACTGTTAAATTCAGTGGTTAACCCAAAGAAGCGAAAGCTATATTGTCTATCTAAAAACTGACCGTGTAAAATGAGATGCTTAACAAATTCCGAGTTGATTAGAGTCATTAGAAATTTGTTAAAAATTAAATAAACTACTAATAGGACGGTAATTCTAGGAATCAGAAACTACAGAAGAGGATTGCCAACAATTTGGAAAGAAAGAAGCAGTAGGACATTTGTTTTAGAGCTTCTGTCGGTTAAGTGCCATACGTGATACATGCTATGGGCGGTCATGTCTCGAAAGATACATGACTGGGCAGAAGATTATCCCGCAGTAGGTTGCCATTTCTTTCTGCGGTAGACTGGTTGCCAGCCAAGGCTATAGAACACAATCTGTCCTATTATTAGACTCATAGCTAGAAGCAAAAGAGATTTATTAAATTATTACGTAGTAATTAGTGGGGGATCAGTTTATTACTTCATAACAGTAGAAAACCGATACCCCACTTTATGACCAGTATAAACCATAATGATGCTTCCAACGATTATATTCAGTCAGTCAGTTAAGTGCCATACGTGATACAGGCTTTGGGCGATCACGTCTCGAAAGAGACATGACTGACTGGGCAGAAGATTATCCCGCAGTAGGTTGCCATTGCTTTCTGCGGTAGACTGGTTGCCAGCCAAGGCTATAGAACCTAATCTGTCATGTTATTTTCACTCATAGCTAGAGGTGGAAGAAATGAATTATATTATTAAGTAGTAATTAGTGGGTGATCAATTTATTACTTCATAACAATAGAAAACCGATCCCCCACTTCATGACTAGTAGAAGCTATAATCATGATTCGAACTATTATATTCAGTCAGTCAGTTAAGTGCGATACGTGATACACGCTAAAGCGATCATGTCTCTAAAGAGACATGACTGACTAGGCAGAAGATTATCCCGTAGTAGGTTGCCATTGCTTTCTGCGGTAGGCTGGTTGCCAGCCAAGGCTATAGAACCCAATCTGTCCTGTCATTTAATGCATAACTGGAGGGACGAGACGAAATAATACCTTTTTCAAGGGTATTTGTGCGCAAGTGAATGCAAGGAGTTCAACTGGAATTCGAACTTGGCCCTCCGATTTCTCATTCCGAGTCGATATCCACTGCACCACAACGCACATTTCGTTTTAGAGCTTAGAAAGAACAAAAGCCATTTCAGGAGCAAATTTCCTTAGGACAATTACAAGGGTGCCGCCAAGTCTACTATTTTGGAGACGAAAGCAAAACTTTATATGCATATCTCTCAATAGAGATTCTGTTTTGGGTAGAAAATCAGGTAAAGATACTGAGCTCAGAGTGGAGCTGGAAGAGAATTTATTATTAAAGCATTCTGCTTTATCAGCGGTAGATGACAATATTTAAAACTGATTGAATAGAGGACAGACCAACCAGTAATCACTAGAACCAAACTTATGAGGGGCTATAAGGCGTCTCATGCTATCAGCAAACAGCGATTTTAGCTAACACCTCGTAGTCCATTAAAAATAAAATATTGCGAATTTTGTGTAGGGATACGAAAGGTGATTATCTCTATTTGGCTAAGACTAAAATACAAGTGTCCTCTGACAACCAGTAAGTAACGTCAGTTCTTTGGGTGACAAAACCCGATTTGCTCAAACAGATCTATTTAACTTATACAGCGAGACGATTCTGAGAGCCCTAGAAGTCATGGCAGGATTTTTCATTGGCGGCCACACTCTGAACAATATAAAATACGCAGATGATACGGTGCTGATAGCAGACACGGAAAGGAAACTACAAGACATCCTGCAGAAGGTAGCTAAAGAAAGCAGGAAGAAAGGAATAAATACAAACTACAAGAAAACTGAATGCATGGTCATCAGTAAAAAGAAGAGCCCAAAATGCCAACTACAGGCGGGGATTCTAAAATCAAGCAAGTGCAGAAATTTAAATACCTGGGAAGTGTTCTAACAGAAGCTGGTAAGTGCGACACTGAGATTCGAAGGTGGATTGGCATGGCCAAAGATGCATTACAGAAGCTGAGTAAAGTATTAAGAGACAAGAAAATTTCGTTGGAAATAAAGAAGAGAGTACTGGATTGTTATGTAATGTCTGTCCTTCAATATGGCACCGAATGCTAAACAATCTCATCAAAGATGAGGGAAAGGCTTGAAGCAATCGAAATGTGGTTCTAAGAAGGATGCTGACGATGAACTACATTGCACGATCTACAAAGTTATTGATAAAATTTGATTTAATATATATACATTGTGTTTGTATTCATCAAGTTTTGTTAAATATGACTGACACTGTAGTGTAATTAAGATTTTTAATTAATTTTTCTTGTGTTTGTACCATGAACCGAAAATGTGAGCAACGATGAGGTTTCGGAGAGGATGGAAACGAAAAGGAAACTAATACATCAGGAAAAGACAACTGAAGTTCCTGGGATATGTAATGAAGAAGGAGGGCTTGGAGAAGCTGATACTCACAGGTCAGATAGAGAGAAGAGATAGGGAGGAGCAACGCGTAACATACTTGATGGGTTTGAGAAAATGAATGGCAGATCGGGTTTTGCTAGGGTTAAAAGAAGAAAGGGTGTTAAAAGCTACTAAGGATAGGAAGATGTGAAGGTCATTATCACCTACGTCCTAAAGAGAAACGGCACATAGAAGAAGAAGAAGAAGAAGAAGAAGAAAAAGAAGAAGAAGAAGACATGTCTTTCCACGGCAATTGCTTATTATAGGCCGCTAAGGGGCTAGACGTCATCTAAAACCCACAGCGGTATCGGCGATAGAAGAGCCCACATATTTGTTTTTTTTTTTTTTTTTGTTTGGAGGTTTAACGACCTATCAATCTTTATGGGATCATCTAAGGTCATAACCCATGATTTAGGGTAAGGTTATTTTATTTTTACAACATCTTCTTTTTCGGGTATCAAGATTCATTGGGATTTGTATTTAAGAGCAGGGTCCCCAAGTACTACTCTTGTTATTTAAACCATAACTGGAGGAGAAGGGACGGATAATACCTTTCCCAAGGGTTCCAGTGCTTAAGTGAATGCAGTGTATTTAACTGGAATTCGAACTCGGCTCACCGACTTCCCTTTCCGAGCCGACATCCACTGCACCACAACGCACATCCGTCAGTATACGCTTACAGTACCTCGTATTCCCAAGCGGTCACCCATCTAAGTACTGACCAGGCTCAATGTTGCTTAACTTCGGTGATCAAGCGAGAACCGGTGTATTCAACGTGACAGGCCGTAAGCCTGCCTACATGTTACCTCGAAGTTTGTAGAACGTATCTGTTATGGTGGTATACCAATGCACACCTGAATTTTTCCAAAATATAAATAACCAGCAGTTTCTGCTTTGTGAATGAAGGCCTTTCCCAGCTGAGGCTGGAATACGAGTCACTTCTCAGTTACCTCTCTATCCCCGGGTAGAGCGCGGCTTGGTTGTATGTCTGTCCGAGGACGGGGGCTGAGTTTATTGGCCAGCGACTGAGGCGTCCTCAAAAGGGGTAGTGCCGAGGGAGGTTTGTAATTTTTCTATGGTAGTGCCGCTAAACTCACCTAAGATCTGACCTTGTGTCGCATGCGTTGCATGGTGGGTGCAAATAATAAATATTAAGGCTATTCCAGCAGATAGCTTTGACTGCCGGACCAATACAGTTACGCTGGTGATCTTCTCATGTTGTATATATTCGTACTATTGTTCTTTGTTAATATATTTGTTTAACTTTATTTCGTCTTTGTGTCTTTATTTCTGGCCCCAACAAGGCTACAACAATATTACTGGCCTAGTCGTTTTTCTTTCGGGAAATGTTACAAGACCCTATCGCTTCTTTCCATTCCACTATGCTTGATACTATGTATCTGTGTGAGACAAATTAGTAACAAGTATCTAAATATTCGTATATAATTTCTTGTGTGACATAGCGATATATAAAAATCTGTTTGAATATAACGCATGTTTGTCAATTTTTCCTTTCAGCTATTGTTTTCCGTTCGTGTATTAAAGGTGTTACTATATTACGGTTATAATAATGCCTAGAATGAGTAAATGTAAACTGGCAATATATTTTTTATTGCCTAGCAGCCAATTAGCTGAGTCATTTATGAAGAAAGAAAGCATCTATCGCATTCCTTTGTTGTTCAGTTTAGTCAATAAAATCAACGAATCTGCGTCAATGCCAGGTGTATACATGCATAACCGCAAGGATTCCAAGCCTACCTGAAAAAAACATTGCTATATGTATGTGTATAAAAATTATATGTAATGTATAAAAATTATTGTTTGTCTATGTGGGAATCAGATCATAATGTACAGGTTGCGTCAGTTTATTGTTGCGCATCTGCGTTGTTTCTTTTTGTAGAGTGCACAGTATAGTAAGGTCAGTTGGGAAACATCGTTAAGAAAAAGATCACCATGACGTAACTCAATCTGCCAGAAATTAAGAAACGGTATGCTGTACTGCTTGGCATTCGCACCGGAAGCTACGATACGAACATTTCAGAGGATTCGGAAAGAGATGGATGATTCTAATGGTAATTCCGAAGGTACGGCAGCTCAGATGACTCACTTTATTTTGATAAGAATAGAACTTCCGAAATTGTTGCTGGAAGCCTTAGACTTAACACAGAAACCTACATCAAATGCTGTCCTGAGTCAAGACGGTGGCAGGTGAAAGGCTGTCTGTCTGGCAACAGAACTCTGCTCCATGCCACACAAGCAGAAGAACCCAGTCATGGTTGTAACACATCACTCAATAAATCCCGGGTCTAACAAATAAAACGACAACTTTTAGGCAAAATTCGAGTTTATTCATCAACATAGTCTCCTTCTAGAGTGATACACTGATTCCAACGCTTCTCTAACCATTCGATGCCTTTTTATAGAACGATTTGTCTTTGGTCTCTAAATACGCCTCAGTTTCCGATATTACTTCTTCATTGGAGCCAAATCTCTTTCCCTGGAGCCTTCTTTTGAGGTTTGCAAATACCCAGTAATGGCTGGGAGCCAGATCTGGAGAATAGGGTGGATGTGGAAGCAATCTGAAGTTCAATTCATGTAGTTTTGCTATCGTTGCGATCGACTTGTGACATAGTGCGTTGTCTTGGTGAAAGATCACTTTTTCTTCTTAATTTGTAGCCGTGTTTAGCGATTTCTCCTTTCAAACGCACCAATAATGCTATATAATATTAGCTATTGATGGTTCTTTCTTTCTCAACGTAAGCGATGAACAAAATACCTAGCGCATCCCAAAATACGCAGGCCAAAACCTTTCCTGCTGATGTTTGCGTCTTTGGTCGCTTTGGACGGTTTTCACCTGCTGCTGTCAACTTAGATGAGTGCCGATTTGACTCCGGAGTGAAGTGGTGGATTCATGTTTCATCCATAGTCACATATTTACACAAAAACCTCCTTGTTGCGTTGAAACAGTTACAAACAACACTCTGAATCGTCGAGGCGTTGTTGTTGTTTTTGATCGACTGTGAGCAAACGCAGCACCAACTTTGAACACAGCTTTCTCATTGACAAATGTTCATACAAAATGGTGAATACACTGCCTTCTGATATGTTCAACTCCTCAGCCATCTCATGCAACTTCAATTTACGATCAGCCAAAATGAGTTTGTGGATCTTTTTTATTTTTTCATAGATAACTGTAGATTTTGGGTGACCTGAGCGTTCAGCATCTTTTGTGTCTGTACGACCGTGTTTAAGGTCAGCATACCACCTCTCAACCGTTTTTTTTTTCCGACGGAATAACACTTATCAAGCCATTGCTTTGCTTGAACAGTATTTTTCCCACCAGAAAGCAATGCTTTATTAACACACGAAATTCAGATTTTTCCATTGTTTTGAAAATTTTCAACAGTAGCTTCACTTAAATAACTGTAATTTGTAAACTAATAATCTGATTGGGCCCAAATTTTGTCACGCGCCATTAAAGGTTAGTACTATAGAAGGTTAGTACTATAGAAGGTTAGTACTATAGAAACATTTATATGGATTTTTTTATTAGTAGCGCTATCTATATGTCAGGCCCGGTACTTATTGAGTGATGTGTTAAAATAATTTCTGCGACCGCATCACACCTTACATCTGGGTACTTTCCCCAGATTGCAACCCCTTTTGGTTTTTTATGTGTGAGGCGCAGTTAAACGAGAGGCCAAGAAAACTCCTTGTAACACAAGAGATGAACTCAAGGCAAGAATTATGGCAGCATTCACCAACTTAAACAAAGATACCCTCCAGAAGAGTTACAGAAGATTCCAAAGTTGTCAGAAAGCTGTGTTTAAAGCCAATGACGATTTCATTAAATAAATTTACTCTTTAGTATTTCAAGAAATTTTATTATAATTTTGGTGAATATATCTGCCAAAATGGAATGTCAGGGTTACTTTTCTTTTTTTGCATAATTTAGATGACAATTTATCCATCGCACCTGTAGTTCTAAAGAATGATGCTAAGAATATCATGGACCGAACTTTTGGCAACGACGAAGTTCTAAACACAATGGAAGCAAAAAGGACTCTCATACATAAAATCAAGAAGAGAAAATTGAAATTTTTAGGAAAGTGGGCTTGGAAAATTTGATACTCACAAGACAGATTGAAGGTAAGAGAGACAGAGGAAAGTAACACATGACCTACCCGGTTATCTTGAGTGAATAGATGGCGGATCAACGTCTTAGACGAGATAACAAAAAGACTGTTATGGTGAAACACACCTATTCCTCAGATAATGGACTCTCCCTCCTATATTAATAAGAGTTAACAGGAAGTTAATGGGAGAAGTTCTTAAGAGTTCTTTAGATTTCTATTGGAGTTCAGTAGAACTACTAGGCAGTTGATATTAGTCGGCAGTTAGCCGAATACTAAGAAGTCAGCTTTCAGTGGAAGATTACCAAGTTCCTAACATTTTGGGTACGTTAAGTTGATTAGTAACCAACATAGCACCTTCAGTGCGAAAAATACTCCACAACAAAGACAGAATTTATGAACAGCTACAAAACACAGGAAATTATGGAGATCCATGATCGTCAAAGACCTGAATAGAAACGACACATAAAAGAAGAAGAATTTAATCGAAGTTGAATGTTAGGTTCGTTGCCAGTGGCTAAATGCTGTCAGTTCAAAAACCATCAATAATTCTGTAAATCTGTAAATTATAATAGAATCAATACTTTATAAAATAATCAATGATTTTAAATTCAGGTTATTTTATACCTAACTAGCAGTATAGCCCGGCGTTGCTCGGGTGTAATGAAAGCTTTAAAACTAATCCATGGTCCTGGAGCTCAGACTCTTTAGACGTTGGCACGAAAGACTAAAAAGCAATAATTGCTTCCAGTTAAAGCGAAACCGTAGACTGAAAGAAAAATCAGTGGATGTAAATCAAATTTTGATTTCCTGGTATCGATATCAAATAAGTTTTTTCGTCGTAAACTGAATTTTGAAGGCTAAATAAGTCCTCTGAGTAAATGGTATCATGGCTGAAACTAAGAACTACAATTATACCTACTTAGAGCCAAACCCGAAGCAAAAACTAAAATAAAAGGGCTGAAAAAATACATACACACACACACACACACACACACACACATCTTGCATGATATATATATATATATATATATATATATATATATATATATTATCGATTTTTCTGCACTATTGTAAGAACTGCAACCTTGAAACTTCTGAATATCGTTTCTTATGTCTTTCTCTATGAGTGTATCAACTTTAATTAAAATCGGACCACTGTTTCTATAACCCGATTTTTTCGATTATCGATTTTCCATATTTATCGGGGGTACCTTGACACAAAACCTAGCTAAGAACACTCGCAGACGCTTATAGTACAACTGTGTAAATTTTCAAGAAAATTGGTTCAGCCGTTTCGGAGTCTATAGGTAACGGGAACACACACACAGACACAGTTCCATTTATAAATAAGTTTAGCTATCTGATACCAATAGAATGAGATTTTAATTTGGTTAAAGTTTATTTTCTGTTGTCGTGTCTCTTCAAGACGATCATGGTACTCCACAACTTTCAAGTCTTTGTAGTTCTTAGTAACATTTGTTTTTGCAATTCCTTCCACTTCTGGTTCTGATATCCATTCACACAAGCTAGTCCGGTAGGTGGGCAATTGGTTTTCCCTGTCTCTTTTGCTTCGATATGTCCCCTTAGTGTCAAATTCTCCAAACCCTCTTTCCTCATTATTTCTCCTAGGAATTTCAGGTAATTTTCTGATTCTGTGTCTTTTTTCTTTCCATTTCCCTTAAGATTTCTTCGTTGCTTACGCGTACCGAACATTTCAGCTCTCAGCATCCTTCTGTAGGATCACATTTCTGTTGTCTCCATTTTCCTCTTCATCTGCATGGAAATCGTCAACCTAATTGAATTGATATTACGGAACTTTTTTTTTCTTTCTGCCGAAATATTTAAAATACTTGCGAATAATGCCTGATGCCATTTTCAAAATCAGTTCAGAATCGAATATTTTGTTCGGCATTATAAAAAAATAACAATACATACTGTCAGAGCAATAGATAATGTCTAAACTCTGATAGGAATAAATTGAATACTTTAGTTGTTATAAATATGTAAAAGATATCACTTCATGCTGCTATGTCATCCTACAGCTAATATCCGTAATAAAAAAATTTAGATTATGTTCTTCTTCTTCTATGTGCCCTGTCCCTTCAGGACGTAGGCGATCATAGTTCTCCACGTCTCCCTATCCCTTGTGGCTCTTAGTATGTTTGCCCCTGTTACTCCTGGCAACCCCCGTTCCGTCATCCACCTGATCAGGCCCTGCAAATATGTTATCCGCTGCCTTCCTCTGTCTCTCTTTCCTTCTATCTGGCCAGTCAGTATCAGGTTCTCCAGGCTCTCCTTCCTCATTGCGTGTCCCAGGAACTTCAGTTGTCTCTTCCTGATGCTCAGTATTAATTTCCTTTTGGTTGCCATTCTTTCCAACACCCCATCGTTGCTTGCATATTTTTGGTCCACGATATCCGCAGCATCCTTTTGTAGAACCACATTTCCGCTGCTTCCAGTTTTGTCCTCATTTTCGATGATATTGTCCAGCATTCACTGCCATATTGAAGAACTGACATCACATAGCAATCCAGCACTCTTTTCTTTGTTTCTAGTGAAATTTTCCTGTGTGTTAGTACTTTACTCAGCTTCTGGAACGCGTCCTTTGCCATGCCAATTCGTCTTCGGATCTCTGTGTCGCACTTTCCATCTCCTGTTAGAACACTTCCTAGGTATTTAATTTTTTGTACTTGCTTGATTCTGGTATCCCCCACCTGTATTCGGCATTTTGGGTTACACCTTTTGCTGATGACCATGCATTCAGTTGGATGTTTCTAGCCACACTGATGAGCTGTGATACAGCGAAACAGGCTTGTATGTGGATGACTAATATATATATCGCCCTGGGTATGACGATAAACTACACCAGGCAGCAAGGCCTCGGATTGAGGTTTTGAGGACCGTGGAACTTTCTGTTAATTACTATTGTTCCCAGATCCAACATAACACGGGATGGTAGCATCTTTTAGGGTCCCAGCTATGGGAAAATAGTGAACTCTTAAAGTAAAATCAAAATACTAAGAAAATATAAAAATACATTTTTATAGTAAAACATTGTGTCTCCCCAACAAAAAAAAAAACAAAAAACAACAACAACAACAATTTGCTTAAATTAATCATATTAAGTTTGCACTCCATATTTGGAAAAAAAATACAGCTAAATAATTAAAATTTAATCATGAAATAATATCATTCTCTTGAATTAATTATAAAGTTTGAATTTTCTTATTTAAATTTCGACATTAAATAACCCACACTAGTTGATATGCCGTTAAAACAATATATATATATATATATGTGTGTGTGTGTGTGTGTGTGTGTGTGCATGTATATAAATATGCGTTTGTACATGTGTGCTAGTGTGTATGTATGGTGATTTTCTAAGCGTAGCTTACCGTTGGCACAAGACCGAACGTGTAAATCACCCAGTGAGGATCGAACACACTACTCAGTTCCTAATGATTCTAGTGAGACAAACTTTCTAACCACTACACCACGCCGAGGTACCCAATGTGTGTGTATGTATGTATATATGTGTACATGTGTGTATGCATGTATTTATATATATATATATATATATATGTATAAATATATGAGTGCCTGTGCGTATATATATATATATATATATATATATATATATATATATATATACACACACTCATAACACTCATATATATATTTACATATATATCCGAGTGAATACAGAACGAAAAAAAATTTTTTTTCAACGTCCAAACGTTAATTTAAAACAGTGCTCGATATATAATATATAGAGCTGTGAATATTTATTATAAATTATATTTTAGAACAGGTACAGATTTTTTTTATATATCCACTACAAATAGTACATTTGTTTCGACATTGAAACTACAATGTCTACCGTCTGATGAGACATTGTAGTTTCAATGTCGAAACAAATGTACTATTTGTAGTGGATATATAAAAAAAATCTGTACATGTTCTAAAATATAATTTGTAATAAATATTTACACACAAACACACACACACACACAAACACCACACACACACACACACACACACACATATATATATATATATATATATGCATATATATGTGTGTGTGTGTGTGTGTGTGTGTGTGTGTGTGTGTGTGTCTGTGTTTGTGTTTATTTATGATATGACAGTGATGATGAGCGATGAAGAAGGACGAACAATAAAAATAATGTTTTGTAACATCAAGGTCACATTCTCATCTTCTCGTTGATCAATCTTGGCCGACATCTATCCAAGTAATAACAGATTAAATATCTATGCGAGCAACCCGATATAGATCTACAGTTCAATGCGTCAGCAGTCTGCTTGTACGTGTGTGTGGGTGCGCCTGCATCTGTTCGCAGTTATTTATACTGATTATGAAGATTGCCAATACTGGCCAGTAAAAATTCACACACAATCAGATATGCACGCAAATGATGGTATCCTCCTGTTATTTTGTTTGACAATGTAGAATTGGGTGTGTTGGACAGCCAGAGTATTTGAAATAGCAAAAGGATTCAAATATATCACAACTAGCAGTATAGCCAGGCGTTGCTCGGGTGTGATGAAAGCTTTAAAACTAATCCATGGTCCTGGAGCTCAGACTCTTTAGACGTTGGCACGAAAGACTAAAAAGCAATAGTTGTTTCCAGTTAAAGCGAAACCGTAGACTGAAAGAAAAATGAATGGATGTAAGTCAAATTTTGATTTCCTGGTATCGATATCAAATAAGTTCTTTTCGTCGTAAACTGAATTTTGAAGGCTAAATAAGTCCTCTGAGTAAATGGTATCATGGCTGAAACTAAGAACTACAATTATACCTACTTAGAGCCAAACCCGAAGCAAAAACTAAAATATAAGAGCTAAAAAAATACAGATATACAGGCAGACACACACACACACACACACACACACACACACACACACACACACACACACACACACACATCTTGCATGATATATATATATATATATATATATATATATATATATATATATTATCGATTTTTCTGCACTATTGTAAGAACTGCAACCTTGAAACTTCTGAATATCGTTTCTTATGTCTTTCTCTATGAGTGTATCAAATTTGATTAAAATCGGACCACTGTTTCTATAACCCGATTTTTTCGATTATCGATTTTCCATATTTATCGGGGGTACCTTGACACAAAACCGAGCTAAGAACACTCGCAGACGCTTATAGTACAACTGTGTAAATTTTCAAGAAAATCACACACACACACACACACACACACACACACACACACAGGCAATTTTCCATTTATAAATAAGTTTAGATATTCCATTATCATGACAAGCATAAATATTCGCAAGACTTTGTTTTTGAAACGTTTAACCCCAAGCAAGGCAGTGATGCCACTGGTGCTACGTAAAGAGAGCGAAAGGTTACGTCAATATAGAATGGGTAAGAGAAGGATGAGAATATCGGTGTGAAAAGAATTACGTTAGGGTAAAGTGAGAGAAACAAGATTCATGGAATATCGGGGAAAAGGATAAGAAATGATGAAAGCCAAAGAGATAAAAGATGGTGATTGATGTTGTATTTAAATCTTTGGAGATTATAGCTATCAGGGGAGCAAGTATACAGAAGGGAGTTTCACAAACGGGAAGTGCGAGAGAAAAAGCTATCATACTAGCAGAGGCGGTTACATTTAACTATTTTGATAGTACTTACCGCAGTTTAGATGACTAGAACAAGGATAACAATTTTCTGTGAGAAAAAGAGCACTATGGCGTAATTTAATGCTGTACTCTGTGGCATTCGCATAGGAAGCTCCAATACTAACATTTTGGAGTGTTTGGGTTTCAATCTGAGGAGAGAACAGAGAATCGATTCGGAAAGAGATTGATGAGTCTGATGGTGATTGCAAAGGTATGGCAGTTCAGAAAATTAACTCTGATTGTTCTGATAAGAAAAGAACTCCTGAATTTTTGGTAAGATCCAGATCATGATTGATAATGATCCTTCCAAATCAATCAGGTCCATAGCCAGGGACACAGGATTGTCTCAGTTTCTCATCAGACAAGTAATGCATGAAGACATTCGGTATTTCTCATACAAGATCAGAAAGTGCCAATTCTTATCCCAAGCTATGTAGGACAAGAAGAAAGACCGAAGAATTTGAATAAACCCAAGCATCTCCTACAACCGAAAATGCTTTGGCTTTTCTCGGTTTTTCTCTTTTACTCGCTCATAAGGTCAAAGATGGGGAAATGAAAATAAAAATAAAAATAAAGACGAATTCTTCAAATTTACTTTTTCTCGTTTACAGATTTTAGTATTTGTCTATATCTCTGACAGGAGGTAGTATTTACATTATTTACATTCTTTAAACTGTTGTCCATCTTTATTGCCACGTTTACGACATTTCGGCTTACTTCAAGTGCTAGGAATTATGAACCGAACATTTTATTTCTATCACAAGGGTATATCATTCTCGTTCCATCTACGAAGCCACTTCTGGTAGCCATGTAGTTATCTCCCTTTAACTTAACTTTCTAAATTATTTGTTCGCTACTGCTGTAATTTGGTATTGAACTCACAACTCTTTGGGTCAAGTCACTGGAATTATTCACTGGGCCGTGTGTCCTTGAGGACACAGATTTTAGTGTTGCCACATTGGTAATTCTCTCTCCTTTCTATAAATTGGGCTTCCTTTCGAATCTTTTTTTAAAATCAGTTCACCCCAAGCAAGGCAGTAAAGCCGTCATCGTCTTGTGCTATTGGCCGAGATAGAACTCACTACACCCCTTCAGTATTCCCTGTGCATTTGGAACCCTGGCGCAGTTTTGGAGCGAAATTCATAATCTTGTCAAAAAGCTGAATATTTGATGCTTCGCCAGGGCTACCAAGGGTGTTTTTATTGTGACACCAACACTAGATGGGTGCCTCCAGGCCCCATCTTGTTAACCCATAACTGGAGGGAAGCGACGGATTAATACCTTTCCCAAGGGTACTAGTACTGAAGTGTATGCAGGGTACTCAACTGGAATTCGAACTCGACACACCGATTTCTCTTTCCAAGCCGATATCCACTGCACCACAACGCACATCGTCACTGAACGCTTACAGCGCCTGGTATTCCCAAGTGGTCACCTATCTAAGTACTGACCAAGCTCAACGTTGCTTAACTTCGGTGATCAAACGAGAACCGGTGTACTTAACGTGATATGCTGTAAGCCCCTAAGTCACAAGGGGTTACTAGGCGTGGAAGAGTTAGAAACAGGGCCTTGCTAACCAGCGAGAATAAAGTTAACCAAAAGGACAGTACATAGCGATTTACATTGCATTTAGATTTTTGAAGATTAAAGTTGTCTGAAAAGCATGGAGCTGGAAGGAAGTTTCACAAGTGAGAAGTGCGATAAAAGAAACTGTTTGTAGAAAACATACAATTACATATAGACAACTCATCTCTAAATCGATGAGACCTTGTCAACAGTCTAGTACCGCTTAAATTAAAAAAGGTTTCGGTTCTATAACGAAGAGCTCATCTAAACAATTACCATGAAAGTAGTCATAGATAAGGCACAGGGAAGTAACCTTACGATGGTGGGAAAGTCACTGAAGCCAAGATTCTAGGTCAGGTTCAATAATATTATTGATCCTTCTTTGAATTTTGTTCAGAACCTCAATATATATAGAAGAAGCTCAAGCATAGGTATGGCAACAAGCAGGAATCTGAAATCAATGCCTGTCAAATACAAAAACTACAACGGTTGAAAGATCTTGATATGAGATACAACAATGTCTACTATTAGAGTGTGAAAACAATTGTCAACATCAGCAAAGGCCGCTGAAGTAATTATCTAGAAGTATTGCTGAATAAGATCTCAAATTATTTACTACCAAGAAACCAGTTTCATACTTAGAGGTCATAGCTGCAATTGTAAAAGCTTCTTTTCAAAAACTGAGACTGATGAGTTGGGACTCAAAGTACAATTGGCAATGGAAAAAGCCGAGCTTCCCAAATCAAACATCACAAGAAAAGTATGGGACACTTTGTTAGTATCAAATTCAATACATCAGTAATGGTACACGAGACTAGATTATTCAACAGTAGGATGTTATATCGTATTATTTAACAGGTCTTAGTCTCTCACAAAGTCACAAGAAAATAAATGATCGGCCCAACTCATTCACTGCAACATGTATAATGCAGGCAATTTCATGTTATATTTGAGATTAACTTCTGTAATACTTTTGGTATTACTTGTTTTTTAAACTATCCAACATAGTTCGAATGCGCCCTGAATCATTTGCAGAATTCTAAAACAATGTAAGTCTTCCCAGTAACTCATTCTGCCACGTATATGGAGTACATCCGGGACAAATATTATGGAGGACATCCGGGACTAAATAATGACACTACTTGTTTTCAGTTAGAACAAGAAAGAAAGAAAGAAAGAAAGAAAGAAAGAAAGAAAGAATATAAAAGTGTTTAATATCTGTCTCAGTAAAATAGAAAAAGCTGTCAATTTGAAATCTTTTCATTTGTACCCACTTACTTCTTAAAATTACGACCAGCATTCATATTTATATATGCATAAATGGAGTACGCCCGGGATAAATTACGCCCAGGACTAAAAAACACCAGGGAATAGCCAAATGGCATCAAAATAGTTCTGGCAAATTTATGGGCTGCTCAGTACTTACATTAGTCCATATGTCGCGCATTTAACCTCCCTCGCAGATAGAATTGTTGACAACATAAGTCACAACAAGTTGTACAGAATGATGAGACTAACAACCTCAGAAATGTCAGCTTTCAGATTGATAGAGAAATTCAGACAAATCAACCAGATAGAGTTGGCTAGTTGGCTGCCTTCTGATAGATGTTGCAGCGCCAGGCGACTAAAACACTTTGTTGAAAACGTTTGAGAAGCTAAGTTAATAGATGACATTCGAGATAGAAATCAGTATAGTGTGGCACCACAAGACAACAATCTTACCTCTTGTTACTTTGGAGTTTTGTGATTGATATTAACAGGACCAAATAAATACTTGAATTAAATTCATGATTGCTCTAATATATAACAATTGAAAAATAGTTTATACCCATGGATACTTCCAATACCTCGTCGTAGAGATTTCTTTCTATATAGGGGTCACAATTACATTCTTTGTTTTTCCTTGATTGCATGGCGCCTCATCTGCTTGCATATTCTGATACAAAATGGCGTTGTTTCTTGAAGTCTCGCATTAAAAGTTGGTGCAACTCGAACTACACAAAACAAATGCAAAACACAACAACAGCAATAATAATAATAACAACAATAATACACGATGTGATTATTATACCAATTTAACAAATCGTCAAAACCAACGCAGGCGACTAAATATTAATAATAATAATAATATTGGCAATAGTTTTCTTTTGATAGATGTTGCATCTCTACCCAACAAAAACACATGTTCGAAAACGTTTGAGAAACTAAGTAAATACAAAGACCTCGCAATAGAAATCAGTTGAGTGTCGTACCGCAAGATAACGACATGACCTCCTGTTATTTTGAGGCTTTTGGAATGGGCAAATACATCTGGAACAAATTCCTGGAAGGCATAAGATATATGAATTGCAAAAAAAAAAAAAAAAAAAAATGGTTACTTCTCTTATTTTATGACGATTTCTTTTCATTCAGTGACCATAATTACATTTTTTTTCTCTTTGCAAAATAAACGTAACAAAGGCGGAATTTGAACACACGTCATCGATTTCTTCTTTATGTGCCGTGTCCTTTCAGGACGTAGGCGATTATGGATTTTCACTTACCCCTATCTCTTAGCGCTCTTAATATTTTTCCTCTTAGTATCTCTCTCAAACCCCACTCCGCCATCTACTTGCTCAAGCCTATCAAGTATGTCTAGCGCTGCTTTCCCAAGTCTCTCTTTCCGTCCTGTGAGTATTAGATTCTCCAAGCCATCCTTCCTCATTAACAGTCCCAGAAATTTCAGCTGTCTTTTTCTGATATTAAGTCTAAGTTTCCTTTTCATTTGCATCCTCTCCAAAACCTTTTCTTTGCTCACATGTTTGGTCTATGGTATCCTCACCATCCTTCTGTAGCACTACATTTCTGTTGCTTCGAGTCTCTCCTTCATCTTTGAGGGGATTATCGAGTATTCGCTGCAATATAGGAAGGCATATATCACATATAATTTCAGTACTCTTTTCTTTGTTTCCAACGAAAATTTCCTGTCTCTTAATACTCTGCTTAGCTATTGAAATGCGTCCTTGGCCATGCCAGTACGCCTTCGAATCTCAGTGTCACACTTTCCATCCTCTATCGGAAGAATTCTCAGGTACGAGGGTCATTCAATAATTAAGGAGAATTTTTCGGTATAAGGACTTCTAATACAGATAGAAGCTTACCTTTTTTTATTTTTCAACGTAGTCTGCCAGCAGTGTCACACACTTTTCCTATCTGTGCACAAGCTTCCGTATTCCCTCAGCATAAAAATCTTTGGACTGATGTATCAGCCAATTGCTCACAGCACTTTTGACTTCATCGTCACTTTCAAACTTCATGCCTCTTGTGAACGCTTTCAAGGGACCAAACAGGTAAAAGTCTGAAGGGGCAAGGTCTGGGCTGTAAGGGGGATGAGGGAGCAGTTCTCAGCCCAGCTCGTTGATGGTCTGCATCGTTTGGGCTGCTGTGTGATCTGACCTTCGAGTAGGCAAGGTCATCATGGACAATTTTGTGTGCTGTCCCAACAGATAGGCTCAAAGTCCTTGCAATGTCATCCACTGTCACCCTTCTGTCAGACTGAATGAGGTCATTGACTGATTCGATCACCTCAGGAAACCTCACTTCCGTAGGCCTCCCAGGCCTGTCTTCATCCTTAACACTCCTCCGTCCTTCTTTAAACCATTTAACCCACTTGTAGACATTCTTCTATGAATTTCAACTGGTTTGAAACCTTCAGCAACCAAAAACTTCATAACTGACCTCTGTTCATTCCTGGAGCATACTTCTTGGTCGGCCATCTTTGTTAATCTCCAAAACTCTCGAAGATTTTTTTTCAATCTGCAAAAAAATTAAATCCCTTTGAAAGAGAAGTAAAGGAAAAATTAAAAAAAAGTAAGCTTCTATCTGTATTAGAAGTCCTTATACCGAAAAATTCACCTTAATTATTGAATGACCCTCGTATTTAAATTTCTGCACCTGTTTCATTTTAGTATCCCCGACCTTTAGTTTGGGCTCATCTTTTTGCTGATGACCATGCATTCAGATTTCTTATAGTTTATATGTAGTCCTTTCTTCTCACTTTCTCTTGCTACCTTCTGTAGGAGGTCATGTATTTTCCTTTCCGTGTCCTCTATCAGCACGGTATCATCTGTGTATTTTATATTGGTAAGATTGTGGCCGCCAATGGTGAATCCTGGCAGGACTTCTAGTTTTCTCAGAATTGTTTTGCTGTACATATTGAATAGATTCGGTGAGGAAACACATACTCATTTCACTTTTCATTAAAATAACTATCCCGACAACCATCGAAATATTACTGTCTGATAATGAGAAGTAATTAGCCTTCATGGAAATTACAACAAAATTTAGTAACCATAATATGGTAATTCTCCCCTGCCTACCCATGGAAAGAAAAGAAAACAAAGCCATCATCCTAAATTAACAAAACAAAACATCGGTTACATCATTCTAAGATTTACTTATCTGATATTTGTTTTCATTGAGATTTCTCTGGCCTGAGTCGTGCAATAATGCAAAGATTGATTGCGATTTGTAGTAAAATAGTCCCATTTCTCGAAGAAATAATGTCAACTATTCGGATCGTCTAACGTCAGAAACACGTAATTTACAATCGTTTTTATGTGCCAGTTGCACAGTGGTATATTTTTTCTTTAAGCAGTAAAAATCAGTTGGGGTTCCAGTCCTAAAAGTATTAAGGTTGTTTTTGTGTGCGCATGTGTCTTTCTTTCCATTCCTTTATCGTATATCTTCGTGAATTTATTTATTTTTCTTCTGTTAACCGCGATTTTTACTATTATTTTCTTAGTATTCGTTTTGTTTTTTCGTTTTTACCTTTCTTTTCCTTCGGAATTTTTCTTTCTTTGTACATTCTTTATTCTTTATGAGAATTACTAAGCTTAGCCCAACGAGATCGGAAGAAATCAGAGAGAATAAAGTGAGTTTCATGTTGAAAGGACTTGCTTACCTAGAAATCCATCTAAACCCGAACAACGATTACTGGCTCTCGTAGCAAATACGTCAGTCAGTGAAGTGTCATACGCGATACACGCTTTGGGCGATCATGTCTATTTCAAGACTTGACTAACTAGGCAGAAGATTATCCCACAGTTGGTTGCCATTACTTTCTGTGGTAGACTGGTTGCCAGCCAAGGCTATAGAACTCAATTTGTCCTGTTATTTAACCCATAATTGAAGGAAAGAGACGGATTAGTACCTTTCTCAAGGCTATTTGCGCGTAAGTGAATACAATGAATTCAACTGGAATTCGAAATCGGCACTCCGATTTGTCGTTCCGAGTCAATATCCACTGCACCACAACGCACATCCCTGCACCACAACGCACGTTCCTTCGCAAATACGTAACTTGTCTTGAAACAAAGCGAGTCGCATTCGTATTTACTAAATTTAGTTACAAATTTTTGGCAACCAGGGAAGATCGATTTTACCCATATCTTAATCTTGAGAGTTTAATTTAAGTTTTCTTTTTTTCACTTCTGTCTATTTTCGTTTTGGCATATAATTCACTTTATTCATTCGCTTCATCGAGTAAATGTTTTATTCACCCTTGTTTGTTATCAAGTTTGATGGCTGGCTCATTGGTTAATAAACGAGTGGTATGTACATCGTCCGGAGTCACGTCCTGGTTAAAGAAGCTTGATCCCTCCACCAAAGGACTAGATTTATTAGACGGCTAAGAATCTCATCTGACCTCAGTTCCATCGGAATTTTGAGGCTATCATGAGAATGTTTTATTGGACTTTCTCAGTATTTAGAAGCATTCTTGACGGGATTCAATACAAGAGTTTCACGAACAAATTGAAGAACTAACATGCAAATAAATAAAAATGTTCAGTTACTCCATTTACTCGTTTAAAGCCCGTGGGGATTTTGTGAAGACTTCTGGTAGGGAATCAACTGTTTCATTGAGTGATGTTTATCATAAATGCAGGCTTTGTTATATATTCATTTTTTTTCCATTTTTTTCATGGTTCAGTAGATATATGCGATATCCTCAAGGACGCATGGCCCAGTGGATATAGAAGTTGATTAGTTCATGTAACTTGACCTAATGTTTGCTAGAATCAATTCATTGATTCTAGCACACATAAATTTACTACTTCTCTATATAGGAAACCAACTAGCATAAATTCGTGTCTTCTTAATTATAATAGTGAATGTCCCCAACGATATAAGTTAGCTGTTATAAAAAACTTACTTCAACGCACACAAATGATATCTTCTTCCAAATCTATATTTTATAAAGAATTACACAACATTAAGCAAACACTAGTCAATAATGGATTTCCTAACTCCGTTATTGATCAACAAATTAAAATGTATCTCACCAAACTTAACAATAGCTCTAACAATAATGATAATATTAATAATAATGGTTTACATCAAAATAAACATAACACTATTAACTTATACTATTGCAACCAAATACATAATAATTATAAACAAGATGAAAAAACTCTCAAAAACATAATACGTAGAAATGTTAAACCAGTCGAAAGTAATAATCAAATTAAACTCATTATATATTATAAAAAGTTTAAAACAATTGACCTCATAGTCTATAATAACCCAACAGGCACTAAACTAAATTCTTTACAAAAAACCAATGTAGTGTACCAATTTACATGCCCATTCAGAGATTGCATCTCTGATACTACTCAAAAACCTAGTACATATATTGGTTTTACCACAACCACGCTCTCCCGTAGACTTACATGTCATCTTTCTGATCAGAGTACTATTAAACAACATTTCTCTGAAAAACATAAACATGTAGGTAATATCAGACAGATTTTGGTCAACAATACGGTGATCCTTACTCATACACACAGTAAGAGGAACCTGCAGATATTGGAGGCCATGTACATCAAATCAAAACAACCAACACTCAATAAAATCAACTTTAAAACAGGAAATAACATATTACATTGCATTTGACTAGATGGTTTTGTTGTCATTTCGCGCTATCCCGCGGTGTGACGTCATAAAACCGCATCGCAAACTTAAGAACTGCGTTTATTATTTTTGGTAACTATTGCCGTTGCCAAGCGGAGTTTTATGTCAACACAAAATAAAATCGTCGGTGATGGTGGATTTTATAATATTTCAGTTTAAACTACCTCTCTGAAGATGGCTCATGTGAGCCGAAAGCTTAGAAGAAAACCAATAAATAATTATCCAAATGTTGGAGAATTTTTGTCTTTATTTTCAACCGAAATTAAAGCAAAAATACGACGTTTAGAACGGCTCATGATTAAACATAATAGACATTCATTGTCTCTTATATTTAATAGCATATGTCTGGAAAATTACTTGCTGCCTCGATATACTAAATATATATATATATATATATAGTCATCCGCAGACAGATCTGTTTCGCTGTATCACAGCTGATCAGTACGGTTAGACTCCGATTGCTTTTAACCCAGGATTGAAAGCCGACCGAATTAGCGTCAGTCGGCGATTCTACCTCTGAGCTATGGGCGCTCGGTAAAAGATGGCAGACTTTTTAGCGTGTATATATTATCATTATACACGCCCAATAGCCAGAGTGCTCTCATTCATTACTGAATGGGCGATGCGTACATATTGCTTAATTACTTAATTTCTGGTCATAATAAGATTAGGCCAGTGCACATTTGTATTAAAAAGTGTTCAATACAATTATATTGTAGAACTTTTGAATATTTTCTATTTGTAAACGAGTACGAATGGAATATATATATATATATATATATATATATATATATATATATTGTCATCCGCAGACAGATCTGTTTCGCTGTATCACCGCTCATCAATATGGTTAGACACCGATTGCTTTTTAACCCAGGATTGAAAGCCGACCGAATTGGTGTTAGTCGGCGATTCTACCTCTGGGCTATGGGCGTTCGGTGTAAGAAGACAGACGTTTTAGCGCATATATTATCATTATACGCGCCCAATAGCCAGAGTGCTCTAATTCATTTTACTGTATATATATATATATATATATATATATATATATATATATTAGAAAAGGAAATAGGGTTGTTCCAACGAGAAAAATTGGTATAGAATAACAAGTGTGAGAGGCCGTGAACGTTTAGTTTAAAGTGTATATTTATTGTTGAATAAAGATATGATACATATTATGATATTTTAAGAGTTCATAATGGCATATATATATAATGATGTGTCAAAAGAAAATAAGACAAATTTAAATATATATATATATATATATAAACATGTGAAAAGTGTATGTATATAATTATAAATATCAATATATATATATATATGCAATTTGTTATATATTATATTGTTTACATATTATATATGCGTGGTACTTATGTAAAAGCGCTCACTATCAGTGATAGAGCAGACATATTCATATAGATAGGTGTGAGTTTGTAACCCTGGGTTTCACGCTTTTGCGACCGTCAAACAAAAGCGTGAAACCCAGGGTTACAAACTCACACACACACACACACACACATATATATATATATATATATATATATATATATATATATATATACTTAACAACTTGGCCCTCAGAAACAAAAGGAACTCGATACATAAAGCCACAAGTTTGTTCGCCTGAAGAGAGTCAACTTTAGACTCGAAACATGTCTAGCGTCACAAAACCATTATTATAACATGTATAATAATAACAACAATAAATATACACTTTAAACAAAACGTTCACGGCCTCTCACGCTTATATATATATATATATATATATATATATACACACACACATATATATATATATATATGTGTGTGTGTGTGTGTGTGTGTGTGTGTGTATTCGTCAGTGTGTCTAAACGTGCCTTGTTTGACACTAGAACGTAAATAATCGTAAATGCCAGTGTAAACTGTTGTACATGCGTGATGACGTCATACCATGCGTTTAAGAAAGAAAAATCGAAACAAAAGGCGTGAATAATGCATTCAGAATAAGGTTTTGACGGCTCAATGTACTCGTAATACAGTGGCCTACAAAAATAAGAAGTAGACATTCAGATCCGGCAAGGATGGCTTGCTTTACCCAGGCGAAAATAACTCTACTAAACATCAACATTAACTTGCTTTCGTTTATTTTGGCAAGTTTCATCCGCATCAATAATTCAACAGTTTAATTCTTAAAATCCATGTAACTATCATTATTTTATTATTCGTTTTACTCCGTTTTATTGACTCTTTGATGAAGCATTTCTATTAATACTTTATTACTAGTTTTTTTTCCATCTCATTATTGTTGCTCTAAAGAGCAACAATAATGATTTCACGCAATCAAAAACGGAATAGGTCATTATTTATGAGGTATTGGCAGGACGTAACGATTGTGCTAAGTAAGGGAGGGAGAGTCAGGATTATAATTAGATTGCTAATATTTTCCATTTTGATATTGCTGCTCTTTAAATTAAGTATTTTCACTATTAATATTTTATCCTTAGTTTTTCTATTTCTCATTATTCATGCTTTTTTAGATGAAACACTATCATTATTATTATTATTTTATTACTAGTTTTACTCCATCTAATTATTGTTGGTTTTTAGATGAAGCGTTTACGCTATGATTATTTTATTATTAGTTTTATTTCATCTTATTTTTTTGTTGATTTTTAGATGAAGCATTTTCATTATGAATAGTTTACAATTTTTTTTGCCATTCTTTTATTCTCATCATAATTGTAATTTTATTTTTTACAAATTAATTAGCATTTATCTCATTTGCTATTGTATAATTTTCGGTCATCCTGTGTGCTCTAATTTCACAAAAATTGCAAAAACAGCGTAAAGGGGAAAATTTTTTCTCAGAATTTATCCCAGAATGGAAGAACATGAGCGACAGGTGTCATCGGACAGTTATCCTGCGACCGTTCGCGCCAAACAAAAAATAACTCTTGGGGTGTGGAACGTCAGAACGATGAACAACTGTGGACAGCTGGAAAACGCGAAGCATGAGGTGACTAAATTGAACGAACATTTTAGGTAAATGTGAAACAAGATGGCCGAACAATGGAGACTTCATAAGTGACGACCACAGAATTATATATATTTTCAGGCGGTGAAAATAATGAAAAAGGAGTTGGAATGATAGTGGATAAAGACACAAGGAAATGCGTTATGGAATACTGCCAGATATCTGAAAGAATTCTGGTAGTTAAACTGAAAGGGAGGACTCTCAATATATCGGTTATAGTGGTATATGCACCGCCAACACAAAGTAGGGAAGAAGAAATCAAATCCTTCTACTCCATGATAGATTATACCAAGGCACAGTGCAAATCACAAGAAATCAGAATTATCATGGGAGATCTGAATGTCAAAGTTCAGAGAGAGAGAGAGAGAGAGAGAGAGAGAGAGAGAGAACACAGGTTAGTAAATTTAGGAATACTATTAGTAGAAATCAATATATACAGTCATGCCGTGAAATAGTATGTCCGGGTAATGAGTCTATATCCAAACAACTCCAACTAATTCTGCACCAACTTGCTGATCAACTAGGCAACTCTACAACTGCCGTTCTCTGTATAGGCAGGATTATATGTAAACATCAACAATTCCATTCTTGTATACAAAAAGGGGCGATCCCACAGGCACCACAATGGCCGCTGTGACCGGTAATACCCAACACCTTGCTCCAAGAGCACCCAAGACGATTATGGACACGAAGAGGTCCAGGAGGAGATACTAAGAACCAAATTGATTATATTGCTATGAACAAGAGATTCAAGAACGCAGTACTTCACTGCAAAAACTACCCAATGATGACTGCGCAAGTGACTACATACCAGTTATATGCAAACTAAGCAAAAAACTACGGAGATTAAAGAAAACTAACGCAACTCTAAGACTGCAGTACAAGAGACACATGAATAACCCGAACCTGCAGGAAATATACACGGACCGTGCTAAAAAGAAATACGAATGACAAATTGGAAACAGAAGCTCAAAATGTGACGCATTAAGAGAAGCACTAGTGACATCAACGAACAACCTTATCCCAAAGGAAAAAGCACATCGGAAGAAAAATAAACACATCACTGAAATGACTCTTAATATGATGCAAAAGAGGCAGAAATCAGTGCCAAGATATGGAACAGAATACAGGAAAATACACAAGGAAATGAGGTTTAGTTGGTTGTTTTATGGCATATCAACCTCGTTGGGTCATTTATTGCCAACTAAATTTTATTTATTATTTGCTGGTAATACCTTTTTCTTTCAACAATTTAATGTTTTCTTTTATATAAGTTTTGTGTCTAGTAATACTTTTTTCTTTTCGAGTACCAAGATTCATTGGGATTTGTTTTTAAGGGCAGGGTCCCCAAGTCCTACCCATAACTGGAGGGAAGAGACGTAATTATACCTTTCCCAAGGGTACCAGTGCTTAAGAGAATGCAGGGTATTCAACTGGAATTCGAACTCGGCTCACCGATTTCTCTTTCCGAGCCGATATCCACTGCACCACATCGCACATCCATCACTAAACGCTTACAGCACCTGGTATTCCCAAGCGGTCACCCATCTAAGTACTGACCAGGCTCAACGTTGCTTAACTTCGGTGATCGAGCGAGAACCGGTGTGTTCAACGTGATATGGCTGTAAGCACGCACATCCATCACTATACGCTTACAGCACCTGATATTCCCAAGCGGTCACCCATCTAAGTACTGACCAGGCTCAACGTTGCTTAACTTCGGTGATCGAGCGAGAACCGGTGTGTTCAACGTGATATGGCTGTAAGCACGCACATCCGTCACTAAACGCTTACAGCACCTGGTATTCACAAGCGGTCACTCATCTTAGTACTGACCAGGCTCAACGTTGCTTAACTTCGGTGATCGAGCGAGAACCGGTGTATTTAACGTGATATGGCCGTAAGCTAGTAAATAAGGAGAAAATACATAGAGGCTAAAGAAAGAAAGCTCAACGACAAATGCATCGAAATAGAGAGACTGAGCACGACAAATAAAAGAGATATACATAAAATAAATAAAGGAACTAACAGGAAAAAACCTGCTCAGCAACAGGGTGTGTAAAAGCAAATGAGAGAACACTCATACCAGAAAAAGAAAAACATACATCATAGATGAGACGAGTATATCGGAGATCTCTTACACAACAAGAGATAGCAACCGGCAATACACAGAAATACGGACTGGCCAAAAATATTGAAAACCAAAGTGGAATCGGCATTATCCAAATTAAACAGAAACAAAGCAGTAGAATCCGACGTTATTGTAATAGAGATGATAATGTTGGAAAGAATGGCAACAAAAAGAAAATTAATACTGAGCATTACGATGAGACAACTGAAGTTCCTGGAACATGCAATAAGGAAGGACGGCTTGAAGAACTTGATACTGACTGGCCAGATAGAAGGAAAAGGAGACAGAGAAAGGCAGCGTATAACATATTTGCAAGGCCTGATCATGGGGAATGACGGAACAGGGGTTGCGAGGTTTAACAGGAGCAAACATACTAAGAAGCACAAGGGATAGGGAGACGTGAAGAACCATGATCACCTACGCCCTGAAGGAACAGTGCACATAGAAGAAGAAGAATGTCCTTAGAAGGATTTGGCATAGACATGATCACAGCAATAATAAATGAACTCTACAACGGCGGCAATATACCGTAGGACCTAAGAAGATCGATTTTCATAGCACTGCCTAGGAAGCAAGGTGCAAAGGAATATGAACTCCCCCACTCCCCGAACAATCAACTTAATGAGCCACATAACAAAACTCATCATCCGGATTCTGATGAACAGAGCACGCAGCAGAATTGGCCTAGAGATAGGATAAGAACAGTGTGGCTTCGTTAAAGATACCGGAACAAGGAATGCGATATTCATGCTCAGAATGCTATCTGAAAGAGCAAAACAAATGCAGAAGGACCTTCATCTGTACTTTATTGACTGCGCAAAGACAATTGACAAAGTACGCCGCAAAGACTTGATCGACATGCTCGGCAACCTTGACATTTTCAGGAAAGACATTAGGATAATCAAGAACCTATATTGGCAGCAAACCGCTTGCGTCCGGATAGGAAATGAATTCAGCAGGTATACAAGAATATAAAGGGGCGTAAAACAAGGATGTGTTTTCTCACCGGATCGATTCAACTTATACAGCAAAACAATTCTGAGAGAAATAAAATCCTTGCCAGGATTTGTCATTGGAGGCCACACTCTCAACAATATTAAGATATGCGGATGACACGGTGCAGATAGCAGACACGGAAAAGAAAATGCAGGACCGTCTTCAGAAGATAGCAAGGTAAAAGCCAAAAGAAAGGACAACATAAATTTCAAGAAAACTGAATGTATGCTCGTCAGCAAAAGGAGACCTTAAAATGCCAACTACAGGTTGGCATTTTAAGGATGTGCGTTGTGGTGCAGTGGATATCGGCTCGGAACGAGAAATCGAGGAGCCGAGTTCAAATTCCACTTGAATCCATTGCATTCAATTTCGCACAAATACCATTGGGAAAGGTATTAATCCGTCTTTTCCCTCCAGTTATTGACTAAATAACAATACCGATTGGGTCCTATAGCCTTGGCTGGCAACCTGTCTACCGCAGAAAGTAATGGCAACATACAGTCATGAAAGAGACATGATCGCCCAAGCGTGTATCACATATGGCACTTAACTGACTGACAGGTTGGAGACACTATAATAAAAAAGTAAAGAAATTTAGATACCTGAGAAGCGTGGTGACAGAGGATGGAAAGTGCGACGTTGAGATCCGAAGACGCATTGTCATGACCAAGGATGCATTTGAAAAGCTAACCAGAGTACTGAGAGACAGGAAAATCTCATTGGAAACAAAGCAAAGAGTGCTGGACTGCTATGTGATATCTCTTTTTCTGTATGGCAGTGAATGTTGAACGATCTTCTCAAGGATGAAGGAGAGGCTTGAGGCAGCAGAAATGTGGATCTACAGAAGGATGCTGAGGATACCATGGACTGAGAGTACGAACAACGGTGAGGGGTTGGAGAGGAAGCAAACGAGAAGAAATCTCATACTTAACATCAGGAAGAGACAGCTGAGGTTCCTGGGACACGTAATGAGTAAAGAGAGTCTCGAGAACCAAATACTTACAGGACGGATAGAAAGAAAAAAGACAGGGGGAAGGAACGTGAGACATATTTGATATACCTGAGCAAATGGTTAGTGAAGCGGGATTCGAGAGAGATACCTAGAGGAAAAATATTGAGAGCGACAAGAGACAAAGCCAAGTGGAAGTCCATGATCGCCTACATTCTAAAGAGGCACGACACAAGAAGAAGAAGAAGAAGAAGAAGAAGAAGAAGAAGAAGAAGAAGAAGACCCAGAGAAAATAAGTAGTTCAGCTAGTATTAAATATAAAAGATAAAATGTTAACATGTAAATAAAATTTTATCCACTTTGTGTTAGATCTTGGCTGCATATAGAGCCCTCTTAGTTTACTATTTGCATATTATTTGTTTTACTGGTGGTAGTTGTCGATGGTGAGAAAAAAAAAACGAGAAATTCTGATGTTGATTTAAAGACATACTCCCTGGTGAGAGTGAATAGACAATTATTTTATGCGTGAAATTTACTTTTGTGTTCTTATTATTCTTTGAAACGATAACATTACACAGGGACCCGTTGGCATAAATTATCTTTGGTGGTAGATGCCGGTAGTCAAACTCAGATCGAACCTAGATTTCGGATGTCGATTTCTGGACATACAGTCTCTCATCCCTTCATAGATTTGTGCTTCACAAACTTTCGATACTATTTTCCCCATAATATCAGTTCTCTTCTATGGCATTGAATGCTACACAATTTCATCACTAAGTGACAATGTGAGGCAACAGAAATTTTGTTCGACAGAAAGATGTTTAGAATATCATGAACGGTGTGTATAAACATTTAGGAGGTCTTAAGAAAAATGGAAACAAAAAGAACATTTCTACTTAGAACCAGAAAGAGATAACTGAAATTTATGGAATGCATAATGAAAAAGTGCGTTGGAATAGGTAAGAATCTGTCGCTTCTCTGTCCAACTATGGTTTGAATCGCAAGACAGACTGGGTTCTATAGCCTTGGTTGGCAACCAGTCTACCGCAAAAAGTAATGGCAACTTGCTGCAGGAAAACATTCTGCCCAGTCAATCATGTCTCTGTTGAGACATGATCGCCCAACCGTGTATTACACTTATGGTACTTAACTGACTGAATGAAGAAGGAATGTTCGGAAAATTTGGCATATCGAAGCCAAAGATGACAAGGGAGCAGCGAGTCACCTACCTGACGGACTTATTTAAATGAATAGCTGGACGGAGAGTGATAGGGATGGCAAAAAGACAAACATTATAAAGAGCTACAACGATAGTGGATCACGTCTCTGTTGAGACATGATCGCCCAACCGTGTATTACACTTATGGTACTTATCTGAATGAATGAAGAAGTGTTCGGAAAATTTGGCATATCGAAGGCAAAAATGAAAGGGGAGCAGCGGGTCACCTACCTGACGGGCTTATATAAAAGAATGGCTGGACGGAGAGTGTTAGGGATGGCAAAAAGACAAACATTACAAAGAGCTACAACGATAGTGGAGAGTCATAATCATCCACATTCTAGAAGGACACGACACATAAAAGAAGATAGGTTGGCTTTAAGCGGAACAAATCCGTAGAGTTGTGGATAGGAAGCTCGTCTTCGATATCATTAGTAATGAGGTAAACTTGAGTCTCACTGTATCCCTTTTACGTATAGCCTTGTATTAGACAAAGTGTTACATACCATTTCCTCGAAAACAATTATTATATTTCTTCTGAAACAATGCTGGGTCCAACTCTACTAAAACGATCAATTCTGCAAATCCGGGATCGATGACTGGTGACGAAAATTAAACTGCTCAAATTCAGTGACAATACTTCTCAAACTTCTGGAATTCAAAACTTCTGGGCGACAATTATATCCTAACACTTTCGGAGGTTTTCACTATAACTGGAACGGTGGGGTTTAAAACTTCTCATTCATAAATCATTTTATCGGGACCACTCAACCCAAATTCAACACACAAATACTTCAATTTCATTTCGTCGGGAAACACTCAACCCGACCTTTCACAATGTTCCTATTCGTCTTCTTTCTTCTTTTTGTTGTCACCGTCAGCAACAACAAATACAATCTGCAACAAACGCCTCTGTCGAAAATCAATGGACCGGACCCATATGTAAATAAAATATCTATCTAAACTTATTTTTAAATGGAACTTTGTCTGTGTGTGTGTGTGTGTGTGTGTGTGTGTGTCCGGTACTTATAGACTCCGAAACGGCTGAGCCGATTTTCTTAAAAAAATTACACAGTTGTACTATAAGCGTATGCGAGTGTTCTTAGCTAGGTTTTGTGTCGAGGTACTCCCGATAAATATCGAAAATCGATAATAAAAACTCGGGTTATAGAAGGAGTGGTTCGATTTTAATCAAATTTGATACACTCATAGACAAAGACATAAGAAACGATATTCAGAAGTTTCAAGGTTGCAGTTTTTACCATAGTGCAGAAAATCGATAATATATATATATATATATATATATATATATATAAGGCAAGACGTTTGGGTGTGTGTCTGTTTATCTGCCTGTATGTCTGTATTTTTATCAGCTCTTTTATTTTAGTTTTTGCTTCGAGTTTGGCTCTAAGTTTTATAATTGGAATTCTTAATCTCAGCCATGATACCATTTCACTTGCATCCATTCATTTTTCTGTCAGTCTAAGGTTTCTCTTTAACTGGAAACAACTATTGCTTTTTAGTCTTTCGTGCCAATGTCCAAAGAGTCTGAGCTCCAGGAGCATGAATTAGTTTTAAAGCTTTCATTACACCCGAGCAACGCTGGGCTATACTGCTAGTAAGATATATTTTATTTTTATTTTCCATACAAAGACATCTTTCTCAAACAAAATAGTGACATTCCTTCAAACATGCCGTGGAGTAATAGTAGGTTCTTTGGTCAGAGAAGTTAGCACTCTCCACACAGCGGGAAGATCTTGAATTGGAACAGCGATCCACCTCGACGAGTGAACTGAGACTCTTTAAAAATCAAATTTAAAATTACTACTTATGTCTAAAAATTTTAACTGCCGGTGTAACCTCACTTTCACGCCATTAGCAGCTGTCTTCCGGTCCAAACTTATCTGTGGCACGAGCTGGCATTTGACATCGGTAGACAAAATAAAAATCCCAAATCCGAATATTTTTTTCCTTTTTGCGCACCTGGTTAACATTTCAGTAAAACACATTTTATTTAAATTTCAAAATATCTGCGTCACTAAGCACAAATACACTTCATTGTCACAAATTCATGCTGCCCAAAAATATCATCCTACGAATATTTAACAAAATCTTCTAATAAATATTCATATCAGTCTAAACTTGAGATTTTATTTGTTAATTTTACTATTGAAAAGGGATATTTTTACAAATTTAATTATATAAAATCAAAATTTAACTATATAACCATAGACGATTATAGTTATAATAATTCATATCGATCTCACGTCATGGTTGATAATGGATATAACAGTTTTGTATGGTTATTATGTCTTTGATGTTATTTATGGAAGCTTGGTCTAGCCACTCCTTGTTTTCTCATCAGCTGTGGTGTCACACTAGAAACGATGTATTTTGTGACGGTATCTGACGATAGAACAGAATGTACTGATTCTAATTAGACATAAGTAGCTTCAATCAGGATTTGAACACACTTTGTTAAGTTTGTTTTCCGCTACATTACTACGCATGGAAAAAGAACATTTTACATCAAAGTGCATATTTATATATTTTGAATTTTGTAGAAATTAACTATGAACCTGCACGTGTGGAACATACTTATTACTGACTTGTGGATTTTAATGTTGGGAAATGAATTTAAGCGATCGTAATGCAGCAGTTGATAAGCAAGAGCGGGGAGTTGAATACTGACAAATTCTCAGTTATTGAAGACTTGTGCTGAAAAAAGATAAGCTATGTAGATAAATTTAAAAGAATGCTCTAAATATTAGTACGCTGTTTGCCATTTGGTAGATTAGACGTCGTAAGAGAAAATGACAGTGTAATCTATGTAGGCAGGAAGGAATTACATCATAATAACATAGATTATGATCATTTAAATCTAAAATAATGTTCTGAATATTATAGAATCCTGTCTCCCATTTAATAGATTAGACATTGGAAGAAACAATGAAAGTGGAATCAATGGATGCCACTAGTAATAAAAAGAAGAATATTATGACTTATCATTTAAATCTAAAATCATGTTCTGAATATTATAGAATCCTGTCTCCCATTTAATAGATTAGACATTGGAAGAAACAATGAAAGTGGAATCAATGGATGCCACAAGGAATAAAAAGAAGAATATTATGGCTTATCATTTAAATCTAAAATCATGTTCTGAATATTATAGAATCCTGTCTCCCATTTAATAGATTAGACATTGGAAGATACAATGAAAGTGGAATCAATGGATGCCGCAAGGAATAAAAAGAAGAATATTATGACTTATCATTTAAATCTAAAATCATGTTCTGAATATTATAGAATCCTGTCTCCCATTTAATAGATTAGACATTGGAAGATAAAATGAAAGTGGAATCAATGGATGCCACAAGGAATAAAAAGAAGAATATTATGACTTATCATTTAAATCTAAAATCATGTTCTGAATATTATAGAATCCTGTCTCCCATTTAATAGATTAGACATTGGAAGATACAATGAAAGTGGAATCAATGGATGCCACAAGGAATAAAAAGAAGAATATTATGACTTATCATTTAAATCTAAAATCATGTTCTGAATATTATAGAATCCTGTCTCCCATTTAATAGATTAGACATTGGAAGATACAATGAAAGTGGAATCAATGGATGCCACAAGGAATAAAAAGAAGAATATTATGACTTATCATTTAAATCTAAAATCATGTTCTGAATATTATAGAATCCTGTCTCCCATTTAATAGATTAGACATTGGAAGATACAATGAAAGTGGAATCAATGGATGCCACAAGGAATAAAAAGAAGAATATTATGACTTATCATTTAAATCTAAAATCATGTTCTGAATATTATAGAATCCTGTCTCCCATTTAATAGATTAGACATTGGAAGATAAAATGAAAGTGGAATCAATGGATGCCACAAGGAATAAAAAGAAGAATATTATGGCTTATCATTTAAATCTAAAATCATGTTCTGAATATTATAGAATCCTGTCTCCCATTTAATAGATTAGACATTGGAAGATACAATGAAAGTGGAATCAATGGATGCCACAAGGAATAAAAAGAAGAATATTATGGCTTATCATTTAAATCTAAAATCATGTTCTGAATATTATAGAATCCTGTCTCCCATTTAATAGATTAGACATTGGAAGATAAAATGAAAGTGGAATCAATGGATGCCACAAGGAATAAAAAGAAGAATATTATGGCTTATCATTTAAATCTAAAATCATGTTCTGAATATTATAGAATCCTGTCTCCCATTTAATAGATTAGACATTGGAAGATACAATGAAAGTGGAATCAATGGATGCCACAAGGAATAAAAAAGAAGAATATTATGGCTTATCATTTAAATCTAAAATCATGTTCTGAATATTATAGAATCCTGTCTCCCATTTAATAGATTAGACATTGGAAGATAAAATGAAAGTGGAATCAATGGATGCCACAAGGAATAAAAAGAAGAATATTATGGCTTATCATTTAAAACTAAAATCATGTTCTGAATATTATAGAATCCTGTCTCCCATTTAATAGATTAGACATTGGAAGAAACAATGAAAGTGGAATCAATGGATGCCACAAGGAATAAAAAGAAGAATATTATGGCTTATCATTTAAATCTAAAATCATGTTCTGAATATTATAGAATCCTGTCTCCCATTTAATAGATTAGACATTGGAAGATACAATGAAAGTGGAATCAATGGATGCCACAAGGAATAAAAAGAAGAATATTATGGCTTATCATTTAAATCTAAAATCATGTTCTGAATATTATAGAATGCTGTCTACTATGGCGGGGCCAATTATGGTAACAGCCTCTGCAGTCTTTTAAGAAATTGTGAAGTGAGTTCGGAAAAGGCAAGGTGACAACTTTTATTTGTGTTGTTTTACAGTTCAAAACGATCTCTTAAAAAAGTCAGTATTAGTTCTCTTAGGTTTTTCACAGCATTGTTATAATATAATACATTTTTTTTAATTTCTAGGCTCCAGCAAAACATCTCCGCTTCTTGGTAAGTATAAAGAATTGTAATTATTTCATATTGATACGAAAACGTGACTGATTATTTATAAAAAAAAAAAAGAGAAATTTTTCAAGAAAGTAAAACTTTTAATTAAGAAGTAATGTTTATAGATGCTATTTTTAGAATAGTGAAAACTACGAGTCAAACTGTTGGGGTCCACGATAAGTGGTTAATGCACGATCTGATTTAGGTAGATGTGATTACGACCTATTCAGGGAGTTGTTCGAAGGAAGACAATCTTTAAACAACGTACTTAAAAAAATAACGTAACATGGTAATGTTTATGCAACACTCAAGCGAATTTAGAATGAAACGCAAGAGAATTTTTTTTTTTTATTACAAATACCAATTTATTTGATGTTTCTACAACCTATGGTAAGTTTAATAAAAACCTTTGAGTAAAAAGGAAAAGTTTATTTAAGCACATTGATGTGTGTTCAATAAAACCCTCAAAAAGAAAAGTTTCCTTAAATATATTGAGGTGTGTTTAATAAAACCCTCGAGAAGAAGAGAAAAGTTAATAGACGTGGCTGGAGTGACAATGACCTGTGCCCCTGTGTCTATAAAAAAATTCGGCGGACCTGAAGCAGACTACCACCACGTTTAATTTCGTTGTTTTTCATTTTTTTTAACTTTTTACAGCGAAGTCCTATCGATTACACCCTTAGCTTTACGATTGACAAAAAATAAATTGGAAAAATTTCAATATTTAAACATTTCCTGGGGGTGATCAGTTTCTCATACAACGTTATAGTAAATCGAGCCTCCATTTTGAAACCAGTCGCCGGTACGACATTACCGCCACCTGTAAATTTGTTCATTATCAAATTTTTTTGACTTTTTTCAGTGTAATATTATCTTTTACATCTTAAACTTTACGAATGACAAAAAATCATTTGCAAAAATTTCAATATTTAAACAATTTTAGGGAAGGGGGACCAGTTTCTCATACAGCCTTATAGTGAATTGAAAATGGAGGATTGATTTACTATAACGTTGTATGAGAAACTGACCCCCCCCAGCCCAAATGTGTTTAAATATTGTAATTTTTTTGTTTTTTTTGTTTTTTTGTTTTTTGATAATCGGAAAGTTTAAGTAATAATCAATAGGACTACGCTGAAAAAAGTAAAAAAAAAAACGAAATTAAACGTGGTGGTAGTCTGCTTCAGGTCCGCCGAAAATTCATGTTTGTCGATTTGTTAAGCAAATAACGTAAGCGACTACTTTGCGATTTTAAGAAAAGAAAACGTAACGCGATAATGTTTATGCAATACATGAAAATTAAACAAGAGAATTTGGAATGAAACGCAAGACAAGGATTTTTTTTTACTAATAAATAACTTTTTATTTGATGTTTCTACACCTTTCGTTGAGTTTTATAAAACTCTTGAGAAGAAGGGAAATAAACACATTGTGGTGTGTTTAATAAAACCCTTGAGAATTAGTGGAAATTAGTTACTTAACTTTGTTGGAGAATTTACATCAACAAAGCGGGAAATGTCGATTCAATTGATGAGTAATCCACATCTGAATTCACACGAAACGGAATCGCGTTCTGAACCACTTCCTTTGTTATATTTCGTATTAATAATTTCCAGCTAGCAGATGCTAGCTCAAAAATGAAAACCTTCAAAAATGCAAGGGAATCGCTGTCAGTGGTTGAATAATAATAATAATAATAATAATAATAATAATAATAATAATAATAATAATAATTTTATTTTCTAAATCTTTCAAAACGCTGACGGAAGTGCCATTCGGGGCCTATGCGTAGATGTCTGATTTTGATCATTTGTCGACTGACTTTGAGACGGCAACTTCCGGTCGACCCGGTAAGAGTCATAACAAAAGGAAAAATAAAAGTTGTTTGATAATAGGACTGCATAGAAAGTTTTTTTTTAAATATGAAAGTGGGTGAAACTGAAGAATATCTATCTATCTAATCTAAACTTATTTATAAATGGAACTTTGTGTATGTGTGTGTGTGTGTGTGTGTGTGTGTGTGTGTGTGTGTGTGTGTGTGTGTCCGTTACCTACAGACTCCAAAACGGTTGAACCGATTTTCTTGAAAATTTACACAGTTGTACTATAAACGTCTGCAAGTGTTCTTAGCTAGGTTTTGTGTCGAGGTACCCCCGATAAATATCGAAAATCGATAATCGAAAAAATCGGGTTATAAAAGGAGTGGTCCGATTTTAATCAAATTTCATACACTCATAGACAAAGACATAAGAAACGATATTCAGAAGTTTTAAGGTTGCAGTTCTTACAATAGTGCAGAAAATCGATAATATATACCGGGTCTGATCAAAATCAGTTTTTCAGCCCTTTTATTTTAGTTTTTGCTTCGGGTTTGGTTCTAATTAGGAATAATTGTAGTTCTTAGTCTCAGCCATGATACCATTTACTCAGAGGACTTATTTAGCCTTCAAAATTCAGTTTACGACGGAAAAACCTATTTGATATCGATATCAGGAAATCAAAATTTGACTTACATCCATTCATTTTTCTTTCATTCTACAGTTTTGCTTTAACTGGAAACACCTATTGCTTTTTAGTCTTTCGTGCCAACGTCCAAAGAGTCTGATCTCCAGGACCATGGATTAGTTTTAAAGCTTTCATTACACCCGAGCAACGCCGGGCTATAATTCTAGTATAATCAAAAGACATTCAAAGTATCTAAATGCTGCAGTCACTCGTATCCGAGGACGCCTTACTTCTAGATAATCCCCGTTGCATATGTCTGCTCGGGTACATTTGAGCTTTATAACAGTCCACCTGTGGTTTATACTGAGCAGATCTTAGTGCCCTTTATCTAGTGTGATCAACAATCTGAACAAGTACAGCACGCTCAAACGCTGGGTCATGATGACTTGTGAGTTTGTGCTAGCCCAACTATCGATGCCGCCTAAGGGTCCCGTCTACCTAATTTCAATCACAAATTTTAGGTAAGCCCGTGGGTATGATTTTCAGGCACTTAACAATGGTGCCGCACGCTGACCGATGACCTCAAGAAGTCACCTTTCTGACAAACCGACCATGGTGAGATTCGAAACCGTGTCTCATGGTCAGAACACAAACGCTCTAACCATTCGGCCACATGCTACTTTTAATTTAAAGGACACAATTCCACTTACCCACAAGGCTTGGGTCAATCTGTGATATGGTTTTCAGGCACTTTCCAAAGGTGCAGAACGCTGGCATCACCTCCTCCAAACTGATAACATCAAGAAGTCACCTTCCTTACAAATCGACTTTGTTGAGATTCGAACCCTTATTGTCAGAAAGCGAACGTTCTAACCAGTCAGCTACATATCACATTTAATTCAAAGTATACATTTGTATTTGTAGGATGTGCGTTGTGGAGCAGTGGATATCAACTCGGAACGAGAAATCGGGGCACCGAGTTCGAATTTCAGTTGAATTCTTTGCATTCACATACGCACAAAAACTTTTGGGAAAGGTATTAATCCGTCTCTTCCCTCCAGTTATGGGTTAAATATCAGGACAGATTGGGTTCTATAGCCTTGGTTGGCAACCAGTCTACCTCAGAAAGTAATGGCAACCTACTGCTGGATAATCTTCTGCCCAGTCAGTCGTGTCTCTTTCGAGACATGATCGCCCAAGCGTATATCACGTATGGCACTTAACTGACTGACTCATTTGCAAAACTAGGAATAAGATCAAAGTAAAAATTATTTGATGCTGATTACACACTAAGACTATAAACATAATTCACAGGCTCTTCATAATGAAAACCTGTACTTCGATTTGAAAATGTTTTCGATCAAATATTTTTGTAAAGATACAACCGCGGGCCTCAGTCTGTCTTTCACCGACTATCTTCTTACCAGGATATATATCGATTCCCATTCGATTCGATGTGAACAACAAATGGGAAAGGTCTGATGTACGTTCAACAAAGGAAGGGAAGTGAGATATCGCCAAGGCGAAAAATTAAAAAAAACACGGATCCAGTTCCCTATACACTATTTTTTTTTTTTTTTTTTTTAATAATAATTTGTTATGGTCGGAGGTGGGTGTAAGGTAAATGAAATTCGGAAAACCTTTGCTGCTATTTCTGTTTTCTTTCACGACAGACAGACGGGATCTTTCATTGGGCCAACGGGAACCTTGACTGGTCATGTGCCGTATGATATAAAACCGTCTATATACAAACGACTTCTGACTTGCTTCTGACGGCTGACTCTCTCCTGCCACCCGTCTGTTCATCTTTACATTACGACAGATGGCATATCACTCGCAAGCAGACGGCTTCTGACCTCGTGACTCGCCTCTAACTACTGACTCTCACGTACCACCCATCTGCCGGTCTCTGTATCACGACGGTCGGCTTGTCATTCGCCAACGGCAGCTTCTGCCTGGCCATTCTAGAATGCGGCCTGACTATATAAGCCCACAAATGGAATTACATATCATCTGGTAGAGAAACATTTGATCCCTAAAATTGTCATTTACTTATTTATCTTATACTAGTTTACTTTTGTTTACTTGTGATCAGCGGCTGGAGGTTTAGGATTTCTCGCAACTCGATTTTATTGATGATGTAGTCATAAAATTGCCGCGGATTTAGATCCAGATAAAATCATTTACAGCCAACTTAAATCCGTAGATGATCTAACCAATCAAGCAGGCACATGTTGTGTCCCATTTTCGCGGTTCTATTTTTATTATTAGTTACGCTTCATCTTATTACTGTTGCCTTTTAGATTAAACTCTTTCACTATTATTGGTTTGCGCCATCAATGTTTCGATGAAGCATTTTAACAAAATATTTTATATCTAGATTTAATCTATTTTATTTTTGTTGCATTTTAGATTAAGCATTTTCCCTATTATTATTTTATTATGAGTTTTACTCCATCTATAACAACTAAGATATAGATAAGTGTTTAGATAAATCAGTGTATAATAATGATAATTTCCATTGTCAAAAACAACTGACTCGTTCAGACCATTAAGATTAATAAGGCCATGGAATTGAACTTACTATAGAAAATAGAAATACAATCTTTTTACTTTCTTAATTATGCAAGCCATTGAAAGTGGTTTCAGTCATGACATGTATACTGTGGAAATGTAATCGTTAAATATACTACACTCCAACGTTTTCAATGGAAAATGCGTTATAGCAACGATAATTGACGAGATTTTAACCCTCTAGGGCCATTCGTATCATATTTGATACAGTATTTCCCTATAAGGAAACATTTGGTATTTCCCTATAAGGAAACATTTGGTATTCATTGACTGAGCAGTCAGTACTGCTTTCATTTGAAATTTATAAAATATTTCTCTTAAAAAATATTTCTTTCAAGGCTTGTTTTCATACTGTATCAAATATGATACGAATGGCCCTAGAGGGTTAAACAGATTATTTGATTTTTATTGGTCGAATCACCCGCATCTTGTAAGTTGAAATTTTGCCTCAAATCCTTTTTTGTGATTAAGTTTCTTCCTGGGTCATGGGTATGACGACAGACTGCATCTGGCTGTAACGCCTCTGATCGGAAGGTGTTGAGGAGCAAAAAACTACCTCTTAGTTGATACTGTTTCCACGTCCATCCTGACACGTAGTTAAACCCCAAACTGGGATCAAAACACTATGAAAGTATAAAAATAGATTTTTATAATAAAACTACCAGCTATATATTTCAATCTCACAAAATTCTCTTACATAAATACATAAATAAAACCTGATCTACAAACTGATTTCTTACAAAGAATACATATTCTATTCATATGAGTCTGTTGTAAAAATCTTGTTGGCATTAAATAACTCATTGAGGTATGTATATGCCGTAAAACGTACTGAACAAACCTCAAGGTTAAGTAGCTTCATTCATGTTCGATACCTGACTTTTAAGTTAAATTTTTAAAAATAAAAAATATATTGAAGCTTTAATATTAGTTTAATTGAAAAGTCTCTTCAGAAAAATACATCAATAAAACCTGATCTACAAACTGATTTCTTACAAAGAATACACATTCTATTCATATGAATCTATTGTAAAAATCTTGTCGGTATAAAATAGCCCATTGAGATGTTGATATGCCGTAAAACAAAACAATCCAAACCAAACTGAGACTCTTAACTGTGTGCTTGGCAGCGGTAAACACCATTTACTTGACCGATAAAAAGTTCTTATCAAAAGGATTATACTTCGCTTTTAGAATATCCAGTTTCAAACTGTTCCTAGTTTCATGTTTTTTCTTTCGCAAGGTTGATGTCAATTAGGGTCCCAGCTATGGGTAAATAATTAAACCCCAAACTGGAATCAAAACACTATGAAAGTATAAAAATAGATTTTTATAATAAAACTACCAGCAATATATTTCAATCTCACAAAATTCTCTTACATAAATATGTCAATAAAACCTGATCTACAAACTGATTTCTTACAAAGAATACATATTCTATTCATATGAGTCTGTTGTAAAAATCTTGTTGGCATTAAATAACTCATTAATGTCGATATGCCGTAAAACAAAACAAATCAAACCAAACTCTCCACAAAATCCTCTTTACAAAGATAGATCAATGAAACCTGATCTACAAACTGATTTCTTACAAAGAATACACATTCTATTCATATGAGTCTGTTGTAAAAATCTTGTCGGCATAAAATACCCCATTGAGGTGTTGATATGCCGTAAAACAAAACAATCCAAACCAAACTGAGACTCTTAACTATGTACTTGGCAACGGTAAACACCATTTACTTGACCGATAAAAAGTTCTTATCAAAAGGATTAGACTTCGCTTTAAGAATATCCAGTTTCAAACTGTTCCCAGTTTCATGTTGTTTCTTTCGCAAGGTTTATGTCAAGTGCGAGCTCTTGTTATCTGAGTAGAACATAATCTGCCCTTGCTTGTAAGTAGCATAAATTGTTGCTAAGGAACCTACATGCACTCAGACAATCCGCCAGAGTTTGTTTCCCAATCTGACCGCACATTACGTCCACACTACAGAATATCTGTTTACATTATTGATCAGTATTGATTTGCATAAGCACGTCAATAAGTTCGTAGCCTCTTGATGCAAAATTCACTTCTTTAAAAGAAGTATTCATTTTTAGCATTATTTTTTTTTTTCTTGTCGTTTCAGACTCGATTCAGACGTGAATATTTTTCAAAATATTGAACACTATACAGTTAAACTTTCAAATCAAAATCCAGCTACCGACAAATTGATACAACGTCATATATACAATACCGTGCAAAAGTGTGTTTTTTTTTTATCCTTTCACATCAATCAAAGCGGGACCGCCACTAGTGCGGAGAAGGTTACAGTGAAAGAAAAGACTGGATACAGGGGTTATTGAGGAGAGAATAAAAGATGAACGGGATTCAAAAAGATAGAAGATTTACAATTGATGTTGCATTTAAATTTTTGTAAATTCTAGCTATCAGGGAAGCCAGTAAATGGAATGGAGTTCCAAAGGCGTAAAGTGCGAGAAAAGAATTTGTTGTAGTAGTGTTCACTCGTATATATATATATATATATATGATTTAATTGTCAATACGTCTGTTAACGTTTCTATGGAGATTAATTTTTTATTTTTTATTTTTTATTTTTTCCTTTTTCTTTCCTTTCCTTTTTTTTTTCTTAGATTACTTCCCTGTCAACCACCACTTCTTTTTTTCTTTATCTTTCCTTTTCTTAGAGCCAGGCAAGACTAAATTTTACATTACAATTCAGTTTAAAAGTAAGGTTTTCCAAAAATCTAAAAATAGGCATTACTTTCTGTTTACTTTCTTTCAATCCCACCCCTTCCTTTTTTCTGTGATGTATATATATTTTTTAACTTCTGGCGGTAATATATTTTGCTTTATTTTGAAATAAAGTTGCCGATGATACGTGAAATTTCTCTTAGGGATTTCATGTAAGAATGGCCATACAACTGATTTGAACATCGAAATTTATTTTATTTTATATATATATATATATATATATATATATATATATATATATAGATAGATAGATAGATAGATAGATAATTCAAGTCAAGCCCCCACCTTACTCTATTTGACAATGGTTGTAACGTGTCGACGATTTTTTAGAAGAAACCTGAACATGGTATCACAACAACATCTTTTCTAGCACAGCTTAGAGTTACTACTACTTTCAAAAAATAGATAGATAGATAGATAGATAGATAGATAGATAGATAGATAGATAGATATGAACAGACTGAGATAGATAGATAGATAGATAGATAGATAGATAGATAGATAGATAGATAGATAGATAGATAGATAGATAGAAATTTAAAAACAGAAGCTTGGAACAAATAAATAATGACAAATATAGAATAGATATTAACAATGAACCCCTTAAAAATGTCTCATCAATTGTCCAAAAGCACTTGAGACAATAATAATTACGGGCATACATACATACATACATACATATATATATATATATATATATATATATATATAATTTCACTCCAAGCAAGGCGGGGCCGCCATTAGTGCGTAGAGGATTACAGTGAAAGAAAATACTGGCTACAGAGGGTATGTAGGAAAGCATGAAAGTTGAACGGGATTCAAGACGACAGAAAATGGTAATTGACGTTGAATTTAAATTTTTGAAGATTTTAGCTCTAAGGAAAGCAAGTATACGGAATGGAGTTCCACAGGCGGAATGTGCGAGAAAAAAATTGTTGCTGTAGAAGTGGCGGTTGCATTTAACTATTTCAACGGTAAAAGAGTGGGCCCTATATAACAACATAGCAGCCCGTTTAAATTCACGTAGATAAGGCACGAGAGAAAAAAAAAGCTCATCGGAGCAGTTGCCATGAAAATATTTGCTGACATGTCTTAAGAAATTTAAAAGTTGTGGATTGTTTTGGCAATTTTTAATCTTCCTATCCGAAAAAAAAAATAAAAAAACGAAAGAAAAACCTTTTTTATAAGTAGTTTTTTTTCCATTGACATCAATATTATTTTCCATTGACATCAATATTATTTTCCATTGACATCAATATTATTTTAACTACCTTCACTTCTCCGCAATTTGTATTGTTTTAAAAAGTGATGAGAATTGCAATAAAATATAAACATATGATGAAAAAGAAATTCATGTTTTCTTTGCTCTTGAGAATTTACAACAAAAATATTGAAAATATTTAATAATTAGATTATTTATTCGCACTATTTATTTATTACTAGCAGTATAACCCGGCGTTGCTCGGGTGTAATGAAAGCTTTAAAACTAATCCATGGTCCTGGAGCTCAGACTCAGCCTAAAGAATATTTGTGTGAAGTTTGGTGAGAATCAGATAAAAATTGTGGATTTGTATAAAGGACATACAGATAGATAAACAGATACACACAAACATCTTGTCTTTTATATATATATATATTATCGATTTTCTGCACTATTGTAAGAACTGCAACCTTGAAACTTCTGAATATCGTTTCTTATGTCTTTGTCTATGAGTGTATCAAATTTGATTAAAATCGGACCACTCCTTTTATAACCCGATTTTTTCGATTATCGATTTTCGATATTTATCGGGGGTACCTCGACACAAAACCTAGCTAAGAACACTTGCAGACGTTTATAGTACAACTGTGTAAATTTTCAAGAAAATCGGTTCAGCCGTTTTGGAGTCTGTAGGTAACGGACACACACACACACACACACACACAGACAAAGTTCCATTTATAAATAAGTTTAGATATTGTTATTTGGAATGGCAAAACATCGGCTAATTTTCAATCGATTCAAACTTTATAAAATGAGAAATAATAGAAATTTTCTAATAGTTGGTTTACATAATAGTAGTGGCGTCAAGGTAAAAAAACGTCTTTTTAAAACACCGTTTTTTTGTTTGTTTTTTTTTTCTTTTGAGAGCACGAAGTTTAAAGAATGTTGTTTTTTGTTGAACTGTCTAGAGATGAATCTTTGACCACATTAAAGTCATTTTCCCACCTAATTGTCATACATTTTAAAGGGGGTTTGAAAAAGCTTAGAAGATGTGAGGCGGTCCCAAATATTTCGTGCAAAAGATTTCGGCGACCTCATATAAACCGAATCAGGTATTGTGTTTTTCAACAGAAAATGCCTGTAATGAAAAATTATTACAAAAGGTTGCTATCAAGAAGTTAATGCAAATTGTTAATACTTCACTTCCTGTAGCTTGAATAATTGCTTCAATAAACCTGTTTACAGACACTAGAAGCCATTCCCTGTGGTTAGCCTCCGACAGCTCAAGATCACGTAGATTCTTCTGGTGGATTTTTTGTGCGGGATATGTAGCATAGACCTGGTTTAAGGTGTATGAAATATACAAAATAAATATATGAAAAGTTCAAACAAAACACAAAAAGTCTTCGTATAAAAGCACTTATATATATATATATATTCGAAATTCTTAATACAAGGTTTACATATATCTACTTGCAAAAGACTGGATAGTAAAACAAAAATCATCCGCCCGTGTATTGCATACTGCTGCCACATCTGGTCAGGTGCCCCTGCTATTCTCTTCGGGGTTCTTGACAAAATACAACGGAGAATCTGTAATGTGATCGATACCGACTTGGCAGACCGGCTGCAGTCACTCTCTCACCGTCGTGACGTGGCTTCCCTGTGCCTCTACTATAAATACTTTCACGGCTTCTGCTCCGATGAACTTAGATCACTGGTGTCCCCCTAGATACTAGATTAGCAACTAGGTCCCACCCTTTTACAGTGAAACAGGTAAGATGTAACCGCAATTTCTACTCCAACAGCTTCTTTTCTCGCACTTCCCGCCTGTGGAATTCCCTTCCGTATACTTGCTTCCCCAACAGCTACAATCTCCAGGAGTTTAAATGTAAGGTCAATAGACACCTCCTAACACACTAACTCGTACCCATTCTCTCAAACACTCTTCCCATCTACCCAACCCTCATCCCCGGTATCCTTACCCGTCTATCACCCTCCTTCTGACATTTTCTATATCTAATCACTCTTTCTCATCTCTTTCCCCTATGTAACCCCCAACCACTCTTTCTCATCGCTTTCCCCTATGTAACCCCCTAACCACTCTTTCTCATCACTTTCCCCTATGTAACCCCCTAAACACTCTTTCTCATCACTTCCCCTATGTAACCCCCTAACCACTCTTTCTCATCACTTTCCCCTATGTAATCCCCTAACCACTCTTTCTCATCACTTTCCCCTATGTAACCCCCTAACCACTCTTTCTTATCACCTTCTCCTATGTAACCCCCTGCGCAATAGTGCCTTGCTTGGGGTGAAAAGATTAATATATATATATATATATATATATATATATATATATATATATATATATATTGTGTACTTATCTGTCTGGTTGTTACGAGCTCGAAATTGTCATTGTAACTTCAAGGAGCTAAAAAAGAGGAAAATTGACTTTCCCGCCTAACGATGTCTCGTGTAAGTCTCGTCAGATCATGTGACTGTTTTCTATTCTATTGAATATTGATAATTAATCTTTAGTGCTATTTTATGTTTTAGTCAAGAAGACAACTTTTTGTCTTCTGTTACAAGCCTCTCTACCTACTAGTAGTATCTAATAGTTGGAATATTGGTTGTTTTTTCTCCAATAAACTTGCCTACCCGTTTTCGTATGACTGGGCTTTCTATTTGTATCTATGTTTTCAGTATTCATGATTATTATTATATTATTAGGTTACTTTTCTGTTATTACTTGTTTATCCCTTTTAGGTTCAACGTGTGGTTGTACTCCATCTATTGGTACTGTTGACTGTATCTTATTGTTCATTTGAATTACGAAATATTTGTCAGTTCTACGTAACAATGTAGGGAGCTTCCAGAGGCTTGCGAACTCTGTCTAGTCTTAATCATACGCTTTACATATCTTAAACTTGTCAGGAACCTATTGACGTAATTTATTTACAGAGCTATAATCTTTGTCTATTGAATGCAAAAAAGTTTAAGGTACATTGTAATTCCTTAACGAAATTCTTATTGTCAATGTTATCGTTAATCATCATCATCATCATCATCATCATCATTCTGCGGCCTCAGCCGAGATTCAAAATCTTGTCAGTAGCTGAATACTTGATGCTTCGCTAGAGATACCAAGGGTGTTTTTATCGTGATATCATCACGAGATGGGTTGCCTACCACGGCTTAAGAGAGGCCCATTCACCCTCATTAAGAGAAGGATATCCCACGCCAGTTTCCCAACCTGGTATTTTTTTACAACCTCGCGATAAAAAAAAAAATTATACATAAACTACTGCTTGTATAAAACAGTAATTTTTGAAAGGATTTTTTTTCTTATTATAACGTCGGTAGCAACGCCTGTTCCTCTTTGGTCATTAAAGATATTATACATAAACTCCTGCTTGTATAAAACAGTAATTTTGAAAGGATTTTTTTCTTGTTATAACGTCGGTAGCAACGCCTGTTCCTCTTTGGTCATTAAAGATATTATACATAAACTACTGCTTGTATAAAACAGTAATTTTTGAAAGGATTTTTTTCTTATTATAACATCGGTAGCAACGCCTGTTCCTCTTTGGTCATTAAAGATATTATACATAAACTACTGCTTGTATAAAACCAGTAATTTTGAAAGGATTTTTTCTTGTTATAACGTCGGTAGCAACGCCTGTTCCTCTTTGTCATTAAAGATATTATACATAAACTACTGCTTGTATAAAACAGTAATTTTTGAAAGGATTTTTTCTTATTACAACGTCGGTAGCAACGCCTGTTCCTCTTTGTCATTAAAGATATTATACATAAACTACTGCTTGTATAAAACAGTAATTTTTGAAAGGATTTTTTCTTATTATAACGTCGGTAGCAACGCCTGTTCCTCTTTGGTCATTAAAGATATTATACATAAACTACTGCTTGTATAAAACAGTAATTTTTGAAAGGATTTTTTTCTTATTATAACGTCGGTAGCAACGCCTGTTCCTCTTTGTCATTAAAGATATTATACATAAACTACTGCTTGTAGAAAACAGTAATTTTTGAAAGGATTTTTTCTTATTATAACGTCGGTAGCAACGCCTGTTCCTCTTTGGTCATTAAAGATATTATACATAAACTACTGCTTGTATTAAACAGTAATTTTTGAAAGGATTTTTTCTTATTATAACGTCGGTAGCAACGCCTGTTCCTCTTTGGTCATTAAAGATATTATACATAAACTACTGCTTGTATTAAACAGTAATTTTGAAAGGATTTTTTTCTTATTATAACGTCGGTAGCAACGCCTGTTCCTCTTTGTCATTAAAGATATTATACATAAACTACTGCTTGTAGAAAACAGTAATTTTTGAAAGGATTTTTTTTTTCTTATTATAACGTCGGTAGCAACGCCTGTTCCTCTTTGGTCATTAAAGATATTATACATAAACTACTGCTTGTATTAAACAGTAATTTTTGAAAGGATTTTTCTTATTATAACGTCGGTAGCAACGCCTGTTCCTCTTTGGTCATTAAAGATATTATACATAAACTACTGCTTGTATAAAACAGTAATTTTTTGAAAGGATTTTTTTTCTTATTATAACATCGGTAGCAACGCCTGCTGTTCCTCTTTGGTCATTAAAGATATTATACATAAACTACTGCTTGTATAAAACAGTAATTTTTGAAAGGATTTTTTCTTGTTATAACGTCGGTAGCAACGCCTGTTCCTCTTTGTCATTAAAGATATTATACATAAACTACTGCTTGTATAAAACAGTAATTTTTGAAAGGATTTTTTTCTTATTATAACGTCGGTAGCAACGCCTGTTCCTCTTTGTCATTAAAGATATTATACATAAACACTGCTTGTATAAAACAGTAATTTTTGAAAGGATTTTTTTCTTATTATAACGTCGGTAGCAACGCCTGTTCCTCTTTGGTCATTAAAGATATTATACATAAACTACTGCTTGTATAAAACAGTAATTTTTGAAAGGATTTTTTTCTTATTATAACGTCGGTAGCAACGCCTGTTCCTCTTTGTCATTAAAGATATTATACATAAACTACTGCTTGTAGAAAACAGTAATTTTTGAAAGGATTTTTTCTTATTATAACGTCGGTAGCAACGCCTGTTCCTCTTTGGTCATTAAAGATATTATACATAAACTACTGCTTGTATTAAACAGTAATTTTTGAAAGGATTTTTTCTTATTATAACGTCGGTAGCAACGCCTGTTCCTCTTTGGTCATTAAAGATATTATACATAAACTTCTGCTTGTATAAAACAGTAATTTTTTGAAAGGATTTTTTCTTGTTATAACGTCGGTAGCAACGCCTGTTCCTCTTTGTCATTAAAGATATTATACATAAACTACTGCTTGTATAAAACAGTAATTTTTGAAAGGATTTTTTTTCTTATTATAACGTCGGTAGCAACGCCTGTTCCTCTTTGTCATTAAAGATATTATACATAAACTACTGCTTGTATAAAACAGTAATTTTTGAAAGGATTTTTTCTTATTATAACGTCGGTAGCAACGCCTGTTCCTCTTTGGTCATTAAAGATATTATACATAAACTACTGCTTGTATAAAACAGTAATTTTTGAAAGGATTTTTTTCTTATTATAACGTCGGTAGCAACGCCTGTTCCTCTTTGTCATTAAAAATAACTATACATAAACTACTGCTTGTAGAAAACAGTAATTTTTGAAAGATTTTTTTCTTATTATAACGTCGGTAGCAACGCCGCATATTTCCTCTTTGGTCATTAAAGATATTATACATAAACTACTGCTTGTATTAAACAGTAATTTTTGAAAGGATTTTTTTCTTATTATAACGTCGGTAGCAACGCCTGTTCCTCTTTGTCATTTGAATGTTATACATAAACTACTGCTTGTATAAAACAGTAATTTTTGAAAGGATTTTTCTTATTATAACGTCGGTAGCAACGCCTGTTCCTCTTTGGTCATTAAAGATATTATACATAAACTACTGCTTGTATAAAACAGTAATTTTTGAAAGGATTTTTTTCTTATTATAACGTCGGTAGCAACGCCTTGTTCCTCTTTGTCATTTAAGATATTATACATAAACTACTGCTTGTATAAAACAGTAATTTTTTGAAAGGATTTTTTTTCTTATTATAACGTCGGTAGCAACGCCTGTTCCTCTTTATAAATTAAAGATATTATACATAAACTACTGCTTGTATAAAACAGTAATTTTTGAAAAGTTTTTTTCTTATTATAACGTCGGTAGCAACGCCTGTTCCTCTTTGGTCATTAAAGATATTATACATAAACTACTGCTTGTAGAAAACAGTAATTTTTGAAAGGATTTTTTCTTATTATAACGTCGGTAGCAACGCCGCTGTTCCTCTTTGTCATTTAAGATATTATACATAAACTACTGCTTGTATAAAACAGTAATTTTTGAAAGGATTTTTTTCTTATTATAACGTCGGTAGCAACGCCTGTTCCTCTTTGGTCATTAAAGATATTATACATAAACTACTGCTTGTATAAAACAGTAATTTTGAAAGGATTTTTTTCTTATTATAACGTCGGTAGCAACGCCTGTTCCTCTTTGTCATTTAAGATATTATACATAAACTACTGCTTGTATAAAACAGTAATTTTTGAAAGGATTTTTTTTCTTATTATAACGTCGGTAGCAACGCCTGTTCCTCTTTGTCATTAAAGATATTATACATAAACTACTGCTTGTATAAAACAGTAATTTTTGAAAGGATTTTTTTCTTATTATAACGTCGGTAGCAACGCCTGTTCCTCTTTGGTCATTAAAGATATTATACATAAACTACTGCTTGTATAAAACAGTAATTTTTGAAAGGATTTTTTTCTTATAACGTCGGTAGCAACACCTGTTCCTCTTTGTCATTAAAGATATTATACATAAACTACTGCTTGTATAAAACAGTAATTTTTGAAAGATTTTTTCTTATTATAACGTCGGTAGCAACGCCTGTTCCTCTTTGGTCATTAAAGATATTATACATAAACTACTGCTTGTATAAAACAGTAATTTTTGAAAGGATTTTTTCTTATTATAACGTCGGTAGCAACGCCTGTTCCTCTTTGGTCATTAAATATTATACATAAACTACTGCTTGTAGAAAACAGTAATTTTTGAAAGAATTTTTTTAAAATTATTATTATAACGTTGGGAGGCGTTGCTACCAACGTTATAATAATAAGAAATTAATAATTTTTATTATTACAGTAGTTTATGTATAATATCTTTAATGACCAAAGAGGAACAGGCGTTGCTACCGACGTTATAATAAGAAAAAATCCTTTCAAAAATTACTGTTTTATACAAGCAGTAGTTTATGTATAATATCTTTAATGACCAAAGAGGAACAGGCGTTGCTACCGACGTTATAATAATAATAAAAAATCCTTTCAAAAATTACTGTTTTCTACAAGCAGTAGTTTATGCATAATATCTTTAATGACCAAAGAGGAACAGACGTTGCTACCGACGTTATAATAAGAAAAAAATCCTTTCAAAAATTACTGTTTTCTACAAGCAGTAGTTTATGTATAATATCTTTAATGACCAAAGAGGAACAGGCGTTGCTACCGACGTTATAATAAGAAAAAATCCTTTCAAAAATTACTGTTTTCTACAAGCAGTAGTTTATGCATAATATCTTTAATGATCAAAGAGGAAAAACAGACGCAGATTGCTACCGACGTTATAATAAGAAAAAAAATCCTTTCAGAAATTACTGTTTTCTACAAGCAGTAGTTTATGTATAATATCTTTATCGTTAATATCATCTACTAGCAACTGAGAAATCATTATATGCGTTCCTATAACTGCGAAGAAAGACGAAGTATTAGAAGAATGAATATTATTGGAATGGCGTCCGGCTACATTCCTTTTTAGCTATTAAGACTGACTTAATTATTCTATGTGAATGTTCGATCATTCGGTTCGTTTGCGCATGGCAACTAGTAGAGCTAGCCAACTATTGAGGCTATCTTTCAAAACAATTCGCTCTTAAAATGAGTACCACGATCAGATATCACGTGAAGTGGAACACCCGAACATATGATCCATGCAGTAAACGAATGCATTGGCTACAAATCATGCGGTTTTATCCGGTAATAGTTTTGCTTCGATCCACTCAGTTGTGTGTTCAATACAGTATCTGTAAGAAATATTGTATGTTTCATGATGTCTCCTAGTAACAGGGTGTGGACAAATTATATCCAAGTGAACCGTATCAAAGTGAATAGTAGATTATTCAATAGGCTGAATAGCAGATTTAGTATGTCTTTGAATTTTATTTCAGTTTTGGCAAGTTTTATATTCATTACACATTTCTTTTATTGTTTTGCAAATATGCCGCCGAAAAAAACTTGTTTTGATAAGTTTATACGAGGATTTAATTCCTGGGTGTAATATTGTGTGAATACTACCGAAAATAGATTTTAGAAATTAGTCATGTATGTCTGGTCTGACAACACCAGTAACATTATCACAGTATACTGAACTATCATTATCAGTACCAAAATTGTATTTTTAAGTCTGGATATTATTGTAACTCAGGGTCCTTTTTTTACAGTATCACTCCAGGTAAGGCAGTAAAGCCACTAAGACGCAAGGGATGACAGGGTGGGGAAGAATTAGGAACATTAATAAGGAACAGAAAGAGAAAAGAGTAGTCAGAAGGATAGTCAGTCAGTTAGGTGCCATACGTGATACACGCTTTGGGTGATCATGTCTCGAAAGAGACATGACTGACTGGGCAGAATATTATCCCGTAGTAGGTTGCCATTACTTTCTGCGGTAGACTGGTTGCCGACCAAGGCTATAAAACCCAAACTGTCCCGTTATTTGACTCAGAACTAGAGGGAGAAGAGACGTATTATATTATTAAGTAGTAATTAGTGGGGGATCAGTTTATTACTTCATAACAATATAAAATTGATCCCCCACTTTATGACCAGTAGAAGCCTTAATCATGATTCCAACTATTATATTCAGTCAGTCAGTCAAGTGTCATAAGTGATACACGCTTGGACGATCATGTCTCTTTCAAGACATGACAGACTGAGCAGAAGATTATCCCGCAGTAGGTTGCCATTGTTTTCTGCGGTAGACTGGTTACCGACCAAGGCTAGAGAACCCAATCTGTCCTGTTATTTAACCCATAGAAGGAAGAAACGGATTAATACCTTTCCCAAGGACATTTGAGCGTAAGTGAATGCAAGGAATTCGACTGGAATTCGAACTCGGCTTTCCGATTTCTCGTTCCGAGTCGATATCCACTGCGCCACGACGCACAAGTCTAGTACTACGACTAAATAAATTCTAGGTACAAAGCTCATCCGAACAATTACTATGAAAGTATTAATAAAAAAAATAATTTACGGAAAAGCAACTTTAGAGTGGTAAGTGGTGGCTAAGTAACCGAAGCCAAACCACCAGATCAGGACCAGTAATATTTTTGACTCTTCTTTGGATCTTCTTAAAGAATTCAAGGTAAATAGCAATTGAATCAAGCTATATGTGGAAGCAATATTCTAGGCATGGATGATATGTAAGATCGATTCCGGAGAAAAAAATTGACACGATGAATCGACTTTCTTAGCAGCTGAACTAGTAATGGATTCAATAGAGTCTTTCCGCTTCATGTCAAATGTCACTTCAGACGCAACAAGTAACTTTCTTGGAGGTTAGCATCAGCCATACTGATGAAAGACTCTCTCGGATGATTACTGGAGAGATGTTTTTGTTTTAGAGACGTTAAAATTGACAAGCCATCTTTTGTCCCAATTAACGACGGACTTAAGGTTGTTTTGGATATCAGCTTCCATTTTGACTTTGTCGGGCTGGTAAGCCTTGCTATCAAGGCAAGAGAAAATGGTTGTATCGTCAGCGTAGATGTCAAGTTGAGAGCTGATGTCATCAAGAAGATCGTTAATGAAAATCGAAATCAACGTAGGTCAAAGGATAGGACCCTAAGGACACCGCGTAAGGTCAAAGGATAGGACCCTAAGGACAGCGCGTAAGTAGGAAAGGATCTAGTCGATTAACTGTTCAGGATAACTTTTTGTTAGATGGTTCATATTCTTGGCCATCTTCACTAGTTTCTTTATTTGATACATGAATACATGTGTTTGTAGTGCAAGGCCGAAAGGAAAATGGGGAAAGTCTGATCGACACTGACTATCCTGCTCCTAGCTAATCCGACTCACGATTCATTCACTCTAACAACTGGCGCAATCCCCACAAGAACCCGTCCTTCTCCATTCAATGTAACATGTACCATAATATCACATTTTCATAGCGTACCTAATGACATAACAGGACAGAGGGTGAACCCATTAAATCAAAATTAATCATTATCTTTATTCTGGTTTCTTTGGCAATTTTCGCCATGATTTCAATTCATGAAAGAATGCATGAATTGAATGACATAATTTATCCAATACGTAGGAAAAAATCGATCCTGTTTGGAAAGAAAATTTTGCTTTTAGCAGTGGAACAGAAAAGAGAAAACCAAAAAGGTCAGGCGGGCAAAAAATATTGCACAGCTATTTCGGGTGCCTTATAAGGATAAATATTTGCTTGGGTTTTCCGAGGGGAAATATGATGCGAGAGGGACAAATTCTTGGTACTAAGATGCTAACCCATAGGGTGATTTTTATTAAAAGTTGCAGAAATACTGTTTTGCTGAGCCATGTGTTTTCGGAGGACAACAAACATTGAGATAATCCAGATGGTGGAAAATTTTCCATAAGTCAATCTCAAAATTTGGAAAAGAAGTGTTCAGAGAAATCGCTTATATATAAGTCAGTGAAGCCTTCGGGAGTCACTGGAAAAAGCCGAGAACGACATGCAAACTATTTCCGCTGCTTGAGGTAATTTCTTGATTTTTTGAAAGAATTTTCAAATTAATGTGTTTGTCACCGGAAAAAACTGAGTAATGTAATATTACGTTCCATTGTAAACTCAGGTAACGATTTGGTTACCCGTTAACTAAAATCAAAACAAGATATTTTACCAAAATTTCGAACGTGTTAGAAGGGAATTAATTTTTTTTTTAATAATTTAAAAATTTTATCTTTTCTCTTAATAATAAAAACATTTTGATGAAAAAATTTCGTTTTTGTTAAATTTGAGGCCTTTTTTATTTATACTATGGTGTTTTTCAGCGATTTAGTAGAAGTACCTTCTTAAAAAAAAAAGACCCTTTCCGCGGGTAAATCACTGAAATACTAGACAATCGCCGTCGAAAAACTGACCCATTTCAGACGGCGTGAGAGGGGCCGAAACTGTCGATAGAGACACGTATTCAAGAGAGTATTTGTCAGGGCCTGTTTATGTTCGATTCGGTGGCCGAAAGCGATCAGATGGCAGTCAATTCAGTGAACGGGTTTCGGGCGTGTGTACTACTGATTAAAGGTGTATCGCATGTTCTATCTTCATTCAGAACACTTGCTGAAAAATATGATAACTAGGCGTGAAAATGACTCCAATGGGTAAAGAAACTTTGGCTATATCGGAGACATTTTCACACCTAATATCTGTAAACAGCACAAAAACATCCGATGCCAACGTACTTAAAAGAATTCACAATGCTCAGTATAAAAGGTTAAAAGTACAAATACTGAACAAAAATATCGGAAAGATAGTGAAATATAATAAACTTTACGTGTGCTCGTAAATAGCCACTTAGTTTTATATTGTTAAGTCAGAGATTCCCAAAAGTTTTAGAATTGCAACCTATTATTCATGACCACAGCTTATGGCGACTTATTTAAATTTACTGGGCAAAAACATATAAAAGATTATAAAAGATTTTATTTATATGAATGGGTGAAAATTTTTCTTTTTTACGATGACGAATGATTAAATTCAGTGTATGAAGAACCCTGATTCGTTAAGCATGTCAAAACAGCATACTGCTAGATAGAACAATGAAAGCCCGAGTCTTGATGTATATCAATAGAAAGCGTTTGATCGAAGTTAATCCGTAATTCTGGGATTGTGGGATAGGAAATTAAGAATTAAAATCAACTTTCTTCTTCACTTTTACAAAAATTCACAATGACGTATGAAATCCTGGTTTTTCCCAAATAGACAAAAGATTGATCATGTGCTTAACTAAAAAGTCAAAACTGGATTTCGCAAGTAGATGTTAAATTGATTTTCTGACCAATGGAAGCGATTTGCAAGACCAAAAAGACTTCGCGATCTAGTGCGAAAAATCTAAATACTATATAAGGCTCCGGTCAGCGTCAGTCAGACAGTCAGGAATGGAAGCAGCAGAGACGACAAGCTAAAATGTAACGGGAGACGTTTCAAGTGACCCGGATAGTCTCCTTCTTTCTCGTGTTCTGATTCATTTTACTTCTTCTTCTCTATTCAAAGACACTCCTACTGAACAACGCTCATACATAGATATTTACGTACACATAAACTCTTTTCAGCAAATTACTACTATGAACATTTTCTACAACTCTTGATACTCTTAACTTTCTCATTAAACTTTTAACTACTATCTATTCTTGCTATTCATTTCTTTTAATAAATTTCTATTTTAACATGAAATATGTATATTTTATTCTTCCACCATCAGACAATAATTCATATATTTCAACCTGCAACCAACCTTCTGATGATAATCTTCTGATAATTCTGGATAAAATCTGTAAGCTGTAGGGAGTTTTGTTATGTATGACACAAGACCGACTTAATAAGCATTAACCATCTCCCTATAGCTTCAGTATAATTTTTTACAACTCCCTAGCATTCCGCTTGTGACCCACCAATGGGCCGAGACTCATAGTTTGGGCATTTCTGTTCTAGGCACTAGGTTAGCCTTTGTTCCTCACTACCGCATGATGATTGTTGTTCACACATAAAGCTGACAATTGCAGAAAATGCATTTTGGGACGCACATAAAGTTCATTTTTTTATATATTTCTTTAACTTTTCTTTTTTTAATTATTAAAAATGCTTAATTAATGTCGGAATGTCTACATACTGAAATATTTACTAGCAAATATGGAAGCCGGATAAAGCCCACATTCAGGACAATAGGTGAAGAGCGGAAGCTGCTAGCACAAAATCCATATTTGTAATAGTCTATCCCAGCCTACGACCCCTCACTGAAAAGAGTGAAAATCAAGTAGAATAAGTACTGCTCTTTATTGTAACTAAGTTGTTGAACTCGTAGGTTTATTTACCTTTTTGTTCACGCATTTACTTTTATAAAGAGTGCTCGATACAAATGTAGAGCGTTATATGCTGGTGCCAGCCGTTTCAAGATTAATAGATTAACCCATCATGAACTCTGCCAAAAACAAACACTTAACCCTAAGACTAGTAAAAAGGTCAACGGAACTCAAAATACAGACCAACCCCTCTAACACCCACAAATAACAAATTCAACACAAATAAACGGTCTTTTCAACTAGATAATTCTCATTTCTAAAAAAAAAAAATCACCTGAGGATGAAGCCAAAACATAATGGGCTGGCTTCGAAACATGAGAAATTTTTTGTGTAGTGATACTATGAATTTAATAACATTGTAACAACCATTACAGTATATATATATATATATATATATATATAGTACTGTGCAAAAGTATTAGTATAAGAACTATTTTATATTTTATGAGGCATCGAAATAAAGTTTAAAACCACCCCTATCCTAACACTTTTGCACACTACCGGTCGTGTGCAAAAGTATTAGGACAGGGGTGGTTTTCCTAAAAACCTCACTGAAAATTCTAACACAGGATGAAAAGCCAAGTAAATTGCTAATAAATATTGATTATTTAAAACTAGGTGTAAAAATAATGTATTAAAAAGAAGTTATATTTAATTTTTCCTATTTTCTATTAAACAAGTTATTTTGAAACTACTCATTATTCTATTATCCTTGGATATGACTGACTTTTTTCTTATCCCCACCTCTCGAATTGATAAATCTAATGTTACTTCGCAAGACACACTTTGAGAACAAATACAAGATGCTTGGCAGGAAATACCATTAGATACATTGAAGAAGCTTGTGATGTCAATGCCTGACAGAATGAAGGCTGTGATCAAAGCAAAATGATATTATACTAAATATTAAATTTATTTTGTAACAAATATTGTTAAAGCATTTGTTGAGTAAATCAAATAAAATTACTTTAATCAAATTGTTTATTTTCTGTCAATATGCCTCATAAAAGATAAAACAGGTCTTGTCCTAATACTTTTGCACAGTACTATATATATATATAGGGAAAATTATGATATAAGTGTAAAAAGTTATCGTGTAATGGTTTTCGTTCATTGGGACTTCATCGGACTAAAAAAAGGGAACGCGTCAAACATAAAAATAAAATTCCACTTTGGTATCAGTAAAGTGCCATACATGATTCCCTTTTTGGCCAATCATGTCTCGAAAGAGACATGACTGACTGGGCAGAAGATTATCCGGCTGTAGGTTGCCATTACTTTCTGCGGTAGACTGGTTGACAGCCAAGGCTATACAACCCAATCTGTCCTGACATTTAACCCATAACTGGAGAGAAGAGACGGAGTAATACCTTTCCCAAAGGTTTTTGTGCGTATGTGAATGCAAAGAATTAAACTGAAATTCGAACTCGGCACCTCGATTTCTCGTTCCGAGTTGATATCCTCTGCTCCACAACAGAAGATTATCCCGCAGAAGATTATCCCGCAGTAGGTTGCCATTACTTTCTGCGGTTGACTGGTTGCAAGATATTTAACCCATAACTGGAGGGAAGAGACGGATTAATACCTTTCCCAAGGGTATTTGTGCGCATGTGAATGAAGAACATTCAAGTGGAATTCGAACTCGGCGCCCCGATTTCTCGTTCCGAGTCGATGTCCACTGCTCCACGACGCACATCCACGTTGGCATAGATTTCCTTAAAATTGAATTTGATATATAACATTTATATATCGTTCTCGCCACGTATATATGTATGTCTGTAGGTAGGTAGGTAGGTAGGTAGGTAGGTAGGTAGGTACTCAGGTACTCTGTATTTGATTTTATTATGAATGCCAACGTTCTCTCAATAAATGGCAATAAATATTGGCAAAATTTTCAGAATGTAAGTAATATATTGTTTGGAGTTCAGTTTATAATATCTATCTTGATAAAAAAAATATTAATGAGAACTTGGATGGAGATATTTTTTGATCAATTCCCCTCCAAGCAAGTTGATAGGGCCACTAAGAAGCAAGACGGCTACTGAAAGTGAAAAAATAATAAAAAGACTTTAGAAAGAACCAGAAACCCAATCCTAATCCGGAAACAGAGGATAACCTTCTACTTCTGTTCAAAAGACCGGAGAGGAGTGTGAACCGGACGATAGACAAACCTATCTACTTCTATTTTATTAGTATTTGCTAAACAAAGTAAAATATAGATTTTTAATTATAAGTAAATCTGACTGTTATAGACCAAAAGAACATATTTGATCTGCACAGTATTCTTTATGTCTGAATATATTGTTATTTTATTGTTCTATCTGTTAATATAGCCTCATTGATATTACATAACGCTTAGCGCCTATCCCGTTGAATACACCGGTTCTTGCTCGATCACTGAAGTTAAGCAACGTTGAGCCTAGTCAGTACTTAGATGGGTGACCGCTTGGGAATACCAGGTGATGTAAGCGTATAGTGATGGATGTACGTTGTGGTGCAGTGGCTATCGGCTCGGAAAGAGAAATCGGTGAGCCGAGTTCGAATTCCAGTTGAATACCCTGCATTCGTTTAAGCACTGGTACCTTGGGAAAGGTATTAATACGTCCCTTCCCTCCAGATATGGGTTAAATAACAAGGGTAGGACCTGGAGACCCTGCTCTTAAAAACAAATCCCAATTAATCTTGGTATTCGATAAGAAAAATGTTGTAAAAATAAAATAACCTTACCCTCCCCAAAAAATCATTAAAATAATCCCATAAGAATTGATAGGTCGTTAAACCTCGAAACAAACAAACAAAAAAAAAAAAACTTAAAGAGCTGAGTTACTAAAGGGAATTAGCTGAAAACTGAAATATCCAGAGAAGGCACGGCATGTGGAACTAGAACAACCTACCTCTGTGAACAAAATAAAAAGTTCAGTTCAAACATTCAACGCATATCATCTGAAGAAGGCCGGAGCGTACAACGGACAAAATGTCGTGAATATAACAATAAAGATGAGGACAACAGTCCAAATAGTGTAAAAAGTAAACCTATATTAGCATTTTATCTACATTCTGCTTTTATTTTAAATTGGGGTCTATTTAGATGAATTTCTTGCGCAATACACGTTTTTGATAAATAATTTTCAATTCATATTTTTGTCTTCTTCATATACATCGTCAGCACTTCCTGCCAAAAAGGTAAACAGTCGAAGTCAGTCCCGTTTGACGACAATCACCTGTGCCGATTCCTCAGAAAACAAAACATCACGTGAGTTGAAACAACTTTATTATTGGTAATTACAAAATTTTCCATAGAGGGCGAAATTGATGTAAAATGGTTCAGTTTTGCCCGTAGAAACAATTTACTTTTTTTAAAAGGAAACATTTAAAATAGTATCTTTTACCAGTGCTAAAATACAAAGTTGATCTCAATGTTCACTTTTATGTTCATATATATCTAGAGTCGGGATACTAAAGGTACGTTATTTATGAATGAATCAGATGAGTGACAATTCTTTTATATATATATATATATATATATATATATATATATATATATATATATATATATATATAATAAGTGTTTATAATAAAAACATAAACACTTATAATATAAATATTACTATAAATGTTGGTCTACTAAGTATCGAGCACTCTTCAAAAAATATTACTACGAACAGTTAACCCATTTATTTGTAATACTCTTAATATATATGTGAGTGTGTGTGCGTATTTCGTTGAATATGACATATATATATATATATATATATATATATATATATATATATATTCTCACATATATATCTTCCCACATACATACACAGCAAACAAAAGGTTTTTGTCATTTAAATTAAAATCATCTGCATAACCTACAGCAACATTGCCTGATAATGAGAATCTATCTCGAAACATAGAAATTTCCGTGTCGCAATGTACAATTGATTCATAACTACATAATTATATATAGTCATTCGCAGATAGATCTGTTTCGCTGTATCACAGCTCATCAGTACGGTTAGACATCTGATTGCGTCTAGCTAGGATTGAAACTCAACCGAATGGACATCAGTCGGCTATTCTACCACTGAGCTATGGGCGCTCGGTAGAAGAAGGCGGACATTTAGCTTGTTCTATACAATGTATACGCCAGTAGCTGAGAGTGTTCCAATTCATTACTGAATGAACGATGCGTAGATGCTTGAGTAACTACTGTTTTTTCAAAGTGTACCATTCCTCTAAAGTGCTCAATCAGGGTGTGTAGAATACTTGGTATATCAATCAGGTAAATTCCGATAGAGACGAACTCAAAAGAACTCAATGTTAAATTCAATTATTTAATTTAACAGAGTAATATAATTTAGAAAGTTTTTTTAGATATTCTACAATTTCAGGGGTAATACGTATTTCGGCTCTTCAGACCCAAATGATACAACAGTTAATATATATATATAACAGTTAAGACATGAAAAAAATAACACTAGAGACATAAACAGCCTTGAAAATGGCTATAGAAGTGGTCGTAAACGCTTGGAGGCGATAGAATTTATGGAAAATGTTTATATTCCTTGTCAGCAATAAGACGGGAAAAACGTAAGGAGACTGGAAAAACTTAATGAAAAAAATGAATTAAATCTTCCTTGTTGGCCGTATTTATTGAAAGATGTTTGAAAGAAAGTTTGCTACCCAACTTTGATCGGGTGTAATGAAAGCTTTAAAACTAATCCATGGTCCTGGAGCTCAGATTCAGCCTAAAGAATATTTGTGTGAAGTTTGGTGAGAATCGGATAAAAATTGTGGATTTGTATTAAGGACATACAGACAGATAAACAGACACACACACACAAACATCTTGCCTTTTATATATATATATATTACCGATTTTCTGCAATATTGTAAGAACTGAAACTTTGAAACTTCTGAATATCGTTTCTTATGTCTTTGTCTATGAGTGTATCAAATTTGATTAAAATCGGACCACTCCTTCTATAACCCAATTTTTTCAATTATCGATTTTAGAATAATTTAAAAAACAACTGTTTCCACCTACCGTTAGGTTAATATAATACATCGGAACTTGCTACCCATAATACTCCATTGACTAGCATATATAAATAATCGGTTCACCACACAATAAACATGGCCTGAAGATTGCGTTTAATCATAAAACAGACAATCACCACTCAATATTTGACCTCATTGTCCACTTTTATATATAAACATATATACATATGTGTGCGTATGTGTATCTATACTATGCTTTGCTTAATCTGGATCAAGATCAAATATGATGAGGAAATGTACGACTTCAAAACTTCGGCGAAGGATAGTCGTAGAAAATCACTGTTCAAAAACGTAATCTTGATTCGAACAGTGTATTTGGATCGAATGTAGATCAAATCCTCCATATTTAATTCTCTGATGAATCTCAATATCCAAAATGTGTCTCGCTATTTCCGAACTTCTTTTATTCATGAAAATTCATAACGTCTTTATTTTGCAACCAAAGCATTTTCCCTTGATTTTTATGGCCTAAAACTACTTTGCAGTGAAATTGCGTATTTTCGCATAAAAAAAGAAAGAAAACGATTTCGTTTTTGATTCTATTTTTTTTTCTATGAGTTTGAACTGCTGATCAGTCAATAAGTGAAAAAAGTAACCATCTGAAAGTAACGGTCTTGGAAAATGCGTTGTGTCTAGAACCATTTCCCATCCCGGCTCTAGTATCATTCGTTGCATCAGGAGTTTGTCACGCAACAAAATTTCGGTTTGACATATTTGCACAGAAAACATTTTCTCTTCCAATGCCTCATTGAAAAGAGTTTAATCATCCATTTTTAATTTTCTGCTGAAAGTTGTCTGTGTTGCATTTTCCTTAAAGATTCGGTAAATTTTCGTTTTAGGTCCCGAAGGCTTTTGCCCTTTCAAATTTATCCAAAATACCATTATTTCTGTGCAAATGTATATGCTGAACTCAAATCAACAATTATTTATTGAAAAAAACCTACCTTTTTTATGTGAACGTCCAGAAAAAAATCGAACTACATTTTGTCTCCCGTAACTCTAACGCAGTCATGTAATTAACTGCTGAATGTCTTTCGGCGTAGGACAACAAATTTCGGTCTATTTTCGGCCGATTTACTTCCTTTACTGAACCTTCCGCCTATTTACTTTCTACAATGAAAGTAATACGCTATTGTATTTCTACGCGTATTACTTTCATTACAGGAAGTAAATAGGCGAAAGTTTCAGTAAAGGAAGTAAATCGGCCGAACTTTGTTGCCTACGCAGAAAGTCATTCTGCAGTTAATTACATGAATTCGTGAGAGTTACGGGAGAGAAAAAAGTGCGAGATATAGTTCGTTTTTTATGGACGTTCAGATAAAAAAAAAAAAAGGTAGGTTTCTTCAATAACTAATTGTTGATTTGACGTCAGCATATACATTTGCACAGAAATAAAATTTGGATAAATTTGAAGGGTGGGGGGGAAGCCTTCGGGACCTAAAACGAAAATTTACAAATGATTCTTCGGTTAATCACTTTCGAGAGTGCTGAAACCTTACCCAGAGTTCCTTGTGCTTTTTTAAAACTTCGCAGTTGCTTTTTTTTTTTTTTTAAATTTCGCAATTTATTTCTTAAACGTGCTTGCACCTACTGGAGTAAGACTTTCAGGCTAAATTCAACTTCAGACTTTCCTCGGGCGAAACAAAAAGCATTAGAAGAATATCCACGTATAACTAATAAAGAACTGTTAACTAACATTTAGCAAAATTAGGTGATAATAAATTTTACACCAGCCTGATCATAAAAGTTCGAATTTCAATCGAATTCATTTCATTAACTTATGTACTAATACCTTTGGGAAAAGTATGTATCGCTCTCTTATCCCAGCAGCTATGAGTAAATAGCAATAAAGGTTCTATAGCCTTGGGTGGCAACTGGTCTAGAGGAAGAACAACTCTGAATTCAAACCAGCCTGGAGAGAGCTGGACTCATCAGGCTATCTTGCCCAAAATACACTACTTCTACTGTAGTACTGCAGTATTGTGATACCCCAGAAGAATCACAGAACTTGTATTTACGTGATGAATCATAAAATTAAGATAAATGCATCTTTTCTTTTTTTTCTTTTCATATAGTTCACCAACAGATTGACAAAAGTATTAATATTCGCTTCAGCTTGGCCTCAGCAAGTTCCTGGAATAAAGGTGAGTAGTTTTATTAGCTTAGTAATTATTTCACTATAGTTAGTAAATAAAATGTCTTTATAAGACATTCTATGTAACACATTATAAGCAATCGTTTATCTTATTAATTTAATGCTCATTTAACTACATCTTATTGTTGTTGCATTTTATCATAAATCTTTTGTTTATTCAAGACTTTTCTGACAACTCAGACATCAGTCATAGAGAGAATAACTGTAACAGAAAACCTTATCAGCTCAGGACACCTCACTAGGCTATAACTTGTGAATCCCATGTTAATGAGGAGAGTCGGTAACGCACATGCTGCAGTCAGTTTAAAATTCCACAAATTCAGTGTATATAGACTGAGGGATATTCTATGTTTTTTGTACTTGACACAAGAGGGTCTATAACTGTCTCGAAAAGCTCTCCTAAATATTCCTTTATTGTTTATGTAGTTAGTCACGTAGTCGTTTTATTTCACGAACATATGTTGTCATTTTTCATCATATTTCGATTTCTGCTATGGTCGCACTACCTACCAAGTCTGCGGGAAGACCTAAGGCAGGTCGTGGTGTGTCGTTATGGCTCCATTTCATGTTTTTTCTATCTCTCCTATCATCCCTAGCGTTATATAGACAAAGTTCTCTTTAGTGTGTGGGCTGTACTTAACAAGACAATTTTTTGTATATCTCTTAAGCTGGGGTTTCCAAGGATTTTTTCAATGTGCTGTTTTGTTCCTTTTTTATCGCCCACTATCACTGGCACAATTCTTATTAATTATTATTATGTCATTTTTCATCATTTTTCGATTTCTGCTTTGGTCTCACTACCAACCAAGTCTGCGGGGAGACCTAAGGCAGGTAGTGGCGTGTTGTTATGGCTCCATTTCATGTTTTTCTATCTTCCCTATCATCTCCAGCATTACATAGATAAAGTTTTCCTTAGTGTGTGGGCTGTACTTAATAAGACAATTTTTTGTATATCTCTTAAACTGGGATTTCCAGGGATTCTTTCAATGTGTTGTTTTGTTCCATTTTTTATCATTCCAAGTGCACCTACTATCACTGGCACAACTCTTGTTTTCAATTTCCACATTTTTTCTATTTCAATTTCCAGGTCTTTATATTTTGACAGTTTTTCAAATTCCTTGATTGCTATGTTACAATCCGCTGGATAAACCATATCAATTAATAGACAAGTTTTCTCCTTCTGGTTTTTAACAATAATGTCTGGCCTGTTTGCTTCAATTTTTCTGTCTGTGTAGATGGTGTAATCCCATAGAATGGTTACATCTTCTATTTCTGTAACCGGTGCTGGGTGATGTTCATACCAGTGTTTGCCTACAGCTTTTCCATAATGTTTGCATATTGCCCAATGTAAATATTGCCCAACTCTATCGTGGCGATTTTTATATTCATTTGGGGCAAGCACAGAACAGACTGAGATTAGGTGGTCTATTGTTTCTTGGTGTTTATCACAAAACCTGCATTTTGGATCCATATTATTATGCATAATATTTGCCTGAAAGTTTCTAGTGAAAAGACTTTGGTCTTGTGCTGCAAGAATAAAGCCTTCAGTTTCAGACTTTAATCCAGATGCACGTAACCATCGATGAGTATTAACTTTGTCAACATTGGATTTATTGGCACGTACTGGATATTGGCCATGCAGAGGTTTGTCTTGCCAGCGCTGTTTGATCTGTTCAAGAGCTTTATCTTTGGCTTTCATTTTCATATTCTTTGCCGCAATAGCTGGCTCTTGGCTTCCGTTCTGCTTTTCTACAGAATCTACTAACTGTAAATCTTGTTTGAATTTACTGCCTTCTTTTATTATTGAATATTTTTTCTTTCTTTCTTCATGTTGCCTTACTAATTGTATCATCCAATCCTTTGTTGTTTCTATGTATGTTAGTAAGCCAATAGTTGTTGTCTTGTATGACAATTCCAGCTGAATAAGACCTCTTCCACCTTCTTTACGGGGTATGTATAGACGGTCTACATCAGCCTTTGGATGATGCATCTTATGCTTAGAAAGAAGCTTTCTTGTTTTAGCATCCATTCGCCTGATGTTGTTTAGAGTCCAGTTTAAGATGTTAAAGCTATATTGGACAACTGGGATTGCAAGACTATTAATGGCCATAACTCTGTTCTGTGAATTTAATTCAGTTTTTAATATCATTCGTAGCCTTCTATAGTACTCTTTACGCACTATTTCTTTCATTTTTTTATGGTGAATGTTTTCACTCTCATTTACACCTAGATATTTATAAGCTTCTTCTGGTTTCAATTCTTTTATTGTTACAGCAGGGTCTAGGCTAATTGAGGATGTTTCTTGTATTGATCCACGTAAAACTGTAGCTTTAGCACATTTATTCAAATTAAATTTCATTCCAATGTCTTCGCTGAAGCATTTTACAGTTTGCAGAAGACCTTCCAGCTCATTATCATTCTTAGCATATAACTTCAAGTCATCCATGTAAAATAGATGGCTTATTTTCTTTTGTCCTATTTTATAACCACATTCTGTCTTATTAAGTTGACTGGTTAGTGCTATTAATGATATGCAGAATAGTAAGGGAGATAAAGAATCACCTTGAAATATACCTCTTTTGATGTTTATTTCATCAGACTTATAGGTTCCATTTATATGATTGAGGTAAAGGGTTGTTTTCCTATAGACATGCACTGTTTGATGAAACTGATGATGACGGGCGATATCTTGTATATATTTAAAGTCTTTAAAATCCAGTCATGTGGCACACTATCGAATGCCTTTCGATAGTCTATCCAGGCTGTACTAAGATTTTTCTTTGTACTGTAGCAGTCTTCCAGGATCATTTTGTTAATCAGCAATTGGTCTTTACAACCATAACAGCCGCGTTTGCACCCTTTTTGTTCAAGCGGTATCATGTCATTTCTTTCTAAGAATAAATATGTCTGTTTTGTTAAAATAGATGTTAATAGTTTATATGTTGTCGGAAGACATGTAATTGGTCTGTAGTTTTTCGGGTTGTTTGTGTCACCATTCTTGGGTAGAAGAAATGTAATTCCTTTGGTCATCCATGCAGGAATTTTAGTGGGATCGTCAACCATTTCTTGAAGTTCTTTGGCTAGTTTTTTATGTGCTGCATTTAGATAATATAGCCAAAAGTTAGGAATTTTATCTATACCTGGGAATTTCCAATTGTGTGCTTTTTTTAGTGTATATTTAACATCATCTTCTGTAATTCCAGACCATGTCTGTTCGGGTTTATTTTTCATTCGTTCTATCTCTTGCGTAATCCAATGTACTTCCTTGCTAAGTTCTTTAGGGCAAGCCCATATCTTTTCCCAGAACTGTGTGACTTCTTCCATTCTGGGGGGTACTGTCACTTCAATTCTTTTTTTACCTATTTCCCTGTAAAATCTCTTTGTATCAGTCTGAAAAATCTTGTTTTGTTTGTAAAATCTTGCTCTTTTCTCATAGCGTCTTATTCTTTGAGCCTTCAGTTGGATTTTTTGCTTTATTTTTTCTTTATTTGATAAGATTTCATTTTCATTCCTAATGTTATATTTTCTTTCGGCTCTTCTGCTTTTCCTAGTTCTTACATTTATTCCTCTACTCAGTTCATCCAGTATTGATAATTCACTTCTAAGTTGTTCGATTTCTTTTTCTATTTTTCTTTTCCAAGGTGGATCTTCACGTCTACGAGACTGCCTTGTTTTTATTTTGATATTCAATTTTTTTGTTGCTGCTGTTGCTGATGCATATATTATTTCGTTAAGATTTGTATGAGGGTCTTCATCCAGTATTGATTTCAGTGCTGCATTGTAGAGTTTAATAGTACGGAGGTTATGTTTTGTTGGTTGTAATTTTGGGAGCTGTTCACGTTCCTCCATTGTAATATTTTGTATTTGACTTAGATGGTTTTTTATTTCTATCTTGGCTTCCTGTATATTGTTCTTATTTTCCGTCAAATAATTATCTTCGATGTGTTCTGAACTCGTTTTATTTTTGTCTTTTAACTGACTCAGATCACACCTTTCCAGCACTTTTAAACTTACAGCATTATCTTCGGAGTGATTTGCGTGTTTCACGGTTTCTACATTATGACCTGTGGCTTGTTTGATGTTATTACTTTTTATTTCTGATTCCGGTTTCTTTTCATATTTTGTTGATTCGTCTCTTCTTGTTACAATTCTTTTAATTTCATTGATTTCAGCCTCTGTCAGTCGGTTATTACGAATAATGTACCTACGCACATTGGCTAATTTATTTTCGTCAATATATTTTCTATTTGCTTGACCAACTTTTTCACGCCAAATGTCATATGTTTGGCGAGTCACGTTTTTTTGAGGTTTGAGTAACGCTTCATGAAATGCAGTCATAACAACTTTGTACTCCTCACGAGACCATTTTATTTTTTCTTTCTTTAAATATACGGTTGTAGATCTAGCTGGTGAATTATTATTATTATTATTATTATTATTATTATTATTATTATTATTATTATTATTATTCTATTTTTTTTTCTTTAATTTCTATTGTATGCTTATTTTTCTGACGATCTCAATCAGAGACCTAAGGTCAGAACTGGGATTATTATATTTTCCACTGAACATTTGTGTAAAAAAAAAAAATAAATAAATAAATAAACAACCCTAAGATCACAGACATTTTACATTGATAAAGACCTTCTTAAGGTGTGAACTTTGCGTGTGAAAACAATTTTTTAGAATCTTAGTTAAATATCACATGGTTAAAAAGTTCTGTAGGTAGCTGATTTACCTGTCCAAATAAGTTATTCTGATCGAAAATTCGTAGAAATTAACGGTGGGGGGGGGGGACCGATTGGGCTTTTTTGGTAGATTCGTTCAGAGGTATTGATTTGTCAGTTTTTATTATTGTCTGAACTTTTGAACTTGTCTTTCAAGTTATTTTTTCTCTCTTCCTTTCTTTGTCTACTCTCAGAAGTGTCTACTATATGGATTCTTCCTTCTAATTTTCCTTCTTTATTTTGTTATTTTATAATTTAAATATTTTCTATTTGATGTTCGTGGTATTTGAATGCTTAGATTTTGTTAAAAAATTCTTAATTTCTCACGCAAGTGGTGGACTTCCCCACGCGTTTCCCTAGTAACCCTGAATTTGTCATTTTTCATATCCGTCGTTCGTACTAATTTGCCCCTTTTGCAGGTTTCTTTAACATTTTTTCTCAACCAAATTCCATGGCCATGTTACACAGTATTTTCCTAAGTCTTTTTAAAGATTTTATGTTAATTTTAATAACCAACAACTCATAAAAAATGATTTTCTGCGATATTTTAAACGAAAAGTAATATTAGTTTTAAATCAGATTAGTTAAGCTTTTAATCTTCCTCAAATAAACTTCAAGAAAAGTATATTTTATTTTTGAAAGATTTTTTTATTAAAAAGAATTATGTTGTATTGATACATTTGTCAATATGGCTGATTTTAGTGATAAAAAATAATTCTAATCAATTTAAATTTCAGTTGAAATACAGTAAAACATTTTGGTGATTGTAAATATTAAATTTAATCTGTTCGCTTGAAATTAAAATTAATATAAAAGGTTCAATAAGATTTTTCATTTAAAAAAAACATTTTAAAGCTTAGGTATTATTTTTCGATGAGGGTTACTTTATATATATATATATATATATATATATATATACTGAAAAGTCTACCTCCTTCTACCGAGCGTTGCTTAAAAGTGTTCTTTGTAGATCCGATGTAAACTTTATTTACAGTTGGATTTTCAATTGATGTTATAAAATAAAATAAACCCATACAACACTAAAATGTCACTCTATTTCATCCACTCATAGATAGTAGTAAAATAAAAAATGTCTACCCTTTTTTAAAAAACTTAACATCCCAATATAAGAATTACCTAGAAAAAACTAAAAAGTGACCTGTCCAAAACTAAACAACCTAGACCCCTCTCCTAACCCAAAGCTGTATCTCTATGGTTACAAACTGCCGACAGACCGGTTAAGACATACTAAATTCCCATCCCACATCACTTACATATCACATTCCCAAATATAAATCGTTCCCACCATTTATTTTCAGTTCCACAAATTACCCGAAGAAGAGCACTTGTGCTCCGAAACACGAGAATTTTTGTGTAGTGATACTACGCTTTTATAAACTATTGTAACAACTATTACAATATAAAGATCTACTTCGTATCGAGCACTCTTTAAAAAAGTAAATGCTTGAACAGTGGGTTTAAAATCTACGTATTCTATCACTTTCTTACAATATATATATATATATATATATATATATATATATATATATATATATATATATAATCATGCGCAGACAGTCCTGTTTTAGTCGGCAATTCTACCACTAAGCTATGGGCGCTCGGTGGAGGAAGGCGGATTTTCTAGCGTGCTATATACACAATGTGAACACAAGTCAGTCGCCGAGATTCATTACTCAATGAAAGATGCGTAAATGAGTGAGTAGCTACTGTTTTTTTAAGTCTACCATTTCTCAATAGTGCTCAATCGGTCGGTGAGAATATAAATAGTCATCCGCAGACAGTCCTGGTTCGCTGTATCACAGCTCATCAGTACGGTTAGACATCCGATTGCTTCTAGCCAGAATTGAAACCCGACCGAATTGATATAATATATATATCCAAGTGAATAAGGAATGAAGAAAATATTAACAACGTTTAAAATAGTGCTCAATACAGAAATAGAGCTATGAATAATTATTAAAAATTATAGTTTAGAACATGTACAAATTGCAATTTACTACAAAGTGTACATTCTGTTTCGACATTCAAAGAACAATGTCTCCTCAGGTAGTTGAGGCTTTTTTACTAAATAAATAGCTTTTAAAACCTGATGAGACATTGTCCTTTCAATATCGAAACAAAATGTACACTTTGTAGTAGATTGTAATCTGTACATGTTCTAAACTATAATTTATAATAATTATATAATATTATGGTATCATTTTTTTGTATAATTTATGTCCTTATTCTACCAGTTTCTTTTAAGGGCCTTTGCGGCCGTTCTGAGTATTTTAAAATCTATGGGAACTACTCTTGATATTTACATAGCTTCTTATTTTCTGTTAGTTTCGCCTGGTCTTTTGCGCAAAAGTCCAATGCTATTATTTGTAATCAATCAGGTTTCACTCTATTAGTATCTTGTTGATATCAAGTTTTCATAGAACACTCATATTTTCCTCAGTTATTTTACTGGACGTTGTTTCGAGTTTTCACTCTTTCCAATATTGTTACAAAACTCTTCAAGACTGTTCCAAAAACGTTTTATTACCTCCGCCTCAAAGCGGTGGGATTGTATTCGGTTGCGTTTGTCTGTTTGTCTGTGGTCAAGATATCTCATGACTAGCTCGATGGTATGATTAGGCTTATGACTGTCATGAACTGATTAGATTTTTGGTTTGATCCGATACAGGATAAAGTTTTTTGGGTTATTTTTCCCTCTTTTATTTATAAAAAAATAATTTTTGCCTTTCAAATGTCAAATACTGAATTACCTTTCCTTGACCATGTTAAATATTGAATTACCTCCCCTGTTTTCATTTAATTTTGAGAGCGTTCATTTTTTGTATTTTCACTCTTGAGCACAGTTAAGTTCATTGCAGTTATTCTTTCGCATTTTTATAATCATCTCTTGCTGATTGCTGAGATGATATCGGTATTGACTTGGCGGAGGCTTGTGATCTTTGACTGATTTTTCTAGTTATATTTTGTATTTGGGTTTTCATACCAGTATTATCTAATGGCTTTCACTGAAGATCAGTAAGTATACTCAATATTCCAGAACCTTTCTCGGTATTCTAGATTATATTAATCATATTCTCATCGAAATGCTTTCAGTTGTTGTTCAGATTTCCAATTCTTTAAATCTTTTTTCGAGGCTTTTCGGAGCTGTTCCATGTATTCCAGTATTGATGGGTACAAATATCACTTTCATATTCGGCAATGTCTTCCACTTCTATGGTAACCTATTATTATTATGTCATTTTTTCATCATATTTCGATTTCTGCTTTGGTCTCACTACCAACCAAGTCTGCGGGGAGACCTAAGGCAGGTCGTGGCGTGTTGTTATGACTCCATTTCATGTTTTTCTATCTGCCCTATCATCCCTAGCATTACATAGATAAAGTTTTCCTTAGTGTGTGGGTTTTACTTAATAAGACAATTTTTTGTATATCTCTTAAGCTGGGGTTTCCAGGGATTATTATTATTATGTCATTTTTCATCATATTTCGATTTCTGCTTTGGTCTCACTACCAACCAAGTCTGCGGGGAGACCTAAGGCAGGTAGTGGCGTGTTGTTATGACTCCATTTCATGTTTTTCTATCTTCCCTATCATCCCCAGCATTACATAGATAACGTTTTCCTTAGTGTGTGGGCTGTACTTAATAAGACAATTTTTTGTATATCTCTTAAGCTGGGGTTTCCAGGGATTCTTTCAATGTGTTGTTTTGTTCCATTTTTTATCATTCCAATTGTACCTACTATCACTGGCACAACTCTTGTTTTCAATTTCCACATTTTTTCTATTTCAATTTCCAGGTCTTTATATTTTGACAGTTTTTCAAATTCCTTGATTGCTATGTTACAATCCGCTGGACAAGCCATATCAATTAATAGACAAGTTTTCTCCTTCTGGTTTTTAACAATAATGTCTGGCCTGTTTGCTTCAATTTTTCTGTCTGTATAGATGGTGTAATCCCATAGAATGGTTACATCTTCTATTTCTGTAACCGGTGCTGGATGATGTTCATACCAGTGTTTGTTTACAGTTTTTCCATAATGTTTGCACATTGCCCAATGTAAATATTGCCCAACTCTATCGTGGCGATTTTTATATTCGTTTGGGGCAAGCACAGAACAGCCTGAGATTAGGTGGTCTATTGTTTCTTGGTGTTTATCACAAAACCTGCATTTTGGATCCATATTATTATGCATAATATTTGCCTGAAAGTTTCTCGTGAAAAGACTTTGGTCTTGTGCTGCAAGTATAAATCCTTCAGTTTCAGACTTTAATCCAGATGCACGTAACCATCGATGAGTATTAACTTTGTCAACATTGGATTTATTGGCACGTACTGGATATTGGCCATGCAGAGGTTTGTCTTGCCAGCGCTGTTTCATCTTTTTATTATTATTATTATTATTATTATTATTATTATTATTATTATTATTATTATTATTATTTCCTTCCATTTCTGTTGCAAACCTGGGTTTCCAACCAGAGACCAAAGGTCAGAAATGTCATTATGACTTTTTCCACTAATTATTTTTGTAAAAAAAAAAGAAAAAGAAAAGAAATATAACCTAATTTACAAATGTAAAGCCCTTCATATGATGTGAGCTGTACTTATTAATACAAATTTTAGTATTTCTTCAAGGCATGGACTACCAAGTATCCATTCAATGAGTCCATTTTTTCCAATCAATCCGAGGACTCCAACTACAACTGGAATTATCGATGTCTTTGTGTGCATTCATTTCAAAATCATTGTACTTTGATAGCTTTTAAAGATCTTCAAAAATCCGTTATCGTCTACAAGAACTACCATGTGAATAGGAAAGCACAATCTGTTTTTTTTTATAGATATTTGATCCTTATTATTGTTATCATTATTGGAGATTAAAAATCTCCATAAATCTGCAGCACCTTACTCAGTATGCATGCAAATTATAAGGACTACCATGATCTAAACCGTCACAATACTTACTCAAAATTCTAAATCATTTGAGTTTTTCATACTTGGAATAGGTTTTAAAATGCTATAACTATTGGGGGAATATCTCTAAAGATGTTTTCCAGTTTCCAATTTTTTCTGTGTTCACTCTGTGGACTGCTATTATAGCCACGTCTAGAAGATACCAAGTCTTATTTTCTTTGTGTACGATAATCGAATTATATGTTTTTTACATAGATTGTGGTTTTTGGATTCAAACCAGAAATCCCAGCTGGTCTATAATTCCATAAGACAATATCTGGTTTGCGATAATATCATTAGTTTAAAGAATCGATTAGTTTAAAGAATCGATTAGTTTAAAGAATCGATTCGAAGTCATATGCAGAGTTTCAAATGAATGAGTGTCTTTACTCAGTCATGAAATTTTACATTTGTCCTAGGCTTCGATTAAAATTATTATTATTTATTTATTGATTTATTTTTGTATTTTTATTCAAACAAGGTTATGTCAGCATTCACGATGGACTTACCGATTCAGACCGGGAAGAAATACTCAAGAAATGTGTTCGGTTATTACAATCATCCAGGAGATCAATGTAGGTTTATTCATTTTTTTACATTTTATAACATGGATAATCTGCTTTTTTATTTTATATGTAACGACTACATTGAATGAATAGCTAAATCTACTACTAGGAAGGGTGTGTCACTGTGTCAGGCCAAGAAGTTTTTCTCGCCTGAATCCATCTTACATATATATAAACCAACCATCCGCTCATGCATTGAATACTGTTGTCATATCTGGTCGGGTGCCCATGATATTCATCTAGGGGTTCTCAACCAGAGGAGAATCTGCAATGTGATCGGTCCCGACCTGGCATCTCGACTTCAGTTAATTTCTCACTGACAGGATGTGGCTACTTTCTGTCTTTTCTACAAATATTTTCACGGCTTCCGCTCGAATGATCTTAGGTCCCTGGTGTCCCCTCTACATGAATTCACACGAGCAACTAGATTGGCAACAAATTCTTACCTTTTACGGTGAAAACAACCAAGTGAAGCCGCTACTTCTACTCTATCAACTTTTCTCGCACTTCCCACCCGTAGAACTCCTTTCCGTATACATGCTTCCCATAGCTACAATCTCCAAGAGTTTAAATGCATCGTCAATTGCTTATCCCCTTGACTCCCATCATTCTCTTATCCTTTCCTCATCACCCCCTATATTTTGTTATTGTTCCTTTTCACTCTACTCTCACGCAACTCTTTTCACGCCAGTATTACCATCCTTCTTTTAATCATTCTCTGACACCTCTTGTAACCGGTTCCTCCTTCTCTTTGTAAACTTTCATTCTTACTCTTATTTTTTTTTAATCATTTCACCCCGAGCAAGGCAGAAATGCCACTGATGTGCAGGGGGCTACATAAATGTAAAAAGATTAATTAGAAAAGAGTGAGGAGTACAAACTAGTTAGAAAGGAGCAATAGAAAGCTGAGAAAGCAGGTGCGATGACAGATACATAGGTGGAGAGAAAGGGAAGGTTATACGGGGGTGGGGAGAGAGCTAGAGTCCAGTGGTTAGTAGATGAGTATTGACTTTGCATTTAAATTTCTGGAGGTTGTAGCCGTCAGGAAAGCAAGAATACGGGAGCGAGTTCCACAGGCGGGAAGTGCGAGAGAAGAAGCTGCAGGAGTAGAATTGTCGTCTACATTTGGCTAACCTGACTGTGAATGGGTGGGACCCAGTTGCCAGTCTGGTTGCACGAGTAAACACCTGTTGAGGAGGCACCAGTGACTTAAGTTTCGTCCGAGCAGAAGCCATGAAAGTATTTATAGAACAGACAAAGGGAGGCCACATTTCGACGGTGGGGAAGTGGCTGCAGTCGAGCCGCCAGATCAGTACCTATCACATTACAGACCCTCCTTTGGAGCCTGTCAAGAACACTGAGGAAAACGGCAGGGGCGCCTGACCATAAATGGCAGCAGTACTCCATGCACGGACGGATGGTTGACTTGTATATATGCAGGATGGATTCAGGCGGAAAAAACATCCTGGATCGACATAGTGACCCAACCTTCTTAGCAGTAGATTTTGCTATGGATTCAATACAGTGGTTCCATTTGAGGTCTGAGGATAGGGTAAGTCCGAGGAGGTGTAGTGTACTGCTCTCCGGGAGAATCGCTTGGACCATGCTTATGGGAGGCAGGAGAGGTTGCCTGTAATGGTTGACAGACAACAGCTTGGTCTTAGACGAATTGAAGTTGACAAGCCACTTCTTGCCCCAGTTCACCACAGAGTGTAGATCCCGTTCAAGGTCAAAAGAGCCCCTAGGCACCAGTAGCAGTACTACCTTGCTTGGGGGGAAACGATTATTAAAAAATTATATATATAATAGCTGCCCACTCCTATTCGATGATGCCTGACTACTAGGGCGGCTAGGTAATCCTTATTGCAGACGCTTGCTCGAGCACATTTGTGCTTGTTCAACACTCACAGGGCACGTTATCTAGCATGACCAACGGTCTAAACAACACCAGGACACTCAATCTCTCGGTCACGATGACTTGTGACTTCGCGCTATCACAGCCATCCACGACCCCTCAGAGGGAACGATGGATAAATTGGCGTGTAAATCATGCGAAAAATAAAGATAACACTGACATCTTTTGACAGATATATTTACCAAAATTAAATAAAAGTATCTTGAAATACTAAAGGGTAAATTTATTCAATAAAATCACCATTGACTTTAATCACGGTCTCTAGACGTCTTCGGAATCTTCTGCAACACTTCTGGGTGGTCTCCTTGTTTAAGTTGGTGAATGCTGCTATAATTATTTCCTTCAGTTGCAAAGAGTTTTGTTGGTCTCACCTTCAACTGCGCCTCACACATACTCAAGGGGGTTGCAGTCTGGGGAGTTAGATGGCCAGATGTATAGCTCCCCTCCCCTCTTCTGAGTACTGCGGTATATTAAACATAATACATAACAGTTTAGAAAAGTGCTTTTACAGTATGGGACAGGCTTGCCTCCCAGAGAGTAAAACACTACGCCTCCTTGGCCTTACACTTTCGGCGGACCTCAAATGGAATGACTATATCGAATCCATTGCCAAATCTGCCGCTATGAAAGTCGGCTCTCTGTGCAGGGCCCAGAAGTTTTTCCCACCTGAATCTATCCTGCGCATATACAAATCTACCATCCGCCCGTGTATTGAATATTGCTGCCATATCTGGTCGGGTGCCCCTGCTGCTCTCCTTGGGCTTCTTGACAAAATACAAAGGAGGATCTGTAACGTGGTTGATACTGACTTGGCAGACCGGCTGTAACCACTCTCTCACCGGCGTGATGTGGCTTCCCTGTGCCTCTTCTACAAGTACTTTCATGGCTTCTGATCCGATGAGCTTAGATCACTGGTGCCGCCTAAGCACGAATTTACACGAGATAGTAGATTAGCAACTAGGTCCCACCCTTTTACAGTTAAACAGATAAGATGTAACCGTACATTCTACTCCAACAGCTTCTTTTCTCACGCTTCCCGCCTGTGGAACTCCCTTCCACAAGCCTGCTTTCCCGACAGCTACAATCTCCAGGTGTTTAAATGTAGGGTCAATAGACACCTCCTATCACACTAACTCGCAATTATTCTCAGAACACTTTCATCTACCCAACCCTCATTCTCGGTATCCTTACCCGCCTATCACCCACCCTCTGACATTTCCTATATTTAACCATCCTTTCTCCACTCTATGTAGCCCCCTGCGCAGTAGTGGCAGTGACATGCCTTGCTCGGGGTGAAACGCTTATAAAAAAAAATAATAAAAATATCCATCTGCAAACAACTCTGTCATTGGTGACTTTAATGCTCATCATGACACGAGGCTGAAACATTCTAACGATACTGCTCTTGCCGGTATTCAAGCATTAAGTTTTTCCCTTGTTCAATCCCTGATTCAAATCATGGACTTCTCTTTTCGTTTCCCTAGTAAAACCAAACAGCAGGCTTTTCTACTTGCTGTTGTTCTCATGTTCCCCTTGACTCGGAGTGGTAGCACCTGTTAGACCCCCAGTTATGGAGAAATAATGTACCCTTAAACAAAACACTATAAACGTATAGAAATACATGTTTATAGTAAAAATACCAGCAATTCCCTTTATCTGTAGTAAAGGCATACAATTGCGTTCAAAACGTATTTAATTTTAGCCATAAAATTGTTGATTTTGTTTGTTTGTTTGTTTCGAGGCTTAACGACCTATCAATCCTTATGGGATCATTCAAGGTCATAACCAATAATTTTGGGGTAAGGTTATTTTATTCTTACAACATTTTTCTTTTTCGAGTATCAAGGTTTATTGGGATTTGTTTTTAAGAGCAGGGTCCCCAAGTCCTACCCTTGTTATTTAATCCATAACTGGAGGGAAGGGACGGATTAATACCTTTCCCAAGGGTACCAGTGCTTAAGTGAATGCAGAGTATTCAACTGGAATTCGAACTCGGCTCACCGATTTCTCTTTCCGAGCCGTTATCCACTGCACCACAACGCACACCCGTCACTATACGCTTACAGCACCTGGTATTCCCAAGTGGTCACCCAATTAAAGTAAAATTGTTGAATGTATTTTGATTTAGGCATTGGGCATTAAATAACCAATAGAGGTTTATATACCGTTAAACAGGTTCAGAAAAACCAGGAATAAACACACTTCTTTAGAATTTTAATTCTTTTTGTTTCACCTGTTATCATAGCATTTCAATCGATCTATTCTAAAGTTTCGTCCACGATGTAAAATCAATAAAAAGAAACAATTGCTTATCTTTTCTAGAGAAATAAAATTCACTCTTCTTTAATTTTGTGTGCTTGTTCTTACTAGATTATGGTCGATCAATTCTACGACCTAATGTATGTCATTATTTTTAAGGACATTTCCATTTTGGACATAGGCGATCGTAGATCTTCACAGATTCCTTAACTTTTTATATATCTGTGAATTGCCATAAGCTCTTGTGGAAAATAGGGAAGTGGTTTTCCGTTGTCTTATTCATGGTTTCGATTTCAAGTCTTAGAGAACACATTTTATCCTGCTATTTTATCCAGTCAGTCATGTTTCTTTCGAGAAAGTGTGTGTCACGTATGACACTTAACTGAAGATCAAGGTACATGCACATAAAATGAATTCTTTTTTTGATAAAAAAGAAATGAAAGTTATGATGTTGAATTTTAATCAGATAAAACCACTTTCATCCATAACATATTATTGACGATAATTTTCGATCTGTGCTCTTATAGCCATAAACGGATGGTCTGCGCAGTTACAATGACGTTACGATGAAAGAAATACGAATAAAAAATGAATAGGGAAAATAAGACTTTTCCTAAAATCAGACCTTTTCATATGCAAAACACCCGCGCCAAGAGATGCTAAAAGCATTTAAGACATACCCTGTTTTCACACCACTGAAAAGGAATTTCAAAAAACCAACTTTAAAGGAAAATTATTCAAATAACAAAAAGGGGATACATCAACAAACTAATAAAAAAAAAAACAAAGTTTTTTTCTGTTCAAAATTTCCTGTATCATATCAACGTCAGTTGCAGATATTAGTGAAAGCTATGACTGTACACTTTAAGCATGGTGGATAGGTGCTGTCCGGGATAGGAACTCCGGTGTCAATGAGTCATTATATATTGATAGTGAGCGACAAAGCCACGGAATCTTGCATTAAAAGAGTACAAGTGCACGCGGATCAATAAGTCTGTAACACAATTTCTTTAACTGAATATTGATCTGAAATTGTCGCTGTATAATGTTCAGTCTACGTGATTACTAAAGAAGCGTTGGGTTAAATGCATTCATAGAGAGGAGGATTAGGTCGAATAATAAATATCGTGCAACATAAATCAATTTGTCATCATTAATTTACTGAGCTATCAATATAAAAAATGCGAGCACATAAAGAAAAAAAATTGTAGACATCAGAAACTGATGTAGACGTCTTCTTTGATCAATAGAATAATGTTGTCTGCAGGACCAGTCACATAATGAATATTAAACAAAATAAGAATCCACCATACATGAAGATGAAAACGTAATTGCCAGAAGTTAAATCCTTAGAAAGACGAATAATATAATACCAATATTCTGTTTGTTTGTATGCACAAACTTCTTATAACCTAGGATCAGTGTAGTATCTGCCGAGAACCCTTCTAGATTTCTGATTGAAACTCTATACACTTATTCTGCTTTGCTTATATGTACGATTGTTGCACTTTCTAACCCAGAAGAAAAGTGTAGTACCTGCCGAGAACCCTTCTAGATTTCTGATTGAAAATTTATACACTTATTCTGATTTGCTTATATGTACGATTGTTGCACTTTCTAACCTAGGAGAAGAGTGTAGTACATGCCAAGAACACTTCTAGATTTTTGATTGAAAATTTATACACTTATTCTGCTTTGCTTATATGTACGATTGTTGCACTTTCGAACCTAGGAGAAGAGTGCAGTACCTACGGAGAATCCTTCTAGATTTCTGATTGAAACTCTATACACTTATTCTGTTTTCTTACGTGTACAATTGTTGCACTTTCTAACCTAGGAGAAGAGTGTAGTACCTGCCGAGAACCCTTGTAGATTTCTGATTGAAAATCTATACACTTATTCTGCTTTGCTTATATGTACGATTGTTGCACTAACCTAGGAAAAGAGTGTAGTACCTGCCAAGAACACTTCTAGATTTCTGATTGAAATCTATACACTTATTCTACTTTGCTTATATGTACGACTGTTGTCCTACTTTCTAACCTAGGATCAGAGAGTAGTTCTTGTCCCATTCTGACACTTCAGAAATCATTTATTTTTTCTGACCAAGAAACATACTTTTTTGTAACTATACATAATAATATTATCAGGGAAAAATTGGGGAAAGCGAGAAGGAGGAGGAGAGAAATAATTTTTGAAGGAAGCAAAACGGAGGCAAAAGGAAGACAGAAAAACAGATTTGTTGATTGGATATCAAGGGCCATACGTGATACACGCTTTCGGCGATCATGTCTCGAAATAGACATGACTAACTGGGCAGAAGATTATCCCGCAGTAGGTTGCTATTGCTTTCTGCGGTAGACTGTTTGCCGACCAAGGCTATAGAACCCAATCTGTCCTGTTATTTAACCCATAACTGGAAGGAAGAGACGGATTAATACCTTTCCCAAGGGCATTTACGCATAAGTTAATGCAAGAAATTCAACTAGAATTCGAACTCGGCTCTCCGATTTCTAGTTCCAAGCCGATATCCACTGCACCACAACGCACATCCGGATATCAAGATACAACGAGCAAAAGATTGAAAAACAAATAATACTTGAAAGGTGAAAACATTCTAATGCATTAAAATACTTTATATTAATAACAGAATATGCATCAGAAAATAGTTAGGACTCCAGAAACAGCAAGAAAAGTTAATGGAAATAATATGGTAGAAAACGGATAATTTTTCAAGTTGTCTGACTCCCGAGGCTGTGGCAAATGTTATATATGAATTTACATACAATCCAGATGATGGAATTACCTTTCCTCGTATTTTCGACTTTGAAGACGAGAGAAACAACGAAACTTTTGTTGAGCAAGTTAGCACAGGTAGAACATGAAAAACACTGTAGTTTTGTACTACCGAAAAAAACGGAGAAATTTATTTTGAAGAAACAATAAATATTATAACAAAATTTTTTTAACTACAAAAGTTCGTTATTTAATACTCTTTGGAAATGTATGAATTTGACGAAAAAAGAAGAAGATTTTGTCACATGTGATGGAATCGTTAACAAGGAGAGTGAAAGATTCAACTGAAACAAACTGATTCCGGATATGTTTAAAGATTTAATTTTTGTTCGAGAGTAAACGACGAAAAAAAAAACGCAGAAATAAGGGCAAGAACTCTTACGCAACTTGAACAGAATAATAAAATTACACGAATGTCAGAGATTCCTAAATACGTGAAGCGATGCAGAAGAAATTCAGGAAAAAAGAACTGCATACAAGCAAAAGAAAAAGGTAAAAAATTAATTAATCCATGTTTTAGATGCGGAAGGAGGCGAATGTCCCTTTAAGAAATCGAAATGCTGCAAGTGTGGAAAAATTAAAAATTAACATAAAAAGTTACAGTGTAAAACGAAAGCAAAAAAAATTCTCACAGAAAAAATTCGTACACACCATTGTGACGTAAAAATAGCCACAGAAAACTAAAGAAAATTTGTTTACGTGAAAAGCAATAGTGTGGATATAAAAATTGTTACTAAATTCTGGTAAAAAATACCAGAGAAAACCATTAACAGAAAGAATTACAATATGAATTCTGATAAAAAATGGGGACTGAACATTAGGTTTATAAGTCCCAGAAATTCAGTTGTGAACTCAATACCAGGCTACATCAGTAGTGAACAAATAAGTTAGAGAGTCGGGTTAGAGGAAGATAACTCATGAGTACCAAAAGCGGCTTTTCACAAGGAATGAGAATGAGATACCCCAGTGATCGTAATAAAGGGTTTGGATCGAAATTCCTAGCAACTGAGGAAGGCCGGAACGTACAACGGCCGAAACGTCGTACAAATGGCAACCAAGATGAGGACAATAGTCCGAATAATATAAATAGTGTAAATACTTGCTCATCTCAGAAATATAGACAATTACAAATACAATTTGAAGAAGAATGTTAAATAACTATAACTATAAATACGCACAAGGGGTTGTATAAGTTCAACCGAATTCCTTTTGGTATAAAGATGGTTCCAGCTATACTTCAACAAGCTATGGATACCATGCTTGCAGATTGTGATTTCGTAGTTGCTTATCTGGATGATATATTCATTAAAAGGATATCTAAGAACAACATATCGGGTATGTTTTTGAGAAAAATACGAGAGTACGAGGAAAAGTATGAATTGCATTTGCCTAAAATCAGGTAACTAGTACAAACCATTGACAAAATATTCATCAACCAGATCTTTCGAGGGCAAGTGCAATTAAGAGCATACCTCTCCAAAGAAATATTACTAAGTTACAAGCATCCCTAAGAATCGCTAACGTCAGACTTATCATTAGCGCATTACGATCCAAAAGCAGAAATTGTATTAGCTTCAGATGTTAGTGATTTTGGTATAGAAGCAGTAATTTTACATAAACATAATGACGGTAACATGAAATTTGTCACACACACGCTTTTCGTTCGCTACTACAAGCAGAAAAAATACAGCCAGATCGAAAAAAGGGTGTTAGAAATAACATTTGCATTGAAAGAAATTTCCCAAATTTATACAAGGAAAGTGTTTTCGGTTGCAGACAGACCATGGACCTCTGTTATCATTTTATGTTTCGAAAAAAGAAATTCCTACGCATTCAGTGAATGCATTACAACGCTGGGGTGCCATCGTATTAAATTACAATTTTAGGACAGAATAACGACCGTCTAAAAATATGACATGAAGAAGGGTTATCAAGATTGATACCAAAAAATATTGAACTTTTTGAGGATACTGTCATCGCAGCATTAATAAGTTTAAATAGAGAGCAAAAATATATTATGCAATATAGTACGAGAATTACCAGTTACCCTGGAAGAATTAAAACTAATAGTAAAACAAGGCGTGTTTAATGCAAAAATAAGAAAAAAACTAAAAGATAAGTAATAAAAAAGGCAATCCAGTCTTGAACGCTGACTCGATATGTGACGGAGTAATGCTGTTCACACAAAGAGTAGTAATATCTAGTATATTACAAAAGCGGATATTAAATGATTTTCATAGTGGAGATCCAGAAATGTCAAGGATTAAATCTTTTATGAGACGCCATGTATACAGGACCAAAATAGATCAAGACAATAAAAAAGTAGTAAAAACCTGCAGAGGTATTGTGCTGGCAGCAAAATCATCTACCTTCTGCGGTTACAGTGAATTTTTAACACGAACTGTTTACATGATATTGTATTCCAGATGCCATAGTCTCAGATAACGGTACGCAATTCACTGCTTATGAATTTGAAGATCCTTGTAAAATTTTCTCGTTTTGAACATATTACTACCCTGCCGTATCACTCAAGGTAACAAACGGACAAGCTGATACGCATCGCTCATTCAGTAATGGATTAGAGCACGCTGGCTATTGGGCGGGTATAATGACAATATACACCCTAAAAAGTCTGCCTTCTTCTACCGAACGCCCATAGCCCAGAGGTGGAGTCGCCGCCTGACGCCAATTTGGTCGGGTTTCAATCCTGGGTTAAAGGCAATCGGAGTCTAGCCGTGATACAGCGAAACAGATCTGTCTGCGGATGACTATATATATATATATATATATATATATATATATATATATATATATATATATATATATATATGGTAAAAGGAAAAAGACATTGCAATGAGTTGAAGAGAAGTTTTACTGAAAAAACTCCCACAAGAAAAAAAGAATCAATGCAAGTACTGTATAATACTTTGGCTGTAATAACACCCACAGAAAGAGTTAAACGTACGAGTACGATTTACAGAAAAAAAACGTACGGAAAACTAGAGGTTGGCCCAAAACGTAAAAAATACAAAGTTAAGTACTTTGGCAGGGATTACTACTAATATAATGAAATATTTACTAATAAAATGAAATATTAAAAGAGGGATGTTGAGGAATACATAACACTTCCTGTGGCCCAAATGAACTAGTCTAGACGCTTAAATAAAAAAGGTCTAAACAAGACTGTTGGAGTCAGTAAAGAAAATTTCTTACAGACATCACGGCAAGAAGCTTAAGCAAAACTTAATATTAAAAGCGAGTTATAAACGAATAAAAGTAATTTATGAGGGATTACTTTTAATAAGGTATTTGAAAAGCATTATGAAAAATATGAACCAGTTTATAATTATTTTTTTTATAAAGCAAATCGTAAAGAAATTTATTTGTTAATAAAGTAAATTGACACATAAGAGATAATTCAATACAACACACTTGTTTATAATTATTTTTTAATGAAATAAATAAAAAATGCAAGACAAAATGTAGCAGTTTTTGTTTTTTAACTATTTTCAATAAAGTCAATTAATGTCATTCATTTTTTTTAAGCAAATCGACATTCCAACATATTTTTATAAAAAACGATTTAATAATTTACGAATTAACTCTATAAAAATAATAAAAAACGAAAAACTGGTTCATATTTTATAAAATGTTTTTTTAATGAATTATTTGAAGGAAGATATTCATTAATTAAGGTTTTAATTTTTAATAAATTAATTCTATTCGGTTATTAGTAAAATAAAGAAATGTTTTCTAGTGCTGAGTTGTCCCAGTGTTGAGTTATCAGGGTTTTCAGTCAGTGGTGTGGACTTGTCGGTGTTGAGTTGTCCCTTTCCATGAGATATTGTAACTTCAATGATAAAATTAGACATTTCCATACAGACATTCTGCGCTCATTGAGGGAAAATTTAGAGTTTATGTTGGATGAAATTTATAAGATCGTTTTATTAAAACAGTCTTTCAGGAAATTAACCTTCCTAAATATACTAACTGTTAATCGCTCTTTCTAATATTAATGAGAGTTTCCTTCCAATTTTCTGTTTTTGTAGTGTGGAAAGAAAAAAGTTTTATCATAGTTACATGTGCTACCCATTTTTGTGGTTGTTGGAAGTTTTCAAATGATTTAGTTTTTGTTATTTGGTAAGGCCCTTCGTTTCTGATCATGTAGCGCCGGTATAACGTTTTTAAGAATTATACAGTTAATTCATTTGAAGTAATTTTTAACTATTGATTTGATATAACGGTTGCATATAGCTGATAGTCTAAACATCTCCAAATAAGGTGAACACCATAAATCTGACGAAGCAAAAACCTATAGGAATTTCGGCCGGTCGAGATTGTAAGTATAATAAACTAGCAGTATAGCCCGGCGTTGCTCGGGTGTAATGAAAGCTTTAAAACTAATCCGTGGTCCTGGGGCTCAGACTCAGCCGAAAGAATATTTGTGTGAAGTTTGGTGAGAATCAGATAAAAATTGTGGATTTGTATAAAGGACATACAGACAGATAAACAGACACACACACAAACATCTTGCCTTATATATATATATATATATATATATATATATATATATATATATATATATAGGAAAGAGTATTAATAAAAAGTTTTTGATTTTTTAAAAAAACGTACTTTTTTAAACAGTATTTGTTTATTTTTAATGTAGTTTTATATTTCAAACCGTCCTCGGTTCTTCATCGGAAACAAGTGATTTTTTTAACAATTTTAAAAAAATCACTTGTTTCCGATGAAGAACCGAGGACGGTTTGAAATATAAAACTACATTAAAAATAAACAAATACTGTTTAAAAAAGTACGTTTTTTTAAAAAATCAAAAACTTTTTATTAATACTCTTTCCTATACATAGTAAGACAGTATACGTGGATAATCATCAATATATATATATATATATATATATATATATATATATATATATATATATTATCGATTTTCTGCACTATTGTAAGAACTGCAACCTTGAAACTTCTGAATATCGTTTCTTATGTCTTTGTCTATGAGTGTATCAAATTTGATTAAAATCAGACCATTCCTTCTATAACCCGATTTTTTCGATTATCGATTTTCGATATTTATCAGGGGTAACTCAACACAAAACCTAGCTAAGAACACTCGCAGACGCTTATAGTACAACTGTGTAAATTTTCAAGAAAATCGGTTCAGCCGTTTCGGAGTCTATAGGTAACGGAAACACACACACACACACAGACACACACAGACAAGGTTACATTTATAAATAAGTTTAGAGATATAAAGGAGATACGTTACATTTTCAGTTCGAAACAAATGCTTTCTTTTTTACTGTTATTATATGTCTCATGTTTCTCACCGTCAAAACAATGACAACAAATTCTTTACTGGGACAGAAATAAAGAAGAAGAAGATACGAGGAAGTCAGGTGGAACATATGACTACAGTTTGCTTTTTTACGGATCGAACGGTGGCCATTCAAACAACGACAAAATAACGGCAAAAACGCGCTTGGTGACACGCCCACTGAACAAGAAGACACCAATGACACTGGACGACGTACAGCCGCCTAAAATTCCCAATCTCGAACCAAGCGACACAGAGGAAGAGAAAGACCTGCTCCAAACTATCACACATTGTAAAACAACTGTAATACAGTATCCTTTTTTTTTTATTTCTCGTCTGATCAATGTATCGTGGAAGCAAACATAGTTATATGAAACACAAAAACCATTATATTTAAACTATAGAAATAACCAAACCTCAAATTAGAAAGAATGCATTCAACTGAATATTTTAAAAATCAAGTCAAAATTTAAGAATTTCAGGTATTTCTTATTCTAATATTTTTGATACTGTGAAATGTTTGCAATTGCAAGACAATTATATATATATACTAATAGACTCCGATTTTAGTTCTACACTCACGCAGAAAGAGAGAAAAATACTAGATTTTAAAATTAAATACACACAGGCTAGTGTTAAATAGGGACTTAGGTGTTTTGAATCTTTATAAATATTTCAATAGTTAAACATTTTTTAGATACAATTAAAAAATTTTCTCTAAAACAAAATTTATAAGTATTATTAAAGATAGGTTTACGTTTGCAAATATTTAAAACAATCTGTCGCTTTCTGCGTCACGTGATGTAAACAATCTCTCGGACGAACGCTCCTCGCGAAAACGTTTCTAATTTAAATTTTAAATTCACTTGTTTCTGATGAAAGGCCGAGGACGGTCTGAAATATCAAATAATAGAAATAAATAAATACTGTCAAAAAAATACATTTTTAAACTTACAACTTTTTACTTTGATTTTCTCTCTTAATATAAACATTTGACGGAATAAAATGTGTGATGTCAGCATTACGTTTTCCATTGCAAACAGTCGTAACGTTTTGGTTATCCGCTAACTCAAATCAAAACAAGATTTTCTGCCAAAATTTCGAAAATGTTAGATAGCATTAAAAAAAATTTAAATATTTAAAAATTACTTTGATTTTTTTCTCTTAATAATAATGTAAACATTTGACGGAATAAAATGTGTGATGTCAGCATTACGTTTTTCCATTGTAAACAATCGTAACGTTTTGGTTATCCGCTAACTCAAATCAAAACAAGACTTTCTCCCAAAATTTCGAAAATGTTAGATAGCATTAAAAAAAATTTAAATAATTAAAAATTACTTTGATTTTTTCTCTTAATATAAACATTTGACGGAATAAAATGTGTGATGTCAGCATTACGTTTTTCCATTGTAAACAGTCGTAACGTTTTGGTTATCCGCTAACTCAAATCAAAACAAGACTTTCTCCCAAAATTTCGAAAATGTTAGACAGCATTAAAAAAAATTTAAATAATTAAAAATTACTTTGATTTTTTCTCTTAATAAAAACATTTGCGGAACAAAATGTGTGATGTCAGCATTACGTTTTCCATTGTAAACTGTCGTAAAGTTTTGGTTATCCGCTAACTCAAATCAAAACAAGACTTTCTCCCAAAATTTCGAAAATGTTAGATAGCATCAAAAAAAATTTAAATAATTAAAAATTAATTTTATTTTTTCTCTTAATAAAAACATTTGCGGAACAAAATGTGTGATGTCAGCATTACATTTTTCCATTGTAAATAGTCAACGTTTTGGTTATCCGCTAACCTTCAAAAAAACAAGACTTTCTGCCAAAAATTTCGAAAATGTTAGATAGCATTAAAAAAAATTTAAATAATTAAAAATTACTTGATTTTTCTTCTTAATAAAAACATTTGCGGAACAAAATGTGTGATGTCAGCATTACATTTTCCATTGTAAACTGTCGTTAAGTTTTGGTTATCCGCTAACTCAAATCAAAACAAGACTTTCTGCCAAAATTTCGAAAATGTTAGATAGCATTAAAAAAAATTTAAATAATTAAAAATTACTTTGATTTTTTTTCTCTTAATATAAACATTTGACGGAATAAAATGTATTTAGCATTACGTTTTCCATTGTAAATAGTCGTACGTTTTGCTATACAACTCAAATCAAACAAGACTTTCTGCCAAAATTTCGAAAATGTTAGATAGCATCAAAAAAATTTAAATAATTAAAAATTACTTTGATTTTTTTTCTTCTAATATAAACATTTGATGGAATAAAAAATGCGTGATGTCAGCATTACGTTTTCCATTGTAAACAGTCGTAATGTTTTGTTTATCCGCTAACTCAACCAAAAATGTAAAGACTTTCTGCCAAAATTGAAAATGTTAGATAGCATTAAAAAAAATTTAAATAATTAAAATTTACTTTGATTTTTTTCTTAATAAAAACATTTGCGGAACAAAATGTAGGATGTCAGCATTACGTTTTCCATTGTAAACTGTCGTAAAGTTTGGTTATCCGCTAACTCAAATCAAACAAGACTTTCTGCCAAAAATTTCGAAAAATGTTAGATAGCATCAAAAAAAATTTAAATAATTAAAAATTACTTGATTTTTTTTCTTTAATATAAACATTTGACGGAATAAAAATGTGATGTCAGCATTACGTTTTCCATTGTAAACAGTCGTAATGTTTGTTTATCCGCTAACTCAAATCAAAACAAGACTTTCTGCCAAAATTTCGAAAATGTTAGATAGCATTAAAAAAAATTTAAATAATTAAAAATTACTTTTGGATTTTTTCTTAATAAAACATTTGCGGAACAAAATGTGTGATGTCAGCATTACGTTTTCCATTGTAAACTGTCGTAAAGTTTTGGTTATCCGTTAACTCAAATCAAAACAAGACTTTCTGCAAAAATTTCGAAAATGTTAGATAGCATCAAAAAAAATTTAAATAATTAAAAAATTACTTTGATTTTTTTTCTCTTAATATAAACATTTGACGGAATAAAAATGTGTGATGTCAGCATTACGTTTTCCATTGTAACAGTCGTAACGTTTTGTTTATCCGCTAACTCAAATCAAAACAAGACTTTCTGCCAAAATTTCGAAAAAATGTTAGATAGCATTAAAAAATTAAATAATTAAAAATTACTTTGATTTTTTCTAATAAAAACATTTGCGGAACAAAATGTGTGATGTCAGCATTACATTTTCCATTGTAAACTGTCGTAAAGTTTTGGTTATCCGCTAATCAAATCAAAACAAGACTTTCTACAAAATTTCGAAATGTTAGATAGCATCAAAAAATTTAAATAATTAAAAATTTCATTTTTTTGATTTTTTTCTTAATATAAACATTTGACGGAATAAAAATGTAGTATGTCAGTATTACGTTTTTCCATTGTAAACAGCCTTGTAACGTTTTGGTTATCCGCTAACTCAAATCAAAAAAAGATCTTCTCCCAAAATTTCGAAAATGTTAGATAGCATTAAAAAATTTAAATAATTAAAAATTACTTGATTTTTTCTCTTTAATAAAAACATTGCGGAACAAATGTGATGTCAGCATATGTTTTCCATTGTAAACCACAGTAAGTTTTGGTTATCCGCTAATTCAAATCAAAACAAGATTCTTCTTGCCAAAATTTCGAAAATGTTAGATAGCATCAAAAAAAATTTAAATAATTAAAAATTACTTTGATTTTTTTCTAATATAAACATTTGACGGAATAAAATGTGTGATGTCAGCATTACGTTTTCATTGTAAACAGTCGTAACGTTTTTTGGTTATCCGCTAACTCAAATCAAAACAAGACTTTCAAAATTTCATAAATAAAATACATAGCATTAAAAAAAATTAAATAATTAAAAATTACTTTGATTTTTTTTCTTAATAAAAACATTTTGAACAAAATGTGTGATGTCAGCATTAATGTTTTTCCATTGTAAACTGTCGTAAAGTTTTAGTTATCCATAACTCAAATCAAAACAAGACTTTCTCCTCAAAAATTTCTAAAATATGGATAGCATCAAAAAAAATTTAAATAATTAAAATTACTTTGATTTTTCTCTTAATAAAAACATTTGCGGAACAAAATGTGTGATATTTACGTTTTCACAACAGTCGTAACGTTTTGGTTATCCGCTAACTCAAATCAAAACAAGACTTTCACAAAATTTCAAAATGTTAGATAGCATTAAAAAAATTTAAATAATTAAAAATTAATTTTATTTTTTCTCTTTATAAGAATATAAACATTTGACGGAATAAAGTGGGTGATAGGTACCTCTCCTAACTCGCTAAAGAACAGCATTGTATAAATAAAAAAGGTCCCAAATTTAATAAAAACGAACTTTATTTCGTCAAATGTTTATATTATTATTAAGAGATAAAATCTAAGTAATTTTTAATTATTTAAATTTTTTTAATGCTATCTAACATTTTCGAAATTTTGGCAGAAAGTCTAGTTTTGATTTGAGTTAGCGGATAAACAAAACGTTACGACTGTTTACAATGGAAAAACGTAATCCTGACATCACATATTTTATTCCGTCAAATGTTTATATTAAGAGAAAAAATCAAAGTAATTTTTAATTATTTAAATTTTTTTTAATGCTATCTAACATTTTCGAAATTTTGGCAGAAAGTCTTGTTTTGATTTGAGTTAGCGGATAACCAAAACGTTACGAATGTTTAATGGAAAACGTAATGTTGACACAGTTTCAACCGGAACTCGAACCAGAACTGTTGCTTTTGTTTGTTTTTTCTCTGCTAACATCACTGCGCGTCGCATACAAATGCACGTGTATTTATATTTTTATTCTTTTTATGTACATAAAGATGAGGTTTTTTTTAACATCATTTTTAAAAGAATTCGAGTTACTCTGCACACCTTAACTGTGAAGTTACAAATCTGGGCGCGTTGCGATTGTGCGCTTCCAAGTCGTCAGTTGCCCCGGTTATTGTAACCACCCCGCGTGCTATTCTACCCTGGTCTTCGATGATATTCCGGGTAGTAAGGTGCTTCTCGCTTTTCAACCAGATGGTACCGGTTGTTGTCATTTTAAGAACGGCCAGCTCAAGTAAGTATTTTAGATATACTGTTTAAAATTTTGAAAGGTCATTCTAAGAGACTACGGAACTCGCTCTTTGTGCTGATTTTGTTGTTCGGTAGATCAGTGGTGTAATGGCTCGGATTTGTTCATTGGAGAGCCGAGTTCCAATTTCAGGTCATCCTAAGAAGCAAATGAACTCATTCTTTCTGCTGCTTTTGTTGTTAACACAACATTTCCATTGATACATTCTATAGCCTTTAGGTGTCTTTTTTCTACAGAAATAAGTGTTGAACAAAAAATAGAACCAATCAGCTCATTCCCGGGAACACCAGCTACAAAATCAATGAGTTCACTTGAAAAGTAAGTATTGTTTTATCATCATTTCACCCCAAGCAAGGCAGAACTGCCACTGGTGCGCAGGGGTTGCATTGAGAGAATAAAAAATGTATAGGGGATGTCGAAGAAAAGATAAGAGATGGATGGGAATCAAGTAGATAAAAGATGACAATTGACGTTTCATTTTATCTTCTGGAAATTGTAGCTATCATGGAAGCATGGAAGTGAGTTCCACAAACGGGAAGTGCGAGAAAAGAAACTGTTAGAATAGAAGAGATGGTTGCATTTAACTATGTTGACAGTAACAGGTGAGACCTAGATGCCAGTCTAGCAGCGCAAGTAAATGCATGTGGTCTGGGTACCAAGGAAAAAACTCATCAGAGCAGTTGCTATGAAAAATACTTGCAAAAAAGACAGAGGGAAGCCACATCACATTGGTGAGAATGTGACTGAAAGCAGACTGATAAGTCAGGATACTCCTTTGGACTTTGTCGTGAACATCAAGATGAATAACAGGAACACTCGGCTAGACATGGCAAGAGTACTCAATGAACGGACGAATGGTAGATTTATAAATGTGCAAAATGGATTCTGACAAGAAAAAATTCCTGGCCCGTCACAGTGAAGCAATCTTCCTAGCAGCAGATGTAGCTATGGATTCCAATGTCTATCATCTGAAGAAGAGTTGAGTTACTAAAGGGAATTAACTGAAACTGAGTTATTCTAAAAAGGCATGGCATGCAGAACTAGAACAATCTACCCTAGTGGACTAAAAAGGGTTTGGTCCAAAATTCCAATGTCTATCATCTGACAAAGGCTGGCACGTACAACAGCAAAAAATGTTGTGAATACGGCAATAAAGATGAGGTCAACACTCTGAACATTATAAATAGTGTAAAAAAAAAGATACTTTTGTTTATAAATAACTTTACTCAAATTGTAATTAACTCATGACTGACATCAGTGCGTGTTAAATGACTAAGAATTAAAAGTCAAATTAAACAAAGTGAGTAACTAAATATGCTATTTACATTGTATTCTACCAATTCCACTAGTTTAGTTACATTGAAACATTGTTTTTGTATTTATTAGTGCCAAATAGATTGTGTTTAACATCCCTGCAATCTCTTGTGAGTTAAGACGCAAACAGAAAAAAATTTAATGTGATGATTTAAGCATCTTGTGAAGTGGTTGTTCTGAGAGTAAGTAAGCAACCTGATTATTGGTCAATATCCATAATTGATTGTTTGGAAAAAAATAAAATAAAATAAAATAAAATAAATAAATAAAATAGATAACAATAATAAAAATAAAAAATATAATTACTGTAAAAATTCACTGCCTTTTTGGTATCAAAATATTTTTCCCACTGTCTTTTTTTGGGGGATTAGTTTGTCGTTTCTAATTTTTTGGTCGAAACTATAGAGCACTGCTTAATTTTGCTGAGTTTAGGCAGGTTTCCTTCATTTTCTTTTTGAATTTATAAATGCACATGATGGATTCTGACGAGAAAAAAGTTCCTGGCCTGAACAGTGACTCAAACTGCTTAGCAGTAGATGCAGCTATGGATTCAATGTAGTCATTCGATTTCAGATCATTTTTATTCGTATACAAGTGCTCATCATCATCATGGCTGTGTCATTTATCTTCAGAACTTGGAGGATCACTGCTCTCCATGACTTCCTATTCTTTGTAGCTCTACTATCCATTTATCCGTTTTGTAGGTTATTGGCTGTTCAATTTTGTCTTAACTTTCAATATGCTTTATCTTGATGGGTGTCCACTTGAGAATACCAGGTGCTGTAAACTTGGATATGTGGGTGGTGTAATGGATAATGGCTCGGAATCGTTAATTGGAGAGCTGAGTTCCAATTCCAGTTGGGTTTTTTATATTAACTTACGCGTAAACATCCTTGAGAAATGTATGAATCCACCTCTTCTCCCCCAGCTATTGGTTAGCCAGTAAGACTTGTATCATTAAATCATTATTATCTTTAAAAATTCTGACAATCTAAAAAATATTTTCTGACTTTAAATATAAATAACCAGACATGTGGTGATAATCTGTAGCAAACGAATCAATAAAATATGACTTATAAATGTCATTTCCCTATAGGAGGACTGATATTACATAACAGTTCTATAACACGATCCCCAGGCGTACCCGAGCCAACTCTTCTTGAACTTCAACCAATCCGCCCACGTTGTGTTTGTTTGATCTCGAACCGGATTGCCTGTTATCACCTGGCTAGGTTAGTCCAGACACGCGAGAGGTCGGTATATAGTTAAAACCAGAATTCACGCGATCTGCGGTAACTGATAGCTGGCAAACGGAATATAATCAGTACAAGATACAGGTTTAGTTTTCTATATTTAAATATCGATTATATACACAAGTCAAAGCTGGTGACACGCAAACACTTTCAATAATACAATGTTCTCGGAGACGGCGGTTTGCTCAGTCGGCTCTAGTAGCACGATGATTTCAGGTCGACCGTCTTCTTCAAATCACGGGCTCTAAATCTGTTAATTTTGTTTTCCACCTCGGTTTTATTAAAAAAAGGCTCAAAACCGAGATGGTAAAGGTAGCTACGAGAGTTCAATTTTCCCTCACTGTAGAATTCTTACCAGCTCGAAATGATCAGTTATCCATTTCGACTGAGTCTCCGGCTCTTCATTGCTGAAGAGGAAAACTTACCCCTTCTTATTGCTTGCCTGTCCGTACCCAAAGCTCAGGTAGCCGGGACAGGAAATCCTCACAGCCCAATTTTGACCTAGGGCCAAACAATTTGTCAAAGCAGGACGAAAATATTAAAACTTTCATTCTTTTACACTGATTCAATCAATTTGGTTACTTTTCCGGACAAAAATAATTGCCTTTTCAAATTTTAGATAAATCTCTTTTTATCTTTAAAATTAATTAAAAATTAATACCAGCCATCTGGAAATAGGGTTACATTCAGTACCCTTTTCTTTATTTCTGTTGCTTCGAGTCTCTTCTTCATCGGTGAGGAGAGTGTTCAGCATTCACGCCTCTATATAAGGACTGATATTACATAATAGTTCTGTACACTTTTCTTTGTTTCTAACGAAACTTTCGCGTTTCTTAATACGCTGTTTAGATTTTGGAAGATTTTTATTTTTCGCTATTCACCTTCAAATTTCTTTGCCGCGTACTGAGCCAGCCTGACGTTTTGAAAGAACTTTTTTTTTTTTTTTTTTTTTAATCACATCACCCCAAGCAAGGCGGTAAGGCCACTGGTGTGCAGGGGGCTACGTAAGAGTTAATAGATTGGAAAAGAGAAAACCGGAAACCACATCCTAAACAGGGAACAAGGGATGAGCCTCTACACCTGTTCAATAGATGTGGGTGGAGTGTGAACTGATAGCAGAGAAATGGCACTCGATTGATTCCCTACAAAATCTCCGAAGAGTTCCTCATATTTTATTCTCACAGAGTTTAATCTCTTAGGAACAATGCCGAACCACAAATAGCCAATAAGTTAACTGCCATATGTGATACACGCTTGGGCGATCATGTCTCTTTCGATCCATGATTGACTAGGCAGATTTTCCCCACTGCAGGTTGCCATTTCTTTCTACGCTTGATTGGTTGCCAACCAAACTTATAGTGTCCAATCTATCCTGCTATTTAGTCCATAACTCGAGGGGAAAAGATGGACTAATAACTTTTCCAAGGTGTATAAGTGAATGCAACGAATTCATCTGGAATTCGAACTCGCCTCTCCAGTTTCTCATTACGAGCTGATATTCATTGCACCACAACAGTACATGTACCTCTTCAGAAAGACATAGTTTGAATTCAGAGGATTTATTTTTTGTTAATTGTTTCACCCCAAGTAAAGAGGTACCGCCACTGATGCGCAGGGGGCTACATAAGAGAGTAAAAGTTTAGGCAGGAGGAGAGTGAAAAGAAAGACGAACCAGTTACAGGGGGCTTCAGAGAAAGAGCAAGAGAAGGATGTGAACACGGGAGTGAAAACAGTTGCGAAGGTAGAGAGAAAAAAACAAAATCCACGGGGTGATGTAGAAAGGACTGAAGTCAAGTGGATAAGAGATGGGAATTGACATTGCATTTAGATTCCTGGATGTTGTAGCCGTCAGAAAAGCAAGTATATGGAAGGGAGTTCTACCGAGTTATCTTTCTCTTAGGCTGTATGCCTCTTCTACAGAAAGATGTATTTATTACTTTTCTAAGAGCATTAGCACAAAGCGAACAAGACAAAATCGTCGGTAATTTAAGCTCGACTCCCTGATTGCACCTTCCGAGCATATAATTGTTTCACTGCCCATTAATCTCAATTCAAAATCTCAATTTTGAGAAGAGCTATTTTTATTACAAGTATTGTTCAGATATCGCATTGGAACAAGAGATCGGGGTGCCGAGTTCGAATTCCAGTTGAATTCATTGCATTCACTTACGCACAAATACCCTTGTGAAAGGTATTAATCCACCACTTCCCTCCAGTTATGGGTTAAATAATAGGACAGATTGGGTTCTATAGCCTTGGCTGGCAACCAGTCTACCGCAGAAAGCAATGGCAACCTACTGCGGGATAATCTTCTGCCCAATCAGTCATGTCTCTTTCGAGACATGATCGCCCAAAGCGTGTATCACGTATGGCACTTGACTGACTGATTGTTCAGATAACTTATTTCATTCTTCTTCTTGATTTTGTTATTACTATGTGTCAGCCGATCCACCCTTCGGGTATGTATATAGTCTTTATGAAAGGTGTCGATGTACTTTTTCCTTATTTTTTTAATTCTATGACAGGTAATTTCTACCTACTGTGTATTGTGGTGTAATGGATATCGGCTCGGAATAGGGATTCGTTCCATTCAGTTGCGCACAAACGCCTTGAGAAAGATATGAATTCTTCTATTCTTCCTCCAGTTATGGGTTAAATAGCAGGACAGATTGATTTCTATAGCCTTGCTTGGCAACCAGTCTACCGCGGAAAGAAATAGTAACCTACTGCAGAAAAATCTGCCTCGTTAGTCATGGATCGAAAAAGACATGATCGCCTAAACGTATATCATGTATGGCACTTAACTGACTGAATTTCTACCAAACTTCATTCTTTTTTGTTGCTGTTGTTGTTTGGTTGGTTTTTGGGAGCCGTGATACAAAAGAAAAATAAACTTGGTTTAAAATAGATTATTAGTTAGCTAACTACTCAGGAAAAACAGACCCTCACCGTAGAGAAGGTTGGCTTAAAAAGGGTGACATTTTTTATTATATTATTTGATATTTTTTATTCATGTTATTTGATATTCGTCAGGTATAAGTTCTATCAAGTTGTATTTAGATATTGAGAAATTAATGAAACTAAAAATAATATTATCACGCATTGATTAGCGTTGTAAATATTATTGAGTGATTCTAATGTTAGATACCAAAGACCAAAAATCAGCGCTCTAAGAACAATTGAATAGGGATAAAATCTTTTTAAAAAGTAGAGCTTTTTACAATAGGTTTGTAAAAATAGCAAATAGGTTCTTTTGTTGTTCTTTTGTGGTGGTGGCGTGTGCGTGTGATTGATTTTTATATCAATTAGTGATCGGAAACTTTCAAACATTTTATTTAAAATTTAAATAAGATTTTCTATCAGGATTTTTAATTAGAGAGTCTCATTATATATCACCATATGCAGGTTGGTCAACCATTGTTTTATCAGTAAAATTATAAAATCGTAACTTGTAGTTTTGCTTGTAGCGTAGGTAAGCTATCGGCCAGCCGGCTGTACACTTAATATGCAACCTGTTTGCATTAAATATTTTTAAAAATCGTTTTAACTTAAATAAAGGAGTGCAAAGTAGTGGGTTACGTACCAGACGACTTTTTGTGGGTGCGGAAAGGTGGTTAGGAAGGTTGGCAAAGAGACAAATATTGTTAAGCGACACTAGAAATAGGAGGCTGTAGAGAGTTATGAACTCCCACGTCTTGAAGGGACATGGCACATAAAAGAAGATATCAGATGAGCACATGTTATTTTTTAATTTAATAAGACATACACAGTTATTGCTGAAATCAAGTAGAGCAGCTCGAACTTGTTGATAACAACAACAAAATTAAAACGTTTTTGAAAAAGAAATATTGACTCAAAAAAAAACCCCGAAAAACCATAGAGTACAACATGTAAAACATAAGGATAAAAAAAACTGGTTCAAAAGAATTAACGGACAATAATAAAATCATCTTGTTTCAGAAGTACAGATGGTTTAACATTTGAACTATTGTGATGAATACGATGCGTATGTTTGAAATCATTTTCCTGTTAAGCAGTGACTTCCGGGAGAGACCGAATGACAATTCAGGAATAGTCTGAAAGACAAATTGGAAAGACAATTGACGGTAGGAGAGACTACAAATGTTACATGCTCGGGCTAGCAACACAGCATGTTAAAATAAAAGCTCTACAGACACAGTTACAAGTAGATACCCACAAGGGATCCCGAGAGGGGGGAGAATGAGATCCCTAATTGGACGGATACACCGGATACGATCCATGGCTTACCACATCAATCGAATTTAACTTGCCCCTGTGGCAGGAAATGTAAAAATATACGCGGCCTGAAGATACATCAAACGAAAATGTAGTGCATGGCACGTATTGACAATCTGCAACGCACAGGATACTCTTCTGGTGAGACGCAGGAAGAGCAGGGCCAAGACGCACACCACAATACCCAGTCCTTCCAAGTAGGGGTCAATATGTCCAGCAACATAACATCAAAATCAAATGGCTTGCAGCCGCTGATACAAACTCTTCGAGATCCTGACAATGATTTTGAAAGGCTCCGTTGATAAACGACTAGAAGTTATGAGCAAAATAATCGTGAGCTTTGGAGCAGAGCGATTTGGAAACAGTGAAGGAAAAAACGTGGCGAATAGAACCGTGAATCGAAGAGAAAATCGAATTAAAAAATACAGAGCAGAATTAAAATCCGTAAAAAAAAATTCAAGAATGCAAAGCCCGAAGAAAAAGAAGCTTTAAGAGAAGTGAGAGACTCGATCCGATCGGATTTAAAAGTACTACGAAGAGCCGAATTGCACCGCCGGAGGGGGAGAGAGAGAGAGCACGGAAAAGAGCAGCCTTCATATCCAATCCATTCGGATTTACCAAACAATTACTGGGTGAAGCTCGCAGTGGAACGCTACAAAGTAGTACAGAGTAAATAAATGCTTTTCTCAAAGACTCCTTAAGCGACCCCTACCAGCAGCAACAACTTGGTGAAAACCATCTACTCTTTATCCCAGATCCTCCTTCAATTGATCTTGACATAGGACTACCCAGCTTGGTTGAGTTGCAATTAATGCTTAAAAAAGCTCGGTCAAGCTCCGCTCCAGGCCCGAATGAAGTCCCGTACTTAGTTTACAAATGATGCCCGAAATTACAACGTATCCTATGGAAGTTACTAAAGGCTATTTGGAAGAGAGGGAAGATAGCAGACCAGTGGAAGTATTCTCAGGGGATATGGATCCCCAAAGTGGAAAACGCCAAAAAACTCAACCAATTCATATGTATTTCGCTGCTGAATGTTGAAGGAAAAATTTTCTTCAGCTTATTAAACAGTAGGTTGTCAAAATATTTAATAATAAATAACTACATTGCCACCTCTGTTCAAAAAGGAAGAGTTGCATGGAACATACAGGGGTCATTACCCAACTACTAAAAGATGCCAAGGAAAATAAGGGAGATATTGCAGGCCTCTGGTTAGACCTTAAGAAAGCTTATGGGTCAATTCCCCATCGTCTAGTAGAAGCTTTAATTCGGTAGCATATACCCACTACTTTCACCAAGCTCATTTTAAACTACTATAAGGATTTTAAAATGAGGGCAGTAACAAATACCACAACCTCAACGTGGCATAATCTTGAAAAAGGGATGGATAATAACAGGCTGCACCATTTCAGCGACTCTCTTCGACTTATCAATGAATATGCTGATAAAACTGCTGAAGTGGAATGTCGAGGGCCAGTCACCAGATCCGGTGGAAGGCAACCACTGATTCGAGAATGTATGGACGACATGACCATAACCAGCACGTCTGCCATTGGAGCAAGGTGGTTGCTGAAGGGCATCAAAAACTCATCGACTTGGCGAGAATGTGTTTTAACGCTTCCAAATCACGATCCCTAGTAATGAAGAAAGGTAAGCTTTCGAAAAATGAAATAAGATAACTACAATACATCAAAAGCCAGTAAAGAGCTTGGGGAAGCAGTTCGATGAAACCCTAAAAGATTCAAGATCCGTAATATTAACAAAGGAGAATCTAGAAGGGTGGCTAATCAGGGTTGATAAGTCTGGCTTACCTGGCAGATATAAAGCTTGGATTTATCAACACGTCATCCTTCCAAAAATACTCTGGCCCGAAACTATCTACGATTTCACTTCCTCCACGGTAGAACTTATGGAACGAAGCATAACATCACGACTACGTGGGTGGTTAGATTTGCCAAGATCCCTATGCAGCTCAGCGTTATACGGGAAAACAAACGCACTGAAGCTCCCGTTTAAAAGCCTATACGAAGAATTTAAAGTAACTAAAGTGAGAGCCACAATCCAGTATGAGTGCTCAAAAGATGCCAAAGTAGCCGATGCGGGGATATCAGCATATAGCTTATTATTATCCGTTAATTCTTTTGCACCATTTTTTTTATCTTTCTTTTTCTTTCTGTATTTTTTTTGGTCTTCATCACAATAGTTCAAATGCTAGACCATCTGTATTTCTGAAAAAAGATGATTTTATTATTGTCCATTAATTCTTTTGAACCAGTTTCCTTATCTTTCTTTTTTCTGAACTATTGTGATGAAGATCAAAAAACAAAAAGAAAGAAAAAAAAAGGTAAGGAAACTGGTTCAAAAGAATTAATGGACAATAATAAACTCATCTTGTTTCAGAAGTACAGATGGTCTAGCATTTGAACTATTGTGATGAAGACCAAAATAAAATAAAAAGATTAAAAAAAAGATAAGGAAACTGGTTCAAAAGAATTAACGGACAATAATAAACTCATCTTTTTTCAGAAGTACAGATGGTCTAGCATTTGAACTATTGTGATGAAGACAAAAAAAAAAAAAAAAAAAAAAGGAAAGAAAGAAAGAAAAAAGAGACAAGGAATATGCCCCAAAACAATCAATCTATGATAAAAAAACACTCTGTTTTATAGATTCAGGTAGAAAGAAGGCTAATGGGCACAGAATCTGAAACCTTACTTTAAAAACCAAAAACAAAAGAAGACAAGAAAACTGGTCCAAAAGCTTCAATGTAAAAAAGTAAATCATTACTATTCAGATATTATAAAAAATAATTTAACTTATTTTAATTCATTCAAGTACACATGCATCATTTTATTGTTTATTTTCGTAGAAATTGTGTGAACAAAAGCAAAAACAGCTGGAAATATTTCTGTTTAAAAAAAAATCGAAATCTCTATCATTTTGCAAAAAAAGTATCCATATTCGTACTTTGTACAGATTTTACGCAGATCAATGAAAATCAAACTTAAGTTTGCAGAAAAACGTGTCATCCTCACGCATTCTGTTAACTTCCCAATTACGAAAATGTCGCCGTAATTAAGTGGAATAAAATAAATAATGGCATGCTGTGACGAGTGGAAACACACAATCAAACAAAAAAACGAAAGGCAAGTTCATAAGGCAGGCTTAATTATAGCTGAAAGGACCAGAGTAAATCACCGGGAAACTGAATTAAATTTACGTTCAACCTTGACAGCAAAGGCGGCAACAACAGGTGGCCAATAAATCTTTCGTAACTCTAGAACATATATATATATATATATATATATATATATATATATATGTCGTAATTCTATGTACATATGTCTATATGATCCAGTTCTGTTCTACACTGAACCATGCCATTCCGAATATCGGTTGCGCGGCCCTGACACAACATAGCGGTTAGACATAGGGGACGTTAATATGTATGGTTGAAAAGGAACTCTCTCGTAGGGTTGCTCATTCAGCAGTGAGGCGGTAGTGAATGAGATTCTGGATTGTGTAACTTTCGCAGTCAATAATGAATAGATTGTTAACGTCTTGTGAAGAGATTTTTTCTTGGGCTGAGGTGAGGGGGCGGTGAAAAACGTCACAACACCCTCTCACTACAATCCGGATTTAGCTCCATACAGCTTCTGTGTTTTTTTTTGTTTTTTTTTTTCCCAAAAACTAAAATCACTGCTGAAATGTTGTGTACGAGATTAAGAAGAATGCGATAAGACAGCTGATGACAATGCCAAAAGATAATTTTGTAGGCTATTTTTATAAGTGGAAAAGTGTCACTTCCAAAGGGAGCATATTGAAAGGACTAAGGTACAATTGTTCTAGATAGGTTAATTTATTATCTTTTTGTTGGGAGTGGGAGACAATAGTAATTGCTTTGGTATTTTCCTGAGCACAACACGCACACACATACACACACACACACACACACACACATATATATATATTTACTGTGTTTGCTCATTCTAATAAAAGGTTAAATAAGGAGAAATTAGAGAAGAAAGATTGTGTTATACTATCTTTCAAGTGAAAAGGATTTTATGCCTATCCATCTATCTGCTTAGAAAATTAACATCCGAAATCTTTGCGTTTACCTGGACTCAAGCACCAACTACTAATAAGTACTATTTTTTTTAACTGCTAGTAAAAAATATACATCAATCGGGTCATAAAAATAATTTTCTTCTCTTCAGTCGATTGCCGTGCCAATATAAATTGCGTTGGATGGTGAGAGAGAGAGAGAGATAGGAAAGAAGAGAGAGAGAGAGAGAGAGAGAGGGGGGGGACCAGTAGGAAATAAAAATTCTTTGTAATGTTACTGGACGTCTCCAAGGTTTTCTAGTAATCCGGGCGATGGTTTGTTTTGTTTTATTTTACGGCACATCAACCTCAATGGGTCATTTAATACCAACAAGATTTTTTTACAATACATTCGAGTAGACAGAATATGTATTCTTTCTAAGAAATCAGTTGGTAGATCAAGTTTCATTTGTTATATATCAATAAACAGACAAACACGGGTGTATATAAAAATATGAGTTATATTTTTATTAATGAACGATGGACCGTGTAGCCTAGTGAACAGAGAGTGAGAGAGCGCGCCTCTAAGGGTTGACGGGGGGTGTCGTCGTATCTGTTCTCCTCTGGTCTGGTCTGGCTCTCTCGTCTGCCTCTGTCTCTCTGCCCAGACTCTGACTGGCGAATCCGTGCTTTCGCGGTCTTTATATATCTTCCAAAACCGGGACTTGTTTCTTCCGGCTTTGCCTTGATCACGCGACGCCCACGCGACGCCTACGTAATTTTCAGAGTCACCTGTCTGTTTGCCTCTGAGTTATTTCCGCATCTGCCGGAAATAGGGTCAAAGTGACATCCGTTACTTTTCACCGACCGGAAACAACACGGCTTGTATCAGCCTTTCTTGGGTGGGCCAGACCGTTATATTACACATTGACATATTTTTAAAAGAGGGTTTTGTCGAGATTATCTTCAAAAATGTAATCCTGGTAATATTTTTTCCACCGGTTTTCTTCAAAAATGTATTGCTGGTAATATTTTTTCACCCAAAAATGTATTGCTGGAATTTTCACAATAAAAGTCCATTTTTACACCTTCATATGGTGTTTTGACCCCATTTTAGGGGTTAACTATTTGGCCATAACTAGGATCGTAACAGGTGTTACCACCCCGGATCAGGGTGAACTTGCAATTAAGAGCAACAGCAATTAAGATGTAGTTCCAATTTTCCTCAAAACATTTAAATCAGAGGCCTTGCTGCCGGTTGGAGTTTATCGTCATACCCAGGACCCCAGGCGCTAAAAAAATCAAGAAAATCGAATTGACTTTTCCAAATTGACGTTTTTTATCGTTGCCACTTTTATGCCCGTAAGTGATGCCAGTCATGACTTGCTTATATCACGTGATCGAATCTGCTACACCATTCGCCAAATGCACACGCATCATGTGTATATATATATATGGTGTCTTCTTAAGAAGAGACACATTTTAAGCAAGTATCTTGGGTTATAAAAATGGCATAGTACCAAATATATTTATTACATAACTGGTATACAAGAGTTCAACATATTATGTAAGATTTTGGTATTTCCTACTGGTATCTGTTATCTCCTTTGCTGGCGGTACACTATCATCAAGTCGTGGCCTTCAAAAGAAATTCCATACGTGCATGTTCATTTCGTGCTCCTGACCATCTCACGAATGTAATATTCAAATCTTAGATAATATGTTTAACTCTTGTGTATCAGTCAGTCGGTTAAGTGCCATAAGTGAAACACGCTTGGGAGATCATGTCTCGAAGGAGGCATGACTGACTGGGCAGAAGATTATCCCGCAGTATTTTGCCATTGCTTTCTGCGGTAGACTGGTTGCCAGCCAAGGATATAGAATCCAATTTGTCTTGTTATTTAACCCATAACTAGAGTGGGAAGAGATGTATTATATTATTAAGTAGTAATAAGTGGGGGATCAGTTTTATATTGTTATGCAGTAATAAACTGATCCCCCATTTCATTTTACATGAAAAGTGTATGTATATAATTATAAATATCAATATATATATATGCAATTTGTTATATATATATATTATATTATTCATATATTATATATGCGTGGTACTTATTTGAAAGCGCTCAATATCAGTGATAGAGCTGACATATTCATGAATATATATATATATATTTATATATATTTATATATATATATATATATATATATATATATATATATAACTTAAACTTCCATTCTAAACACTTTAGGAACATTTTTGGGATATAGTACTGTATTGGTGACCATACATTTAGCGTAAATTTTCTTTCATACGTACAATAACCGTTTTTAATAACGCACAGATCGATACAACCATTAAAAATACTGTATAAAATGTATAACACGACATAAAATACTGTATAAAGTTTAAAACAGTTTTTAAAAACAGAACTCTGATGGTGCCCCAAGACTTAGCATAATATATATATATATATATATTCTTCCTGGATAAAAAAAAATCATTGACTGTGATGCAACGAAATATTTGAAAACTGATTCTACCTCTGGTTTGGACCTAAAAGTTTTACCATTTAAAAAAGTGCTTCAGTGCTTAAAAATGATAATCAGTGAATGAAAAATCAGGAGGATATTGAGAAAGTGGTAAACTCTCGTATCCCAAGTCTGTGAGTTTTTGCAACATGTGGCCGCGCATTATCGAAGGGCAGAATTGGACCATGATGATTCGCTAATGCAGATCTCATTTTTTGCAAGCGTGCATGTATTTCAGAAAGTTGATTACTGTAAAGAACTATATTAATGCTCTGGTTGGCTTCCAAAAAGCTGTAGTGGATAACACCAATTGCAAATCACCAGACAGCTACCATAATCTTTTGCTGATGCAATTTTAGCTTCGGGAAATATATGGGGGACTCATCACAATCAAGCCATTATCATAAAGGACCCCCTTTTCCTCACAAGTGACTACACTGTTAAGAAAGTGATCATTGGTGTCACTCAGTTCCACAAAAGTAACGGTTTGTAGGAAGAAGCTTATCAAATGAAACTCACATCTTACCAATGGAATACACAAGTAATTGGGGTGGCGTGTTACAATGTGTGTGGCATGGTGGGTCTTAGCCGTAATAGTTAGAACTTGTGAAACTAAGGAATGTAGTTTGTTTGAACATTTTCCATGGAAAAAACGATAGAGTATCAAAAGCTTGCAATATTTCGTCTGTAGGAAAGGAGTTGTAGGGTGGGAATTAATTTATCACCCACAAAACTACGGAGGCGCTTTTGGGCGGTTATCAAGACTGAAAAATGAAGACTGGGCATTTCTTACCCATATATGACAACAGTAGTCCATTTTCGGCCTAATCTGGCTCTTGTAAAATCTTTAGATGAGTAGACGAAATAAGTCTTAGAGTAAGGGTATCTAAAAAAAAAAAATACGTTTAATTTACCCTAATAAACTAAAAGACAAGGTATCTGAGGATGATCAGTGAAATAATCCGCGGAAATATGTTGGTCGAAATAGTATTACTTTTGTTTCTTTTTTAAGGTTATTTTTTGGTGCTACCGACGGCTATGTTTTCAACGAACACGGCTATGTACTACACCACTGGCAGTGGGGAAGAAACCAAACACTTCCGACGATAACACACCAGGTGAGTCTTTTTCATCCACAACCTTTTATATGCACTCTAGAATTTTTCCACAGGTGATGTATTTACCATATCTGCCACCTCTGTCTATTATTTGTTCCGTTCCATATGACCTTCCTTGTCGGGTTATACCGTCTAACACGTTAATGATATTGACAAATCTCTTGAAGAATTTGGTGACTGAAAACCAGAATAAGGACTCGGAGTGAAAAGTGAGGTCTGGGCAGCTTCTGCCCAAATATGGCAACAGTACTCCGTTTTGGGCCTAATTTGTCTCTTAGAGTATAGCATGAGTCATGTACTTACTGGAGCTGTACAAAAAGCCGACCATTTTATCTGTATGAATTGTATTAATTTAGCAATGGATTGTATATCAATCACTCAGTTAAGTGCCATACGTTATATACGTTATATGCGTTTCGACGATCATGTATCGAAAGAGACATGACTGACGAGGCAGAAGATTTTTCCCGCAGTAGGTTGCCATTACTTCCTGCGATAGACTGGGTGCCAACCAAGGCTATAGAACCCAATCTGTCCTGTTGTTTAACTCACAGCTAGAGGGAAAAGACGGGTTAATACCTTTCCCAAGAGTATTTGTGCGTAAGAGAATGCAACGAAATCAAGTGGAATTCAAACTCTGCTTTTCAATTTCTCGTTCCGAGTGGATATCCACTGTACCACTACACACACTCGATATAGGAATATCGCATTGTATTTAAGAATCCCATTCTCGGAACCACTAGAAAGTTAGTGTTAGATCAGAAGAGCAGTCAGCTACCAATCTCTGATTGTCAATACTTTTGGAAATGCGCCCTTATTCCATCGTATCATCGGCATAGAAGTTTACAAATGATTAGAGTATACTCTTCGGTAGATCATTAGAAAGAGGGTTGATTAGAAAGAAGTGTCTCCTAAGGAATGCGTTGACTGTCAGATTCTCAGAGTTATTTGCCGTTTATGCTTCAGAGATCTACCTGGTAGGAAGAGTTTTATAATAGAGAAAACCCTTCCAGTGATTCCATAGCTGGAGAGCTTGTGCATCAGATCTTTTTGCAACATCCTGTCGAAGGCCTTCGAGATATCTAAAGCTATGGTTCTTGCGGTATACGTGTCGTCAAGGGCGTCTCTAATTCTGTGTGCAATGGAAGTTAAAACATCAGCAGTGGATCTGGTTTGATCGAAACGCATATTACTCGTCGCACAAGAGTTTGTCCCTGTTCCTGATTGACGACCTACTTGTTGATTTTCAATTTTGGCCTGAACAGCTCGCGCCTAGCTGCACTTTTCGTTTTCAAGAACTGTCTTACAATTATTGAGGGCGGTCTTGAAAGAAGTAAGAGCCAGACGACGCCATTTTTTGCGATAGATTTTGAAGTAGTGGTTCCGGTGAGCTTTGGCTGCAGCGAATTCAGAGGTGAATCTGGGCTGATTTTTTCTTTTTTTGTGGTGGGATATAAAACATTCCATTCTAAGAAGGATCCATTCGACTTGGTCAGCTCTATTCGGAGCAGCATGTTTGAAGAAGGTTAGAAGAAGAAATTCCTTCATATAAGACCGAAAGTTGTCCCAGACTGCCTTCACATAACTAAAAACCGCTCTATGGTAACTCAGGGGATATCAATTTGGACACTGATAAGGGACTGATCAAACATGCCAGTAGAAGAGGAGGTAAAAATTTTGTTGAATATTTGTCAAGAAATGATGTTAGAAAAAGGTAGAGGAGTTTCGTCTGCTGTCCAAACGCATCTGGGACTTGTGTGGGTTTCTCAATTATCTGGATAAGTTCATAAGCGATGGAGGAGCCTCTGCAATATCAGTTTTCTTCATCGGTTTTATTATCGTAGATTGTTTTTCACTGTCTTCACGCCTTTCCTGTTTTTCACTTCTCACATAAAGTGAACACAAACTTACCTTTACGATAGGAGAAAATATTCTTATTCGAGGTTTTAGTTATCTGCCATGAGGGTATTCTATCCTTGTCTGGAGGCTTGAAAATTATTCCCTGCAGATATAAGTGATTAATGCGCACGCACGCACGCATCTATATATATATATATATATATATATATATATATGTGTGTGTGTGTGTGTGTGTGTGTGTGTGTGTGTATACATGAAAAGTGTATGTATATAATTATAAATATCAATATATATATATGCAATTTGTTATATATATATTATATTATTTATATATTATATATGCGTGGTACTTATTTGAAAGCGCTCAATATCAGTGATAGAGCTGACATATTCATGAATATATATATATATATAACTTAAACTTCCATTCTCAACACTTTAGGAACATTTTTGGAATATAGTACTGTATTGGTGACCATACATTTAGCGTAAATTTTCTTTCATACGTACAATAACCGTTTTTAATGACGCACAGATCGATACAACCATTAAAAATACTGTATAAAATGTATAACACGACATAAAATACTGTATAAAGTTTAAAACAGTTTTTAAAAACAGAACTCTGATGGTGCCCCAAGACTTAGCATAATTTTCTTCCATACATACAATATACGCACACACGCCCATAACCGTTGCACCACTTTTAAGACGCTTGCCGTAAATATTTTCTAGAAAAAGTTCCGCAAATGTGTGAAGTTGCGAATGCTGAAACGCGAATAGACGGTGGTTCACTGTATATATATTATCACTTGATAAGACACAAAAAGTGTCGAAACAAAATAGCTACTTTTGTAGTGATATTATAACATATCAATGTTATAATTTATTAATAAATATTATTATATATATATATATATATATATAAAGATAATCATAACTACTTAGACTCTGTAAGAATGCACTCCGTAAATTTATGCCAATATAAACTTTCGAAAGAATCATTAACAAACAGAACCTAAATCCGTTACAATCCGGCGTACTAAGTCGTCGGATAAATGGGGAGAAAAAAAGAAACCAGCGGAACAAGAACAAAACATTCAAGATTCCGCAGTAAAGAAAAAAAAGCCCAAACGGAACCAAACACAAGAAAAAGTGCTCGATACGAAAGTACTAAAATACAAAAGTAGAGCAAAAACAGGAAAAATCTAAAGTGAGCCAAAACCTTCCGCGGTTTCACACTACGGATCGTCAGGGAAAAGGCTTTTCCCTGACGATCCGTAGTGTGAAACCGCGGTAGGTTTTGGCTCACTTTAGATTTTTCGTATATATATATATATATATATATATATATATATATATATATAAGGACTTATAAGTAAAAGATTTGTGACATTGCTGATGCGTTTATATATATATATATATATATATATATATCCGAGTGAGTATAGAATGAGGAGAGAAAAAAGATAAAATTTTTCCCGTCCAAAACATTAATTTAAAACAGTGCTCGATATATGGTGTATAGAGCAGTGAATATTTATTATAAATTATGTTTTAGAACATGGACATAATTTCTTCTATATATGTCCTCTTCCCTACAATCATATGTTTGTTTCAGTGTTTGGATTTAAACACTTCCTCAGGGGAAATAAAGGTTTCGAATCATTCTCAGTTTATATTTGGTTCGTTGTTGTCGTGGGGGTTGGTTGGGGTTATTGGTAATTAAGTGAATGTCTCGTTTTGATCGTTAGACTTTTGAGGAATTTGGTGTGTATGTGTGAAATTGTTGATTAATGGTATTTTCTGTTGGAATGTATGTTTTATCTTTTTATCGGTTGGGTATATCTTTTGGTTAGGATTTCTAAGAGGCTGCTGTTGAATGGTCATTTTTATGGTCGGCTATCATTTAATTGGTTGATGTCTGCTGTTAGTGGACCTAATTCATGCATTTACTTTGATCCTGTGTCTAGGTTTTCATAGACGTGATAGGGGTGGGGTGTTTTTTCTTTCCAATTTAGATTTTTTCCGGTAAAAAAAAAAAAAAAAATATATATATATATATATATATACACGCATATACCCCTCTTCTCCTCTTTCTTCCTTCTTTTTCTTTCTCTTTTCCTTCTTTTCCCCTTTCTCCCTCTTTTTTCTCCCTCTTCTTTTCTTCTTTTTCCTTTTATTCAAGTTTGGAGTATAATTGTATTTAGGCGAAGTTATTTCAAGAAATCTAAATTTGTATTTTTTGGGAAGTAAATGCGAATTAGCGTTTTATCAGTTTTTTGTATAAAGTTGTATGTTTAATCTTAATTTTAAGTTTAAAGGGTTGGCTTTTTCTTTTAATTCTTCCCTCTTTCCTTTTTTTTTTTTTTTTTATAAATTATCGTTTGGAATCTTATTTATTTCTTTTAATTATTTATATATTTTTTATTTATTTAGATATTTTTGCGGGCATTAGATCTTATTTTAAGGATTTATTACATCGATTTTTCTGTAGCATTTTTTATCTTTTATAATAATAAAAATATTTATTCAAATTCCTAGTATTTTTTGGAGTGATTGTAGGGTTAGATCTTACGTGTACTTACAGTTTATTTTTGTGTATGATATAATTATTCTGAAGTAGTATATTTAATCTTGATTTTGAATGTATGAATTTTGATTCTTTTTCAAGTTTGGGAGCCATTTATTTAATTTTGATTTTTTCTAGTACGGAATATTTTTGTATTTAAGTATGGTTATTGTGTTATGTAAGGTTATTGGTGTAGGCTTTAGAGATAGATCTTCCTTTAAGGATTTATTGGATCGATTTTTTCTATAGCATTTTTTTATCTTTTATAATGAGAATATCAATCGAACTCTTTGTATTTCTTAGCATGATTGTAGGGTTAAGTCCTTAATGTGCTTGCAGTTTACTGTGGTTTCGTGTCTCTGATTTAAGAGCTTGTTACTATTTATATATTTAAGTATCTCTATTTTTTCTTGAAGGCAAAGAAAGCATGGTTCTTTTATAGATTTTGCTGTTCTTGCTTTTTTTAGAATTTTCCATTTGACCTTAGGTGTTTTATTTTCGTTTTTTAATTTCCAAAAGTGTTTGGAGAGAGATGTCATGTTTTGTTTTTCTTTGTTATTGAAGGATGAGAGGTGATTGTAAAAGTGCTTTTTAAATACGTTCATAGTATTCCCAATATATATTTTTTCGTCCTTAGGATTTTCTAAGGATGAAATCGAACACATATATATCAGAGATTGGCCATGGGGCATTGGTTGGGGTTTCTACAGTTACAGAGGTTGCTGTCATGGGACGGATTTGTATTAGTGTTGGATTTATTTTTGCTGTGTATTTTAAATATTTTTGTGTTATGCATTTTGATTATTTTTTCTAGATTATTGGAACAGCTATAGCTTAATTTTATAGTATTTTTATTAAAGATTTTGCTTAGAGGGTTATTTTTGGGAAAGTGCTTCTCTATTAATTTAAGAAATTTATGTCCCAGCTTGAAATTAACTGATTGGTTGAATGGAGGGTTATACCATATTATTTTCCTGCTTCTATTTCTGCTTTTTGGACTTTTGAATTTTTCCACAAAACTGATTTTTGATGATTTATACCCGCTTTCATTAAGGATTCTATTATAAATTACCTTGTGCTTATGAAATATCTCTTTGTTGGATGAGTGTGTGTTTTTCATGTAAGGTTGGAAAGTGTTCGATACTAGGTCTAATGTTATGTCTAAGAAGTCTACTTGCTTAATATTGTGGTTAATCACTACGTTAAGGCCAAAGGATTTAAAAACTCTATGGATTAATTTTCTGGTTTTATCAACCTTACCTCCAGTAAGGTTATTTACCTCTAAATCCAAACACTGAAACAAACATATGATTGTCGGGAAGAGGACATATATAGAAGAAATTATGTACATGTTCTAAAACATAATTTATAATATATATATATATATATATAAACCAAGGTAACAATAATGAAAATAATAATTAAAAAGTTTAAAATGTTTATATTGGATCTACTACAAACTCATTTAAACAGTGTTGGTATTTGCATTTAACTTCCTTAAAAAATGACACATAGCGAAACCAAACATCCTTTCTTGCGTATTTTTGGGAAGTTAAAAGATACAAACAAAACCTCCAACGTAACATGGAAAATTCTGGAAAAAACAAGAATCTGTAAGTCGTTCTACGATATTTGCAGTCTGTGCCTGATTGAAAAATTGCAGATTTTAAGGTTCTCTAAAAATGAAAAATATTGAATCGTAAAGATGAATTGACCATAAATACCGAAAACATTTTCTTTAAGATTTAATTAACTACAATTCTTCATTTACAACTTATGCTCCAATAGAACTTAAAAATAAAAATTATTCTACTAAAATAAACGACCCACACAATACTTATTTGGTTTTCTTAACTAAAATATACCTCAGTATACCATACTTATTTAAAATTCTAATTTTAACCTAAATATTCCAGCCCCTTTACTCATAAGGTAGTACAAATTCTAATTTTACAAAAACCTAAAATCCAACCTGGTGTTAAAAATTATTATCTACCCATTTAAATAATATATGGTCCCACTATGTATCTTACCCAAACAAAATTAAAAAGTGACATGCCTTGACACTTGACCTTTCTGCTTCCTTTCGCGACCCAAATCTTCAACTCCATGGTTACCTAATTCTCATTTTGATTGAACAATATTGACACACCTAGAAACATATTCTGTACCCACCCCTTCTACTACTACCCTTTCAGTTTTTAAATAACCATGAAATCATCTTATATTTTCCAAATAAATCATTTTCACAATTTATTTTAAAATATCACATGGAAAAGAATAGTATTGTTCTGAAACATGAAAATTTATGTGTAGTGATATGCTTGTATAAACCACTGTAATAAAAAATTACAATACTATATATATATATATATATATATATATATATATATATCACCCGGTTCACACTCCACCCACGTCCTATTGAACAGGTTAAGAGGCTCATTCCTTGTTCCCTGTTTAGGATGTGGTTTCCGGCTTTCTCTTTTCCAATCTTTTCACTATTACGTAGCCCCCTGCACATCAGTGGTGTTACCGCCTTGCTCGGGGTGATACGATTAAAAATATATATATATATATATATATATATATATATATATATATATTCTTGTATTATTTTGTTTTTCTAGGTGACGGCCCAAGTAAGTATCCGTTCAGCGGGGCAAAGTGCCTTAGGTCTGGTGTTCAAATGTGATTCACACACGTTTAAATTTAACATCAGTTCCCTGCCCCCACAGTCTAAAGCTGGGTGCTACATGCAGCATGGACAAATATCACCGCACCCTTCAAAGGTGAGTAACTATTCATTACCCTCCTTACAACACTATTTAATGTTTTGTCGAAGTTTAGTGATTGACAACGAGTAAGGAAAAGGCATTGATTTCGCCAAATCTGACCATGCATCATTTTGGTAAGGGCTTCTTGGTCAGAAAAAAATTCACCATATGAGAAATGAGGTGAAATAACTTTGATCGAAACGCTGACATAAGAAAGTTTTCTAATATTATCCCTTTCATTTTAACAAGTAAAAGTTATACGTCAGCTTATACTAAGTATTTTTTAAATCTATTTGATAAAAAATGTGCATCGTTGTGGAATGTGATATTACAATGTCACAAGCACAGAGAAAAATGTCACACTCAGAATAAAAAAGTCATACAGAATAAAAAATGGCACACTCAGAATTAAAAAATGTCAAACTCAGAATTAAAATTATGTCACACTCAGAATAAAAAGTCATACAGAATAAAAAATGGCACACTCAGAATTAAAAAATGTCACACTCAGAATTAAAAAATGTCACACTCAGAATTAAAACATGTCACACTCAGAATAAAAAGTCATACAGAATAAAAAATGTCACACTCAGAATTAAAAAATGTCACACTCAGAATTAAAACATGTCACACTCAGAATAAAAAGTCATACAGAATAAAAAATGGCACACTCAGAATTAAAAAATGTCACACTCAGAATTAAAAAATGTCACACTCAGAATTAAAACATGTCACACTCAGAATAAAAAGTCATACAGAATAAAAAATGGCACACTCAGGATTAAAAAATGTCACACTCAGAATTAAAACATGTCACACTCAGAATAAAAAGTCATACAGAATTAAAAAATGTCACACTCAGAATTAAAACATGTCACACTCAGAATAAAAAGTCATACAGAATAAAAAATGGCACACTCAGAATTAAAAAATGTCACACTCAGAATTAAAAAATGTCACACTCAGAATAAAAAGTCATACAGAATAAAAAATGGCACACTCAGAATTAAAAAATGTCACACTCAGAATAAAAAGTCATACAGAATAAAAAATGGCACACTCAGAATTAAAAAATGTCACACTCAGAATTAAAACATGTCACACTCAGAATAAAAAGTCATACAGAATAAAAAATGTCACACTGAGAATTAAAAAATGTCACACTCAGAATTAAAAAATGTCACACTCAGAATTAAAACATGTCACACTCAGAATAAAAAGTCATACAGAATTAAAAAATGTCACACTCAGAATTAAAAAATGTCACACTCAGAATAAAATCAAAACGAATACTTGTGTGTAAGGTTCGTGCGTATAGGAGATGGAAAGAAAGAGAATGCGAAAACTAGATTGAAGGGTGAAAAGCTGAGAGAGAGAGAGAGAGAAAAGGAGAGGAGGACTCGGATTTGTTGTATTGTCCATCTTAAGCTGTTCAAATCTAAGATCAACCATTACCTTTCCCTCCTATTATTGAATAGAAAATAAAGTTTAGGCGTGTTTAAATATATCTTTTGACTATGTAATTGTGTTGGAAATAGGGTTTATTTCCTATACCAAATACACCAGTTAGTCGGACAACTGCAATTTATACATGAATTGTTAGCATTTTTTAACTTTCATTGAGAAAATCAACTTTCGCTGTAACTGATAAATGTTAAAATATTTTCTATTTTTGTGTTTATTTCTCAAATAAAACTTTGTAAATAAAAAAAGATTTTAGAAAATTTGAAGGCACAAGAATGCAATTAAGTCTTACTTTCCTTCTATTTTTATAGAAAGAAAAATTATTAAAAACATCAGGGCCATTTTTATCTGCATATGCCAAAGAGTTAGTCAAAGGAGAAAATTCCAAGCAGAAAGCAAAACTCACCCAAGATAAGGTTTGTCAACAATTGTATTATATTGTAATATTTGTACCTAGTATGTTTTGGATAATAATTAAGAGATACAAATATTAACCTGTTAAAACAGACTTTATTTAACTTTGTCTACATTCTTGTGTGTGTCCCTCGTGGCTGGCTAAAATGTCCGCTGGCGGGAGTAGCACGTGTGGCTGGTGTGAAATCTTTAGAGGAACTCCAAACTGCTACTAGTTGTTGTTCAGTAGGGATGGGCCAGAGAGAGAGAAAGAGAAGGAGTGAGAGATGAAGGGATTTCTGGGATAGTAGTTCGTGACCTAGGTTGAAGCACATGGAGAAGAGGAGGGAGAAGAAGACAAAGTTAATATGTTTAGGTAGTATTATTTCTGACCTCTAGTAAGGGGGTACTACAATATAATGAGCAAAAGGGTATTTGTAATTTTTCTGTGTAATTTCTGTAACTTATGACAATTCTTCAAGGGAATAATGAGTTATCTCCTTTACACTGACGTATAACAATACTAATTAGATTATTTAAAAGACTGTCATAACTCTATTCTGTCAGTTAAAGCTAGCATTAATTCTTTTCATCTTAACCCTCTAGGGCCATTCGTATCATATTTGATACAGTATTTCCCTATAAGGAAACATTTGGTATTCATTGACTGAGCAGTCAGTACTGCTTTCATTTGAAATTAATAAAATATTTCTCTTAAAAAATTTTTCAGGAAAATATTTCTTTCAAGGCTTGTTTTCATACTGTATCAAATATGATACGAATGGCCCTAGAGGGTTAAATTTCAATATATTTATGTAGCAAATTTTTAGCTTTTCATTAAAATCATGAGCAATAAATTTGCTTTATACATAAGACCATTATTCTATCAGTAATGGTGTATTAATTCCTAACCACTCAGTCAAGTGCCATACGCGATACACGATTTGGGCGATTATGTCTCGAAAGAGACATGACTGGCTGGGCAGAAGATTATCCCGTTGTAGGTTTACCATTGCTTTCTGCGGTAAACTGGTTGCCAGCCAAGTCTATTGAAGCCAATCTGTCCTGTTATTTAACCTATAACTGGAGGGAAGAGATGGATTAATACCTTTCCCAAGGGTATTTGTGCGTAAGTTAATGCACCGAATTTAACTGGAATTCGAACTCGGCTCCCCGATTTGTCGTTCCGAGTCGATATCCGTTGCACCACAACGCACATCTAACTACTAACAATTCCTTTTCACATTTATTTTTAATGATTTCTTCACGTAAAAACATCAGCAGTGCACTTACATTATTCGTATAAAAAGTCCTATCAGTAACGCTTGTGTTAAATCTTGACCACTACCAATACCTTTCTTCTGATCCTCAATAGTAAATAATTAATTAATAATGCATTTACATTTTACATATTGTTATATCCCGGGGGGGGGGGATAAACAGAAAAAGAATAGTGCAAGAAATAATTCTTAACACTGAGAATATATGAATAGGGATTTATTATGCCTCAGTACAATAAACCAAATACAACTACACCAACGAACAGTTAAGAATATCAATCAAGCAGGCAATATCTCTGTATAGGACGTATGCGTCCGTCTTAAGAAGAAGGCTTCCGTCTAGTGACGTCTAACTCTCGTCTAAGACCAATGGCTCTCGACTAAAGTCGATGACTCTCATATAATCACAATCACTCTCGATCATTCTCGTATAATGACGAAGACTCTCGTATAGTCACGAACATTCTCATATAATGAAGAACACTCTGTAGTTCGTTCTAGTCCCGGTCTTTTATAACCCGGGCCATACCCATTCCTGGTAGGACAGGATATTTCACTACAACACATATAATAGCCATATTCTGTCAGGGATGCTTCCTTTAATTCCTGACAACTGACAATCCTTTTCCTCTTTAATTTTTTATGAATTCCTCCAGCATTTAGGGTTTTTTTCTTTAACTTTTTAGGTCTGTCTGGTGAACTTATTGTGCAGCAAGTTCTTTCCGGTGTCTTTGATCAGCTGCTATTCTTTGATCAAATTTTTGTCAGCTTAGATACCAGATTATTAATATTATGGTTAAGCATTTCTGCTGAAATTTCATCTAGTCTAGGGGTATTATGATCCTTCTATCTTCCAGTGATTCATACTTCCATTACTTCAAGATCTCTTGGAAGTATTTCGTAAAAGGGCCGATTCAAAGTTTAATTGAATTGTTCTATCCAGCAATCTTTTTTCTCTTCTGATGTCACCTTTCTATTTTTGTCTTTGCGTTGCTCTTCCTCCAAACAATTCTCTCACAATGCGATATAGAATTTTCGTGTCATTGCGACTAGCTGCTTCTTCTGCTTCAGTTCCATTTTTTTCCAGCTAGGTTCTCTTATCTTTTTGGCAAGTTCTTTTAACACAAGTGTTGATCTATGTTCGCGTGTATCATGCTTCGCCTTATCTTCTATTCCTCTGTTTAACCATTTTTCTTTTATTCGTTGCCACCCGTATTTCATCAATATATTTTCGCGTCTCTTCTCTAATTCACTATTCTCTGTGGGGTCCTCTTGTGAAACTACACAAACACACAATAACGCACACATATAATTGCACATCCATGTGCCTTGTGGTGCAGTGGATATCGGCTCGGAACGAGAAATCGGAGAGCTGAGTTCGAATTCCAGTTGAATTCATTGCATTCACTTACGCGCAAATACCCTTGGGAAAGGTATTAATCCGTCTCTTCCTTCCAGTTATGGGTTAAATAACAGGACAGATTGGGTTCTATAGCCTTGGCTGGCAACCAGTCTACCGCAGAAAGCAATGGCAACCTACTGTGAGATAATCTTCTTCCCAGTCAGTCATATCCCTTTTGAGACATGATCGCCCAAGCGTGTTTCACCTATGGCACTTAACTGACTGATAATTGCACATGCACCAAGTTCATTATGTATTTATTCAGTCAGTCACTTAACCAACAATAAATTGTTGAAAGAAAAAGGTGTTACCAGCAATAAATAAATAAAATTTAGTTGGCAATAAATGATCCGCCAAGGTTGATATGCCATAAAAACAAAACAAAATAACCAACCAACATAATACATATAAGCCCCTATTCTATCAGTAATACTTGCGTTCATTCCTGACCACTAAGAACCCATTTTTTCTGATTTTTAATGCATTCCTATCGTAAAATCATTAGCAATACAATTATACGATACATGTAATAGCCCTATTATATGAGTAATGCTTGTACTTATTATATGAGTAATGCTTGTACTTATTATTTACCACTGACAATCCTTTTTGCTTGATTTTCCATACATTCCTATGGTAAAAGCATTAGTAATCCATTTACATTGTAAATATAATAGCCCCTATTCTATCAGCAATAATTGTATTCATTCCTGACCACTGACAATCCCTTTTTTCTGATTTTCGATATTCAAATAGTAAAATTATTAGTAATGCGTTTACATGATACATATAAAACCCCTAGTGTATCAGTAATGCTTGCATTCATTTCTGACCACTGACACTTCTTTCCTTCCTAATTTTCAATGCATTCCTATAGTAAAATCATTAACAATGCATTTACATAATACATAATATATAGCCTTGTTCTGTCAGTAACGCTTGCATTCATTCCTGATCATTATTTTCTGACTAATATTATTTTTTAAGTACTGATAATAATCCAGAAAGCAAAAACACCCTTTCATACTATTGCTGTTACATGAATCAGGCAATGCTTCTAAAGAAATTTTGTCCGTCTGTTTTCTTAGCATCGTTAAGCTCTAATTGTTACCTTATCGTTCCTACAGGAAGCTCTCCAAAAAGAAGAATTCCGAAAGTCTTTGGAAATGCCAGAAAAAGTCAGATTTGGACTCTCAGCTGAACTGATTCTTCTTCAACTAAAACGAAAGGCAAGGTAAATTTACTGTTTAATTTTACCATTTTCTATTTCTTTACATTATGCTCGTAGATTTTTGTTATCCTATTCTTAGAAACCCGACTAGTAAGGAATACATATTTATTTAGTTTAGTACGGCGTAAGACCACTAGTAAGAATCGGACTCCTTGCAGTAGTAATGAGGTTATTTAGCTAGCCATTTTCTTACAGTAAAACACTTTTATTATGATTTAATTTACGCTAGTAAATATAATTTAGTTATCAATACTATATAATAATTACCGTTGTGAAATGTTTATTTACATCTTTCGTGTCACCTTAAGTTCATTTACCTCTTTTCCTAGCACAGAGTGAGAAGAGAGGTAAATCAACTAAAGGGAGTAAATTTAAGAGCGGTAACTGCCTTTAGTTATTTTAATAACCAACACTATATAATAATATCTGTTGTGGGCTTATTTATTTATATCGTTCGTGTCATGATTTAAGTAATTTTAAGTCAATCATTTTCTCCTGTTGGTGTCTGTTTACTATCCACAGTGTTTGATCCTGGACAACTGAATGTAGCACTTAGCAGAACACAAAATAAAAACAATCTCAAAATCAGCATCGATACTAAAAACAACCAATACAGTCTTCTTCGAAGTAAAACCTTCTAAAACAATGTAGTGATAAAGGAATTCATTAAACAGTTTCTCGGTAGCTTCTGCTGTGAGTGGTGAAATGACTTCTGATGACTTCGCATTTATTAAAACATTTCCAACTTTAGGGGTTTATATCAAAAGTAAAGGCAGTCAAAGAAATATTTTTAAAACAAGTCATTGCAAGAAACCTAGCAATAAGAGAAGTGATTGTGAATTGTAAATTCTGAATCTTTATTATGTAATATAACGAACTACATGTAATTGTTATATTGTCGGGGCCTCGATGATGCTTGGTAAATTGGCCTTGTGTCAAACACGTCCGAAGTTCCCACAATTTAAATATCAGAAATTTGAAAGTTGGATGTTGAAATGTAAAAGGATAAAATATTCCGTGTGTACAATAAAGATTTGTTAAAAGAATCATAAAATTGTTAAGAAGAAAAATATGAGGGAAATTTTGTTAACTGAACGATATAACATATTTGTTAAAAGAAAAATGTTCATTGAGAAAATGCATACAGCTTTGTACTTAAAATTGTTCAAAGAGAAATGTAAGTATTTAAAATGTCCACAGAAGTTTAGAGTTCATGGTTGTGTAGTAGCAGAAATAAAGTCTTCTTATGTTCCTTCCTCCTTTGGGTAGGTCGGCAACAGAGTGAGAGAGAAGGTAAAACAAATAAAGAAATTTACTTAACGCGTCCTGTTGTCGTTGTTGTTCTCTTTGGCGGAGTGAAATGAAATCGAAGAAAAGAAAGTTAGAAGAAGAGGTCGAATGAAACTGTGACGCGCCCCTACGTCCGGGTGGCGTGGAGTGAAATTTCTTTTATCACATTGCCACGAGGTCCGCCAGCTAACCGCTCCCATGTCGGACTGTCTTCACCGGGTCAAGGACGTGGTTAAGTAGTGGAATTCAGTCATGTGACCGGCTCCCAGAGGCATTTTCTTCTTTAGATGTGAAAAAAGATTTGACTGACGTCATATTTAAATTTTCTGTTTCTTATCCAATGAGAATTCAGAATTTTCCTTTTCAGATTGACTTGTGAAATTTGCCTTAGTTGGGTTTTCCAAAATGCTTTTAGTCGTTTTAATTCGATTTTGCGGGTGTGCAATTTTACTCTGTGTGTTTTAGTGAGTTGATGGATGATATAAAATTTGTATCCTATAATATAATAAACGTTCCATAATAATTTTTTTTAAAATTTAGTCCTAAGTGAACGGATTAATTAATCAGTTATTTGGCCTCTATTTTAGTTGTAAATTCTGGATCTCTGTTTTATTTAATCTCAATCATTGTTTGACAAATTTTCTTTCATTTCATCTTAATATTAAAACTTTTTAAACAATTGCTTTGATGGCAGATGTAAACTACTTATCAATATTTTGGGTAGATATTTACCATACTAATCTGAGTATAACTGAAAGTCAAAAATGTACAGCACCTAGTATAAATTAAAATCATTAATACATCGTTAACCAGACTAGCTTACTAAGTACTATATACCCAATGAATGTTCGAAGTACTATATTGTTTGTTTTCTTTATTTCGAATACCTCTGTAGATATTTGTTGCATTGTGAAGTTTTTTTTTATTGTTGAGATAGCTTGAGAATTTAGTATTTAAGTTATGATGAAAAATAGATTTAAAGTAGATTTTGAATGCTAATTTTTTAGGCAAAGTCACATAAAAATTGGCCTTCTGCTAGAGTTTCAAATACAACGCAGCAAATTGTCTTAGAGCTAGGATGAAAAATTGTTCTACATTCGAGATATTGTCCAGACCTACTTTTAGATCATCATTTCCTCTGGGCTAAACTGAAGATCATTTTTTGACTGAAAATTCCAAAATAATTCCTCTCCACAACAAAAAAGAAAAAAAAACTTCAGTTTAAAAGTGTGGTCATTCTTTTACGATGTAGTGCGCATTTTAGTTGAGAGGGGTCGTAAAGTCATAGAAATTCACAAAAAATACTTTCCCTCAACCTAATATATGATTTATCTGAAAAGTGTCGTAATGTCATAGAATCAAAGGAAATTACTTTTTTGATTGATGGTAGAAATTATTATTAATAAGAGATTTTGTCAAAAACACTGGAAAAATATGTTGGTCCTTATGTTAATGTTTATTTAGTAAATAACATGACATTTAAAAGAAAAGAAACTGTTTATACTATGACTTCAGTCAGTTAAGTACCATACGTGATACACGCTGGGACGATCATGTCTCGAAAGAGACATGACTGAGTGGGCAGAAGATTATCCCGCAGTAAGTTGCCATTACTTTCTGCGGTAGACTGGTTGCCGACCAAGGCTATAGAACCCAATCTGTCCTTGTTTAACCCATAACTGGAAGAAAGAGATGGATTAATACCTTTCCCAAGGGTATTTGTGCGTAAGTGAATGCAATGAATTCAACTGGAATTTGAACTCGGCTCCCCGATTTCTCATTCCCAGCTGATATCCAATGCACTACAACGCACATGTTTGAAAGTTAAATACTAATAATAAAGATGACAATTTCACGGTTTTGCTATTTCGATTTTCTGATGAATCCTTATTGTTAAGGTAATGACTGGATAAGCTCATTGCAAGTACAACGACTATATAGCCATTGAACTTCCTCAGTTGCATCATTAAGGTAATGACTGGATAAGCTCATTGCAAGTACAACGACTATATAGCCATTGAACTTCCTCGGTTGCATCATTAAGGTAATGACTGGATAAGCTCATTGCAAGTACAACGACTATATAGCCATTGAACTTCCTCGGTTGCATCATTAAGGTAATGACTGGATACGCTCATTGCAAGTACAACGACTATATAGCCATTGAACTTCCTCAGTTGTATCATTAAGGTAATGACTGGATAAGCTCATTGCAAGTACAACGACTATATAGCCGTTGAACTTCCTCGGTTGCATCATTAAGGTAATGACTGGATAAGCTCATTGCAAGTACAACGACTATATAGCCATTGAACTTCCTCGGTTGCATCATTAAGGTAATGACTGGATACGCTCATTGCAAGTACAACGACTATATAGCCATTGAACTTCCTCAGTTGTATCATTAAGGTGATGACTGATAAGCTCATTGTAAGTACAACGACTATATAGCCGTTGAACTTCCTCGGTTGCATCATTAAGGTAATGACTTCATTGCAAGTGTAATAACGACTATATAGCCATTGAACTTCCTCGGTTGCATCATTAAGGTAATGACTGATACGCTCATTGCAAGTACAACGTGGACTATATAGCCATTGAACTTCCTCGGTTGTATCATTAAGGTAATGACTGGATACGCTCATTGCAAGTACAACGACTATATAGCCGTTGAACTTCCTCGGTTGCATCATTAAGGTAATGACTGGATAAGTTTGGCTGCGGGCACAACGACTATATAGCCATTGAACTTCCTCGGTTGCATCATTAAGGTAATGACTGGATAAGTCATTGCAAGTACAACGACTATATAGCCATTGAACTTCCTCAGTTGTATCATTAAGGTAATGACTGGATACGCCTATTGTAAGTACAACGACTATATAGCCGTTGAACTTCCTCGGTTGCATCATTAAGGTAATGACTGGATAAGCTCATTGCAAGTGCACCACTATATAATGGTTGAACTTCCTCGGTTGCATCATTAAGGTAATGACTGATAAGCTCATTGCAAGTACAACGACTATATAGCCATTGAGAACCTCTCGGTTGTATCATTAAGGTAATGACTGATACGCTCATTGCAAGTACAACGACTATATAGCCGTTGAACTTCTCGGTTGCATCATTGCTGTAATACACTGGATATTACTGTAAGTAATAACGACTATGTTACCAACTTCATAGACATACAAGGTAATGACTGATAGTTCACGCAAGTACATCACTATAAGGCCGTTAACTTTCCTCGTTGCACGGTTAAGGTAATGACGACAATGATGCAAGGCACGACTTGTGAAATAGCGTTGCCGGAACTTTCTCAATAGTACGCCAGGTAATGGTGACTTGATAAATGATGCGTTATTGCACCGACTATGAGTAAACAATAAACTTCCTCAGTTGCATCATTAAGGTAATGACTGGATACGCTCATTGCAAGTACAACGACTATATAGCCATTGAACTTCCTCGGTTGTATCATTAAGGTAATGACTGGATACGCCTGCTGTGCGCAACGACTATATAGCCGTTAACTTCTGGTTGCATCATTAAGGTAATGACTGGATAAGTTTCCACGTGCGCCAACGACTATATAGCCATTGAACTTCCTCGGTTGCATCATTAAGGTAATGACTGATGGGGTTCATTGCAAGTACAACGACTATATAGCCATTGAACTTCCCTCAGTTGTATCATTAAGGTAATGACTGGGATATTAAGCCTGTTGCGGGAAGTACAACGACTATATAGCCGTTGAACTTCCTCGGTTGCATCATTAAGGCACGACTGGATAAGCTCATTGCAAGTACAACGACTATATAGCCATTGAACTTCCTCGGTTGCATCATTAAGGTAATGACTGGATAAGTCATTAGCACAACGACTATATAGCCATTGAACTTCCTCAGTTGTATCATTAAGGTAATGACTGGATAAGGCCATTGCAAGTACAACGACTATATAGCCGTTGAACTTCCTCGGTTGCATCATTAAGGTAATGACTGGATACGTTTCATTGCAAGTACAACGACCATATAGCCATTGAACTTCCTCGGTTGCATCATTAAGGTAATGACTGATACTATTGCAAGTACAACGACTATATAGCCATTGAACTTCCTCGGTTGTATCATTAAGGTAATGACTGGATACGCTCATTGCGCGGGCCAACGACCATACAGCCGTTGAACTTCCTCGGTTGCATCATTAAGGTAATGACTGGATAAGCTCATTGCAAGTACAACGACTATATAGCCATTGAACTTCCTCGGTTGCATCATTAAGTGTAATGACTGATAAGCCTATTGCAAGTACAACGACTATATAGCCATTGAACTTCCTCAGTTGCATCATTAAGGTAATGTCTGGATAAGCTCATTGCAAGTACAACGACTATATAGCCATTGAACTTCCTCAGTTGCATCATTAAGGTAATGACTGGATAAGCTCATTGCAAGTACAACGACTATATAGCCGTTGAACTTCCTCAGTTGCATCATTAAGGTAATGACTGGATAAGCTCATTGCAAGTACAACGACTATATAGCCATTGAACTTCCTCGGTTGCATCATTAAGGTAATGACTGGATAAGCTCCTTGCAAGTACAACGACTATATAGCCGTTGAACTTCCTCGGTTGCATCATTAAGGTAATGACTGGATAAGCTCATTGCAAGTACAACGACTATATAGCCATTGAACTTCCTCGGTTGCATCATTAAGGTAATGACTGGATAAGCTCATTGCAAGTACAACGACTATATAGCCGTTGAACTTCCTCGGTTGCATCATTAAGGTAATGACTGGATAAGCTCATTGCAAGTACAACCACTATATAGCCATTGAACTTCCTCAGTTGCATCATTAAGGTAATGACTGGATAAGCTCATTGCAAGTACAACGATTATATAGCCATTGAACTTCCTCAGTTGCATCATTAAGGTAATGACTGGATAAGCTCATTGCAAGTACAACGACTATATAGCCGTTGAACTTCCTCAGTTGCATCATTAAGGTAATGACTGGATAAGCTCATTGCAAGTACAACGACTATATAGCCGTTGAACTTCCTCAGTTGTATCATTAAGGTAATGACTGGATAAGCTCATTGCAAGTACAACGACTATATAGCCGTTGAACTTCCTCAATTGCATCATTAAGGTAATGACTGGATAAGCTCATTGCAAGTACAACGACTATATAGCCATTGAACTTCCTCAGTTGCATCATTAAGGTAATGACTGGATAAGCTCATTGCAAGTACAACGACTATATAGCCATTGAACTTCCTCAGTTGCATCATTAAGGTAATGACTGGATAAGCTCATTGCAAGTACAACGACTATATAGCCGTTGAACTTCCTCAGTTGCATCATTAAGGTAATGACTGGATAAGCTCATTGCAAGTACAACGACTATATAGCCATTGAACTTCCTCGGTTGCATCATTAAGGTAATGACTGGATAAGCTCATTGCAAGTACAACGACTATATAGCCGTTGAACTTCCTCGGTTGCATCATTAAGGTAATGACTGGATAAGCTCATTGCAAGTACAACGACTATATAGCCGTTGAACTTCCTCAGTTGCATCATTAAATATTTGAATTTAGCAACTTCAACCAAATGTTGCAATAGCAATCGTAAGTATGAATGCAGTGCATTATCTACAGAAGTAAAAGTGTACAAATAAAAAGATTAAAGATTGACAATGTTTTCCATTTTGCTGAAGCAGACGCTAAACATATGAGTGTGTTATCGATATCTTTATTTTTCCTTCCTTTCTTGTAATTCCAAAGAGCGGCTTTATTATATCTTTCTCCATTCTATCTCAGCAATCAAACCGAATTGTCCCCCATCGCTTATCTGAGTTATAGGTAGGATACGTACTTTTTTTTTTTTTTTTTTCATGCACAAAACAGAAAGGATCAGGAGCCAAAGCATATTTCTTTCATTCGGTATTTTCAACTCATCAGTACGACTGATGCAACCATCTCGAATCCAGGGATAAGCCGTTTGCTGCGACTTATATTAAATAAAACTCCATATTTTTCAAAATGTTGAAAAGAATGTTATTTTCTTAGTTTTAATATTCAAGAAGTATTGACCATAAACAAAAATTACAGATTAACATAATGTTGTTATTATTTTATAAGTACAAAACAGTTACAAAATGATGTTAAACGTAAAGCATTTACGAGCGTAGTAATCGTAAAATGGCGACATCATTTGTTTATCGGTAATTATTACAAGTAGCGATCTATATAAAACGCAACGTGTGTCCTTATGTATATACGCTTCTAAAACTTTGCAAAGTGCATAGATCGTAGGTAGAAGTGGCAATCCATAAGTAAATAGTCCCGTCGGTTTTGATGGGTATTATGCTAGTTATTTCAAATTCCAAATCAATTTCAAAAAGGGGTTTATATGAACTATTTAATGGTAGAATCAAAATGTTTTTACCTTTTCTGATTCGTTAGAAAATATATATTCTCTTTCTAATTGTTTTGCTGGATTACCGACTCTGACGATAAATACAGTCGGCACGACATTTCAGGGTCTCTTCCTTTTTTTGCTTTTGTTTTTGGCAAGAACAAGACATTCTCTTTTCGTTTTTTTTTGGGGGGGGGGGTGTAAATACCATAGAGACACTTACTGAAGTCTGCTTTGAATCTTTCACAACTAACTTCATTTCTCTTTTTTTTTTCTTTTTTAATACGTTTATTAATACTTGTTTGTTTATATTCCATGTTTTTGTGAATTATTTTTGCCTGGACTCACATGAATCCACCAATACTGTTTCTGGTTCAAATGTACCAAGAGTCATTACATTTTTTTAATCATTTCACCTCAACCCCAAGCAAAGCGGGATCGTCACCAGTGGGTAGGAGGTTACAGTAAGAGAAAAGACTGGTGACAGGGGGGTCTTGAAAAAAGGGTAAAAGATAAATGGGATTCAAGAAGATAGATGGCAATTGACGTTGCATTTAAATTTTTGGTGATTGTAGCTATCAGGGAAACAAGTAAACGGAAGAGGGTTCCACAGGCATGAAGTGCGAGAAAAGTAACTGTTCAAATAGAAGTGACGGTTATGTTTAACTATTTCAGTGGTAAAAAGGTGGAGTCTAGATGCCAATCTAGTAACACGCTTAAATTCACGTGGTCGGGGCACCAAGAAAAAAGTTCATCAGAGCAGTCGCCATGAAAATATTTGCAGAGAAGACAGAAAGGAGCCACGTCAGTGAGATGCCAAGTCAGGACCGATTACATTACAGATCCCTCTTTACTGAAAGAGAAAGCGTCCACATCTCGGAACAAAAGTGGTGATTTCCGCAACAAATTAGAAAGGGTGACAGACGAAATTCGGTTTCCTGCATACTGTAGTCCTACTTCAACACATAATCTAAGCTTGAACTAAACACAATGCCAACCGCTAAATTTGCACACAGTTTGAACGTGAGAAATCGTTATATTTGGTTCTTTGAAACCTAAATTTTTCAGACCAAGATATTGATAGAAGACGGCAACAGCTGAATCAAAATAAATCTGGCCATGACATCATTGTAGTTCACTAGATTAATGACGAGTAATTTTGATTTCAGGAGACAATTGAATGCTTAGAAATTATTGGTATGCTATCTTGATATTGACTATTTTCATTTTATTTTCTGGTATTTGGTAGGCATATTATCGACGGTTGGATGGAACACTACCAAGTCGTGATTGGTCTCAGACCAAAAGAAATGGCATGGGCCATGAACCAGAAAGGCCGCCGTACACGACAGTTGCGACGGACGCACTCGGCTGTGATGATCAATCCGGATAGCCCTTCACAAATGAATGATCTAGGCTTGATGGCTGTGTCAAATGATCAGGAAACCATGAAGGTGAATCATAGACTTCCGTCTGCACCGCCAGGTAATCTTACTTTTTCTTTTTATTCCTTTGTCTTTTTATTTTTATCTTTTACTTTTTTCATTTTTTTTATTTTTCTCCTTTTTCTTCTTTTCTTTTTTTTTTGTCTTTTTTTCTTATCATTTTTCATTTTTCTTTTAAATTTTGTTTTTCGTTTTTAATTTTCTTTTTTTTTCAAGTTTTCTGTTTTCTTTATTTTCCATTTTTCTTTTCATTTTCGTTTTTATTTTTATTTTGCTGCTTTTTTCTTTCTCTTTTCTTTTTTTCTTTTTCTTTCTTTTTTTGAAAGTAATAAAATCAAGGGGTGGCTTGAATCTTGATTTTACATAGATCAAGATTTTTATTTCTTTATTTTGAAATGCATTAAATAACGGTGTAAACATCAACAAAAAATTAGCTTCAAATGACAGTTTAACGATCTTTCATAAAAACAAAACAAAATTTTGCAAAATTACTTAAATATTCATTAACTAGCAGTATAGCCCGGCGTTGCTCGGGTGTAATGAAAGCTTTAAAACTAATCCATGGTCCTGGGGCTCAGACTCTTTGGACGTTGGCACGAAACACTAAAAAGCAATAGTTGTTTCCAGTTAAAGAGAAACCGTAGACTGAAAGAAAAATGAATGGATGTAAATCAAATTTTGATTTCCTGGTATCGATATCAAATTTTCTGCACTATTGTAAGAACTGCAACCTTGAAACTTCTGAATATCATTTCTTATGTCTTTGTCTATGAGTGTATCAAATTTGATTAAAATCGGACCACTCCTTCTATAACCCGATTTTTTCGATTATCGATTTTCGATATTTATCGGGGGTACCTCGACACAAAACCTAGCTAAGAACACTCGCAGACGCTTATAGTACAACTGTGTAAATTTTCAAGAAAATCGGTTCAGCCGTTTCGGAATCTATAGGTAACGGATACACACACAGAGACACACACACACACAGAGACAAAGTTCCATTTATAAATAAGTTTAGATTTAGATTTGTTTTTATGGCTTAACGACCGTTTGCTGGTTATGTATAGCCAGAAAATATTTTAGAATTTAAAAATGTTTTTTAGATAATAATAATAATTTGCTGATACATGTTCTACTAATCAACCCATAGCTGGGGAGAAGAGGGTCCATACCTTCCCAAAAGTATCCAAAACACTTATATCAAAATCAATTAAGATATTTTTTATTGTTTTAAAAAGGACTGTTTTTTTTTTCTTTATATCCAATAATTTTCTTACGTAACGTACTTTTGTCTGATTATAAAACATTTATTAAGCTTACCTTAGTAAGGCACATGGTCAGATTTGTAGAAGACATAGTCAGATTTGTATAGTATATCGGTTCTGCTATATCAAACTTCCTAGTTGGGGTGACCAGACTGCATTACTAGAAAATCAACATTCAAAATCTTATGTAAATCAGGCACTGACCTCAGGTACCCGCTGAAAAAATTAAAAAATAACAATCTTAGTAACCAAAGTCTTTTTTCCTCCAATAAAAATCTGAATGAAATGAGTTTGAGTTCATTACAGCGCGCCAATTGGTTCTTCAATCCGTATTCTCCAACCAATCAGGTTTACTCTTTTTCTGAGACGCACGCCAGGATAAAGTCAACCAAAACGTCGATATGCTTCCACCTCAGTTTCTCACCAATGACGTAGCCATTCACTTCTTAATGATTATGAAAACTCTCTCAAAGAAAAGGCTTACGTCAACATCACTTTGAAATACCAATTCCTGTACGATCACTTAAGTTAAGCAACTTCGAATCTGGTCGATAACTAGATAAGTAACCGCTTCGAAATATCATGTACTGTAAGATTGTTGATTTTCTAAACGCCGCTTAGACGTGGAATAAGGCTAAAAATATGGGGTACCCAGTGAGGATCGAACTCACCACTCAATTGTAATATCTCTAGCAATACAAGCTTACTAACCATTTGCACCACGTAGTGAGGCCCTACTAGGTGCGGGTGGTGTAATGAATAATGGATAATGCCTTCATCATAGATCAACACAGAACATATTTACTAATATCACTTTTACCGCTGCAATATTATAGCATTATTGCCCTGCTGTACTGGTCATTTTCTGATGTGTACTACTATTTTGGTCCTGGTCTGATACTCTGCAATACAAACTAAGGTAAATCAGGAAGAAAGTGGTTTTCACTAGTTAGATATTAAATCAAGTGTTACTAATAGAATTAAGCTATTATATCTAAAGCTAAACTTATTTATAAATGGAACATTGTCTGGGAAAGATATTAATCTGTCATTTCTCTTTCTAGCTATGGGTTAAATAGCAGGGCAGATTGCGTTCTGTAGCTTTGGTTGGCAACCAGTCTATCACAGAAAATAATGGCAACCTACTGCGGGAAAATCTTCTGCTCAATCAGTCATGTCTATTTTGAGACATGATCGCCTAAGCGTGTATCATGTATGACATTTACAGACTCCTTACTAATAAAGGATGAAAACTGTTCGCATATTTTTATGTCATTTTGAGGTTGTTTCTTTTTTCGTCAAAATCTGTAAATTTGTTTGTTTGTTGTGGTGCTTTTTTTTTCATCTAAACTTATTTATAAATGGAACTTTGTGTGTGTGTGTGTGTGTGTGTGTGTGTGTGTGTGTGTGTCCGTTACCTATAGACTTCAAAACGGCTGAACCGATTTTCTTGAAAATTTACACAGTTGTATTATAAGCGTCTGCGAGTGTTCTTAGCTAGGTTTTGTGTCGAGGTACTCCCGATAAATATCGAAAATCGATAATCGAAAAAAATCGGGTTATAGAAGGAGTGGTTCGATTGTAATCAAATTTGATACACTCATAGACAAAAACATAAGAAATGATATTCAGAAGTTTCAAGGTTGCAGTTCTTACAATCGTGCAGAAAATCGATAATATATATATATATATAAGACAAGATGTTTGTGTGTGTGTCTGTTTATCTGCCTGTATGACTGTATTTTTTATCCCTTTTATTTTAGTTTTTGCTTCGGATTTGGCTCTAAGTAGGTATAATTGTAGTTCTTAGTCTCAGCCATGATACCATTTACTCAGAGGACTTATTTAGCCTTCAAAATTCAGTTTACGATGAAAAAACTTATTTGATATCGATACCAGGAAATCAAAATTTGACTTACATCCATTCATTTTTCTTTCAGTCTACGGTTTCGCTTTAACTGGAAACAACTATTGCTTTTTAGTCTTTCGTGCCAACGTCCAAAGAGTCTGAGCCCCAGGACCATGGATTAGTTTTAAAGCTTTCATTACACCCGAGCAACGCCGGGCTATACTGCTAGTTAATATATATATATATATATATATATATATATATTTTAGGTGCGATTGGTAAATTGTCGCAATTATTTTATTATTTCAAATATTCTTTAGGCTGAGTCTGAGCTTCAGGACCATGGATTATTTTTAAAGCTTTCATTACACCCGAGCAACTCGGGGTTATACTGCTAGTGTATTATGTAAATGCATGCACAGTTCATTTTGAAACCGTTTTGCTATAACAACATAATGACAAGTTCTGTTAGAAGATGTTTTCGTATATTTGACGGTTCTTTGTCGAATTGCAGGTTTTGTTTCCGAAAGCATTGATGGAACGAATGAAGAAGCTAATCAGAAAGAGACCAGTCTAAAAGAAATAGAGAAAGTAGAATCCCCAACAGTGGAGAAAGATATTCCACTTCAGACACACGCAATCAAAGCACTTGAGCATGTTTCGAAGTAAGTTGTCATCTTTTATCGTTTACATCTACAAGACAGACGCAAAGTACCCGAATTTAATTTACGTTCTTCCACCTTCATGCGCAATTGTGGGCGTAGATAGTTAATGCTAAATGGTTTCAATAGTTTTCAGGCCGGCTAGAAAACAAAATGAAACCGACACTTTTACTCCAACAGTTTCTTTTCTCACACTCAACGTTAGATAACAAAGACCATTCCTACTCCAATTTCCCACAATCTCAGTAATATACTCATTTCAATAAAAGAAGTCTTTAGACTTATCAAAAACCTCGATCCCAAAATGCCACTGACCCGGGTAAAATTCCAGTGCGACACGGACATCTGAAGGCGAATTGGCATGGCAAAGGACGCGTTCCAGAAGCTGAGCAAAATACTAACACACAGGAAAATCTCACTGGAAACAAAGAAAAGAGTGCTGGACTGTTACGTGATGTCAGTTCTTCAATACGGCAGCGAATGCTGGACAATATCATCGAAAATGACGACAAAATGGAAGCAGCGGAAATGTGGTTCTACAGAAGGATGCTACGGATATCGTGGACTGAGCATGCAAGCAACGATGAGGTGTTGGAAAGAATGGCAACAAAGAGGAAATTGATACTGAGCATCAGGAAGAGACAACTGAAGTTCCTGGGACACGCAATGAGGAAGGAGAGCCTGGAGAACCTGATACTGACTGGCCAAATAGAAGGAAAGAGAGAGAGAGAGGGGGGGGAAGGCAGCGGATAACATTCCTGCAGGGCCTGATCAGGTGGCTGAAGGAACGGGGGGTTGACAGGAGTAACGGGAGCAAACATACTAAGAGCCACAAGGGATAGGGAGACGTGGAGAACCATGATCGCTTACGTCCTGAAGGGACAGGGCACATAGAAGAAGAAGAAGATTTAAGCGTTGCTTGAAGAAGAAATATTTCCGAAGCATATGGAAGGTGGCAACCCTTATCATTTCTGAGTAAGTCTTTAAAGTTTCATTAAAATCCGAGATTAGAATCGACCAAACTTTTGAATGACGTTGAATGTTTTATGCTATGAAGAAGTTAGTATGCATCAGAATTAGAGATGTCAGTATCAAACAGGTACAGAAATTGAAATATTTAAGAAGCTTTTTAACAGATGATGTAATACCGGATACCGAAATACGAATGCGTATTAAAATAACAAAAGAAGAATCCAAAAGTTAAGCATCAAGTTAAGTATTAAAAAACTAGAAAAATTCGTTAAAAACAAAGGTTAATAGCGTTAAAATCTTATGGCAATATCCGGTCTTCAAGAACACGGGCAACCGATCCTCTTCTGTCAGTCAGTCAGTTAAGTGCCATACGTGATACACGCTTTGGGCGATCATGTCTCGAAAGAGACATGACTGACTGGGCAGAAGATTATCACCGCAGTAGGTTGCCATTGCTTTCTGTGGTAGACTGGTTGCCGACCAAGGCTATAGAACCCAATCTGTCCTGTTATTTGACTCATAGCTAGAGGTGGAAGAGATGTACTATATTATTAAGTAGTAATAAGTGGGGGGGTCAATTTTATATTGTTATGAAGTAATAAACTGATCCCCCACTTTATGCCCCGTAGAAACCTTAATCATGTTTTCAACTATTATATTCAGTCAGTCAGTTAAGTGCCATACGTGATACACGCTTGGGCGATCATGTCTCGAAAGAGACATGACTGACTGGGCAGAAGATTATCCCGCACTAGGTTGCCATTGCTTTCTGCGGTAGGCTGGTTGCCGACCAAAGCTATAGAATCCAATTTGTCCTGTTATTTAACCCATAACTGGAAGGAAGAGACGGATTAATACCTTTCCCAAGGGTATTTGCGCATAAGTGATCCATAATTCTTCTATTACCAGCAAACTTTTTAAGCCTGTTATCAACAAGAAGGTCGTCGAGCACCTGTATAGGAACAACCTCTTAAGCGATGGCGCAGTATGGGTTTAGATCAGCCCGATCCACGGTTGACGTCCTAACTAATTAGTGAAGCTCTTGACGATTCACATATCCCGTAGTTATTAATGATCAATCCTTCGAGGCCCTGGTGGTCAACGCAGGCATCTAGCAAGGGTCACTTCTCGAACCAAACCTCCTTCTGTTTCCAATAAATGGTCTCCCTACCTATACGCCAATTATTTGTAAACATTTATGCCGATGATCCGACGATATACGGGCGCAATTCCAAAATTCTTAACGACCAGAGATTGGTAGCTGACCTCTCTTCTGATCTAACACTAATTTCCCAGTGGGGGAAAAACTGGCTGATTACATTCAATGTCTCGAAAACCAAACTGGTTACATTTCAACACCGCCAATCAGACCCAAAACTACCACCAGTCACGGTGAACGGATGTCCTTTCAAGGAGGCTACCGTCTCTTGAGAGGTTATTGAACCTCACTCACACCTGACCTCAAGCTGGATTTCTATATACGATCTATCGCTTAAGATGCAGGTTAGGCTCGGCGCCTTATACCGTACCAGTAAGTACCTGAATCCTCACGCTATCGTCTACCTTTATAAGAGCCAGACAAGACCGAAAGTGGAGTACTGTTGCCATATCTAGGCAGTTCCTGCCCAGACCTTACTTTCCAGTTTTGAAAGATTTCAAATGCGTCTCCAAGTCCTTGTTAGAGAAAAATTATTTTCTATACTCCAACGTCTCTCTCACGGGCGGGGTGCGGCGAGCCTCTCAGCCCTCTGTCGCTACTACAATGGAATGTACTCGGAGGAACTACATCATCACCTAATTCCACCAGGTCAGACCTTCACGACTAGGACTAGCCATGCTATTTACATAGTAGTAAACCACACAACAGATTCCCTTCGTATTCCATCGGCAAGAAGTAAATACCACTCAAGCAGTTTCTTCTCGCCAACTACGGCCCTATGGAACAAACTCTGAAGAGGATATTTCACCGATCACTACAATGTTGAAATGTTCAAGTCTAGAATCAACCATTATTTTCCCCTCCTCCCCGTATAAACTACACCTAAACGTAACCCTCTACCTCGAATATCCCTGGGCCTTCTATAGGAAGAACCACACATAATATACAATTTTCAACAAATTTAAAGACAACGCCAGTTGCCATTTTCTATCTTCTTGAATCTTGTTCATATTGTGTTTTTTCCTCAATCCCCCCCCTATTCTCAGTCTTTACTTACTCACTGTAACCCCCTTCGTACTAGGGGCATGCCCGCCTTGATGGGGTGAAATAATTTTTTAAAATGTCACAATTGGTTCAAACTTACTTGTTTTGATTATTTCATTTTCACGGTGCTTTTTATGTGTATTCTCACACCTTTCTGAAGAAGACTG